>JAQFVV010000040.1:2124271-2509056 GCA_028023455.1 Epiperipatus broadwayi
ATATATATATATATATATATATATATATATATATATATATATATATATATATATATATATATATATATATATATATATATATGTTAAACATAACTCTTTTTAATTTTGGTTTTTAGTTTTTAATAACTGATTTTATTTAAGATTATTTTTCTCATTATTTTTAAATTTTTAAATAATGTAATGGCATATGTATACCATTACAAGCTCCCATGGTTAAACAAGCATTAGAATATTTATCAATCTGCTACAACACTACAGTGTGGTTTGCATTTACTACTTAATTGTAGTTTGCCTTGACAACATAATATGAAAGCTGTGGAGATCTGATTTATATATTGTAAAGAGTTAGATATCTAACTGTTTGCACTATACAATTTTATAGAAGTACTAGAATAACAAATTTGGAACTAAAATTCCTTAGTCAATTTATTACTTCTGATACTCAAATCTGTATACTCTTCCAAATTGCAAATCATTACATTATTAATTTAGTAAAGCCATGTACAAATAAATACACGAAGTTATTTATGTAGTCATTGATAATGTAACCAATTATCAAGGGAAAAACTAAAGTATATAGATACCTGTAGACAATTGAAAAGAAAAAAGACAGGAAAAATTTGATGGAAGGACTATATTTGTAAGCTCAACAATGATACAATAGAACAATAGAGAAACAGAAAAAAAATTAAATATAAGATATATGTATTTACTCTAAACGATTAAATATTGTTGAATCAGTCATACCTTTCCTCCAAGCAAAACATAAAAAATTAATGGTTGAAAGAATATGTCCAGATGTGATTAAGACAGTTTTAAGTTTCTTTTAGTTTATATTTGAAGATTGTAGTAAGAATCTAATGATTAGTGTTGCTCAATAAGGATAACATTGAATCACAAATGATCGATTTAGTCTATCATTTCATAGATTTTAATCATTCCATATGCTAAACAGCTCAGGGCAATATTATAATTATAAATAAACAATTGTCATGATCCATGAAACTTGAGCTCCAGAATTGATCATTCTATTACTATAGTACATCACCGAAAGAATTTCTCAAGATATGTACAATATTTTTAAGTCAGCTGACCTTCGTTTTAATTTATATTTGAATATTGTAGTAACATTTGTATGTTTATTTGCTTTATATTTTGTATGGCAAAGAACAAAAGGTGAGAGATTTACTTTTAATTCAGGATCATTTAACCTTAAACCCATATTATAAATAGCTCAGTGCGTCATTCTACTGATTAAAGTTGGCAAATTGTGTTGGACAATTTTTTTTGGAAATACCCTGCACAGTTTGATGCAGTCAGTTAAGCATCCAATCTGGAATCAGGAGGTCCCAAGCTGGCCCTTGCAGGTCTGGCAATTAAACTTCTTATTAACTCCTGAGCAATAAAGCCATATGATTTTTTAAGCCCTTCTTGGTTTGAGATATTTGATAGAGCATCCGACTTGGGGGTGAGATGTCCCAAGATCAATCTGGCCCTCGCAGGTCTGTTTCTCGAACTTTTTATGAACTTCTGAGTAATAAAGCAATATGCATTTCTTTTTTAAAGTTAAGTGATATGAATCACACTTTTATCCTTTATTATTAATACATTGTACAAGCTTAAACCTGCATTTATATATGTAATATATGCGGGATTCGAACTCAGACTTTCACAGTGCCATCTTATATTGCTGACCCAACAGATCACACACATGTTGAAAAGATAAATAATCACCAATATTCGTATTTCGTGCTAAACCAGCATTCATCAGTTGGTCCAGATTACCATCTCCACACATACATACAATCAGTGCTCAGCTTTATATTAAGATAGCTAAGTGCTGGTTTAGCACGAAATACTATATTGGTGATTATTTATCTTTTCAACATGTGTGTGATCAGGTGGGTCAGCAATATAAGATGACGTGTGAAAATCTGAGTTCGAATCCTTTATTATTATAATTTCGATTGTTTCAAAAAATTAATTCTTTACAGTCAAGCGTAATTTTGTTTTGTTTTGATTAGTTTAAAATGTATATAATTGATTTATTTTATATTTACAAAATAACAAATCCAATATTTCTGTTATTATAAAATATAAATTATAATCTCTAGTCGTTTTGATAGATTGTGATTTATATTTACAAATACGTTTCATCATGCTGATAATAGGTTACGTTGAATTGTATCATATTTAATCGTCACGCTATGTGTATAAATTGATTATTCTGTAATTTAAAAAATTCCGATTACTAATTTTATTTTTAAAAAACTTAAATTAATGAACAAAAATTTAAAAAATGATTATCCAAATTTTTAATAATATTTCAGTTTATAATAATTCACCTTTTGGCGCTTTCTATGTATAAATTATTTCTTAAATGTTCATTTAGGAAGGCTTCTGCTAACAGTAATAAAAACTTTAATCTTTATTGGCTTTTTTTTTTTACTTTTTTTTAAAAGGTTGAATGTGTTCCCCTCCTCTTATTTCCGTGCAGTTATTAATAAAATTGATTTTCCAAATACATTATATTTAAAAAATCATTATAAAGCAACCGAATTTAAGTGATGGGATGCGCTTTTAGAATAGATAAAAATAGAAAAAAATTTGATCTGTTGAAAAGTATAATTTACAATTAAAATAAAATAAAAATTTATGTTTTGAATATTATATATTTATAAAGAAAATATATATATATCGTCGGGGAGGGAGTATTTATTATCATTCTATCACGATCTTTACATGTTTAAATTTTTATCTTTTTCTTTTCTATTGGTGGAACTTTTTAATCTTGTGATGTGATGATGTGATGTGATGTAATGTATTATGGCTTCTCCTTAAACGAAGTCAAGAATATTTCAGCAATTATGCCCAGATAAACCTGTTAGCCACTTTCTTTTACATTCCCCACTCTAAATTTACCCATAATCTGCTCTATCCCATTTCCACAACATAATTTTTGTCAACTCTATAACCTTTATATCTAAATCCCCCTTATCTTTTCCCAAACCAGCATAAAAACCAATAATTCACTTTCTGTATAATCACTCTTTTCATATTTATTTTTCCACAACTTCATTATATGTACCCTTTCTGTTTTCAAACATTTACATTCAATTAACAAATGCCTAATATTTTCAATTCCTTCCTTACATAATTTACAAAATAAATCACCCATATTTTTCCATTTACATGTATATTCTTTTGTAGCTAAAGATCCCGTTCGAGCCTTAAACAATAAACTACTTTCCTTACTATTATCATATATTAACTCACACCTAATATTCTGTTTATTTCTATATATATTTAAACTCTTTTTACTCTCCATACTATTTCTCCATCTCTCTAACTCCCTAGTCTTTATTAATAAATTTATTCTTTTATCCCATTCCTTACTACTATAACACTCAATAATCCTCTTAACACAATCATCCCATCTTTTGTACAAATATACTGATATAAATTCTTTATCCAAATCTTTTGCATACCACATTACCTTTCTCACCCATCTTGTTACCTGCCCTTTACTCATAACCCAATTAAATACTATTTTAGCTATTCTTTTATTATCCATAAACTGCAATCTACCAAACATTTTCATTTTACTTTTTGCATCTCTCATATGAAAACTTGACCATCCCATTTTTCCTTGAATTGCCTCCCTTGCTGTCCATACTTCTGCATCCAATGCATGTCTTTCTACTTCCCTTTGAGCTTTTTCTAAATAATCTAATATCTTTTTACTAACATATAATGCATCATTACCATATGTTAACCCTGCTACTGCAACTCCTTTCCATATAATTCTAGCTACATCATATTTATTATATGAAAATACTGTTAATTTCTTTATCAATCCCTTTCTTTTCTTTGCTTCATTTATCAATTTTTTCTCCCATTCATCCAAATAATTTTTCTGATTACTTAAAATAATTCCCAAATAACTATATCTATTCACCACACTTAACTTAATATCTCCCAATAAAAATTCTACATCTTCTCTTTTCTCAGTATTAACCATCATTATATTTGATTTTTCTTCACTAAATTTAATCCCCATCTCTTTACCCACCCTTGCACATATCCTCAACATAACTTCCATATCTTCTCTTTTTTCTGCACACAAAAATATATCATCCGCAAAAAAAAGACCTGACAAAATATATACTCCCTTACTACCTATTAACGGTATCTCTATCCCTCTTCCTAATCTTTCTATTGCTCTTTCCATTTCACTCAAATACAACACAAACAAAATAGGTGACATAGGGCATCCTTGCCTTAGTCCCACACCATTTTTAACTTTAATTGATTCTATATTCTCTAATTGATATATATAATAATTATTTTCATATAATTTCTTAATAATATCTATTAAAGCTTCATCCATTCCCAAATTTGCTAAACTTATCCATAATCTATTTCTATTTACTCTATCATATGCCTTCTCTATATCTATAAAACTCATATATAACTGTTTATCTGCATTCCTACTCATATCCATAAGTTGTGTAACTACAAATAAACTATCTCCTATATGCCTATCTAATCTAAAACCTCCTTGCATTTCACCCACTACATTATTCCCTTCCATCCATTTTACAACTTTACTAGCCACCATATACGAGAAAACTTTATATAAAACTGATGTTACCACTATCGGTCTATAATTATTCAACTTTCTATGATCCTTACCCTTTCCTTTAAATAATAACCTTACTCTTGTATTACTCCAACTACTTGGGAAAACTCTATTCTGTGCCATTTTATTAAAACAAGATAATAACTTTACTTTTGCCCTATATCCTAAATTCATTACCATCTCTGCTGCCCATCCATCTAAACCTCTTGCCTTCCCACTTTTCAATTTCTTTTCAATTTCGCCTCTACAATCATTTTTTATAACAACATTGTTTATCCAATTGATAGACTGTGTGAAACAGCCCAAACATTGGTACATTAGTGTATAAATGAACCGAGTATGTCATTTATGTATATATAACTTTGCTACTGCATTCATATGTAAACATTATAAAAAAACTGGTATGTTCATATATATATATATATATTGCTTGTAATACTTCTTTCATATACACTTCAATGTAAACAAATTTTCTTAAAAAACTTCTTTTCCTTACAGTTTTGGCTGTCCAGAAGTCTTCATCAGAGCTTTATCAGTCCTCCTCTGCTCTAAAGTCAAAATAAAGAAGTTTTTTAAGAAAACTTGTTTGCATTGAAGTGTATATGAAAGAAGTATTATAAGCAATATATATATGAAATAATATATTTAACGGTTTACAAATTATTATAAACCTGCAGTTGAGGCAGGTTTACGAAATTAACCGAAAGTACTTCTGCGGATTTAAGGATTGTTTGTAATAATTTGTAAACCGTTAAATATATTATTTCATTTATAATTACAATTTTGTTTTTAATTAAGGGACATTTTATTTATTATATATATATATATATATATATATAATAAATAAAATGTCTATATATATATATATATATATATATATGAAGATATGCAAAGGAAGTGAAAGAGAAGAATAAGACAAACTGGTATGTTCTGATTTTTATAACTTTGTAAATTCACATATCAAATCAAAGCTGAAAGCCCAGACTGTAGTTATCAGATTAAGAAAAATTACCACTGAACTATAATTTAATGGTAGTTTAGGAGAGAAAGCTGTAATTTCAATAAATGCCACTGAGCAATGACATATACTGATTTAAAATGTTATGGTATGTATCTATGTTTTCTTCCTAAAGAAGAATTTATCTCATAGAATGATTAAGAGATAATTGCAGAAATTTGTCTATTTATTAATTTTTACTGGAATTTGAATTAGCGGACCAATATTTACAGCTCTTTTATAAATGTGTTAAATAACTTCCACATCACCACACAATCTTTTGTAAGCATATGACCAAAGTCATAATAAAAAAACAAATAATCCCAAGATGCATTTTGTGCTGAAGGTCACCAACTCTCATATATATCTTTATCATATGTATGGTATTATCAATACTAAATTGTTATATTTTATTATGCAAATGTCAAACTTACTCCACCCACAACTTTGACATAATCCACTCTAGATAAATACAGTAATCATTTATTAAACTGGAGATTATCTCCAACCCAGATATAAATTTTGAACCTCTAAGTTAAAGATTAATATATCTGATTTTTAATTAAACACACACACACATGGAATTATTCATATTTCTCTTTCCCATGTGTAATATCTTTATAAATGTATTAAACAACCTCCACACTACCACACATTGTTTTGAAAACACATGACTAAGATATAAAAGACAAATGACCCCTAAGATGCATTTTATACAGAGCCAGAACTGATCCAGGTTTCTCTTTTGTAACTAAAGCATGTTATAAATAGTTATAAGAATAAAGTTTTATTTAATAATTAATTTAAAATATTGAATATCATTGTCTTGGACTGTTATTCCATTTGGAGTTTCATCATGATCATTCACTTGATTCATCATTTTGATGCTGACAAAGAATGTAGATGAACCATTTCCAGGCTGTTTTTGCCTCCCTTTTCTGCAACCTTCCAATACTGTTAATCATTCCTATCCGGCAGTATCAGTCATCCATGACAGTCTTAGTCATCCTCTTCTTAACTCATTTATAATTTCAATCATGGCATGTTTTTTCAGTATCTACATGCCTTGCATGCATAAATATTGCAATGGTTCATACAAAAGTTTCAAATTGTTTAGATTTTGTTCATGTACTTATGCCTCTGTCTTTTCATATGGGCACTAATTTTGTAAATATTTTTAATGTTACCAATAAATATGGACTTATATTTTAAATGTCATCTTGATTGAGTAATTTAAAATTTTAAAATGTTGATCATATTTACAATCTTCATTATGTAAATAAATTGGGATCAGCTTGTAATAAAATGATTAGAGAACTGCTAAATGATTTTGGAGAGACAACATTAGGGAAGAGATAATAACGACTATGCCTTATACATGTTTTGCAAAAATAATTGAGATTTAAATGTAGTTTTTCAATTAAATGTTCCTTAACAGTTTGAATAAGCTCAATGATATCTTCATATAGATTTTGACCTTTTAGGCAATATGACGATGCAATTGCTAACTTCTCTACATTGTTTTAAACCTACCTATAATCTTTCAGTACAGTTTGCAGCAGTTTGCAGCTTCCATTTTTTCTGCAGCTACAATTTTAACATATTAGTTGAAAAAAATATGAAGATGTCAGCATTATATAGACCATTTATGTGAATACAGTACACTATTAAAATGATAAAGACATGAGGGAGGTGGTCTAGAAGTCAATAGAAGTGAGAATTTTTGATTGGCTGAATATTTAGATCCAGGGAAAATACCTGTAACCTGAATAAAAATTGTAATTTTCAGTAAAATGTTTACAAATTAAAAGTTATGATGCAAATTTGAAAAAGTCTTATTTTTAACCCAACAACTATTTCATTAATAGGAGATTGTCTTTGAAAACGCTTTTAAAAAGGCAACTCTTAAAATGTTCATTACAGCATAATGGAAGCAGTTCTTCTTTCCTAAAGTAGAAACATCTTTGTCAAACAGTAATTATTTTTAAAAACTTTAATAACACTAAATAATAACTTTACTTTTAATTTTTTATCACTGATGGTAAATATCTAATATTTTGTTCTACTGACATCTTTAGGAATATTTGTCCAATGCCAAAATGTATCCAATGATGCCAAATTCCATTATTGCAGATAACTCTTTAAAAAAAAATGTCATATTTAAAAAAGTTTATTTTTAGAAATACTACCTCTTGAAAGCTTCCATTTATAATAAATAAAATTAAAACTATCAATATATTATATAGGAAGAGGTTTAATTTTAAAAATAAAAGATTCTAACATGTGAAAGAAAAGTTAACATAAAACTAGCCAGATCCCATTCAAAATAGACAAGAAAAGTTTTCAACTAAACAGATTCAATAAATAAAGCTCTTTTGTATCTTAGATTTTAAATAATTTCAAATAGGTTAATTAATCTTTACAGATATTTAGTTTGATAAAAGTTGTCTTAAGTTAATTTGTGTAGAAAGTTAATGTGGATTAGTTTTTCTAAAACTATTGACTAGAAGTTAATTTTTTGCTCACATTGAATGATATACTAAATTGCCCAGAATCCCACAGCAACTCAAAAACTGTAAAAAAATTTAATGGCTTCAATTTTATGGTTAAGAAAATATATTCATCACTATTAATGGTTAAAGAGCATATAATATAATCAATATCAAGTCTAAAAGACTCTCAGATTAATGCTCAAAAAATATATAATTTTATAAAGAATTTTAAAATGTCTTCCCAAGCATGAAACCATGGTCAGGGGTTTGGGTAGGGGTTCCTGACAGAGATATTTTAAGTGCTGGCTCTGGCTAAGCATTTATCATAAAGCTTGTAGAGGAATTGGCACTCCTCATTGTTTTTATAACTTACAAGCTTAAGAGAGGGGGTCACATGATCTATGACTCATATTTTGACTAAAAATATATAGTGATTCTCAGATTGACCCCACAACCTATCTAAGGATCCAATTCATTTGCACCTGTTCACAAGATTCATCATCACATTCAGCAGGTACTGGCCTGGTCATCACAAGAACCAGCCAATTTTTTATCCTTTAAAATCATATATATATATATATATATATATATATCAACTTAAACCTACTTATAGTCATTTTTCACAACTATACTGTTGCACTCAACATAATTTGTGTTTACATATTTTCTGGACCAGTTGTCATCTCAAAATTACTGCTTATCATCAACTCCATAATATCATCAATCGCTTACCCTCTAACTTTAACATGAGTTATCATACTTTTGTTTCAAAGTGGCTATATTCACTTGCAATACCCCTAATGAGTGCTGAAGATTTATTACCATCCAACTCCATCTCATTCTACAACCATTGTCACATCTCACTTATTTATATGTGCTTTTATTCACCCATGCTTCATCACTTAATTAAGTTAACACTTAATTCCTCACCTTTTTCTGATCACTCTAAATGCTTGAACTCAATCTAAGTGCAATGCAAATATCAACAATTCATCTTCATAAAACAATAATTCTCTCTGCACAAACCTGAATTTTTGTACTCTGAAACATACATTATGTTTTTTAAACTTAGCACTATGAAACTTGACCCCGTTCAACAGTATATTTTCTTTATCAACATTTTGTCATTCAATATAAAACATATTACCAGAACCACTCCACCACCCTCAAGATTCCTAACTTTGGCTGATGAGTTACATAAAAGAATCATCATGTGTAAATCTGAACCAGATACCTACACACATATAAAAAGACATACATAAGTATATAATGACACCTGAAACACTCTAAAAGAGTACCTTGCAACAAAAAAGAAAAAAATCTAACAAAACAACACACTTGGACACAAAGGTACATTAGATGGCTCTGGAATTTCCTTCCACTATCAGAGTATTACAAGCACTTGTAATCAAGGGTCCCAATGCTGGTCATAACATGATAGAACCAATATACAAATATTTTAAACAAAATCTGCAATCACATTGTACCATTACACCACCTGAAGATCTATTTGGCCAACCAGGACTAGATATACCATCCCATGCTACTGATTTATTGCTGAAGCTAACCACAATACCAAACTCTCATCATCCAGGACCACATTGAATACCTAAATTTGTATTTTCATATCTCAATCAGTTTACCACCACATATCTATGTGATTTAGCAAATTATCTATCATAAAGATTGTATAGCATAAAATATCTATATCCAATCTCTTAATTGCATTTAATAAAAATCCAAGCTTCAATATCCAATCTGTATAATCTTTGACCAATCTCCATAAGGACCCTTGGTATTAAAATCCTGGAAAAGGTTCTAAAACATAAAATTGAACCAGATCTCTTCCCTATTATCACCAATGCAACATGCAAAAAAGGCTCTCAACAGATCAAGCAGTTCAAGGGGGGGGTATACTCCAATAGCTGTTTAAATTGACATTGAGGCTGCTTTTGACTTGGTTCATATTGAAATTTTTAATTCAGACTCTTGAAAACATCAAAATATCTCTTCTCTCCTATACCTACTAACCAACCTACTACTTAGTCATGAAATCCATGTTAGGAATTCATGGTAGAACATCACGTTCATTCTCTCCTCACCAATCCCATACCACAAGGATCTCCACTCAGTTCTTTATTATTTATGTTCTACTTTAATCCTCTCATAAACAATGTTCAACAAAAATTACAAGGAATTCAAATTTCACACACTGGACTATATATACCATGTATTGCATACATCACCTTCATTCTCTTCTCACCAATCCATACCACAAGGATCTCCACTCAGTTTTTTTATTATTCTTGTTTTACATTAACCCTCTCATAAACAATGTTCAACAAAAATTACAAGGAATTCAAATTTCACACACTAGACTATATATAACATCACATGATCACTATCTCATACTAGCACAATAATTGTTATTAAACAATTCAAAACAAAACAACACTCTCCATATAGTAGTGCCATCTTGTGCTAACAAGAGCAATCAATGGATGCCAGAAGGCTTGTGCATAAAATCCCTATCCAGTGCCTACTCATCCAATATCCCCAGACTAGTTTCTGGCTTGTGGCCTTCATCAGTGAGGAGCCTTGGATCTGAGAGCACTGCACCTAGATCTTAGGATCTAATGCAACCCTCCAGCACCCACCTTTTAACTCTATTTAACTACAAAACTATGAGAATGAAATTGAAAACACTATTAATATTTTCAACCCAAGCTCAATAGCTTATATAGTCATATGGGTCTGAACTCAATTCAGTACCCATACATTTTGGTGTCTTTGGCTCTTTAACAACCATAGCCACCACTATCCTATTAGGCAGGATTGGTGTTAAACCACTAAACATCACATGATCACTATCTCATACTAGCACAATAATTGTTATTAAACAATTCAAAACAAAACAACACTCTCCATATAGTAGTGCCATCTTGTGCTAACAAGAGCAATCAATGGATGCCAGAAGGCTTGTGCATAAAATCCCTATCCAGTGCCTACTCATTCAATATCCCCAGACTAGTTTCTGGCTTGTGGCCTTCATCAGTGAGGAGCCTTGGATCTGAGAGCACTGCACCTAGATCTTAGGATCTAATGCAACCCTCCAGCACTCACCTTTTAACTCTATTTAACTACAAAACTATGAGAATGAAATTGAAAACACTTAATATTTTCAACCCAAGCTCAATAGCTTATATAGTCATATGGGTCTGAACTCAATTCGGTACCCATACATTTTGGTGTCTTTGGCTCTTTAACAACCATAGCCACCAGTGATCATGTGATGTTTAGTGGTTTAACACCAATCCTGCCTAATAGGATAGTGGTGGCTATGGTTGTTAAAGAGCCAAAGACACCAAAATGTATGGGTACTGAATTGAGTTCAGACCCATATGACTATATAAGCTATTGAGCTTGGGTTGAAAATATTAATAGTGTTTTCAATTTCATTCTCATAGTTTTGTAGTTAAATAGAGTTAAAAGGTGGGTGCTGGAGATCTAGGTGCAGTGCTCTCAGATCCAAGGCTCCTCACTGATGAAGGCCACAAGCCAGAAACTAGTCTGGGGATATTGGATGAGTAGGCACTGTGTAGGGATTTTATGCACAAGCTTTCTGGCATCCATTGATTGCTCTTGTTAGCACAAGTTGGCACTACTATATGGAGAGTGTTGTTTTGTTTTGAATTGTTTAATAACAATTATTGTGCTAGTATGAGATAGTGATCATGTGATGTTTAGTGGTTTAACACCAATCCTGCCTAATAGGATAGTGGTGGCTATGGTTGTTAAAGAGCCAAAGACACTAAAATGTATGGGTACTGAATTGAGTTCAGACCCATATGACTATATAAGCTATTGAGCTTGGGTTGAAAATATTAATAGTGTTTTCAATTTCATTCTCATAGTTTTGTAGTTAAATAGAGAGTTAAAAGGTGGGTGCTGGAGGGTTGCATTAGATCCTAAGATCTAGGTGCAGTGCTCTCAGATCCAAGGCTCCTCACTGATGAAGGCCACAAGCCAGAAACTAGTCTGGGGATATTGGATGAGTAGGCACTGGATAGGGATTTTATGCACAAGCCTTCTGGCATCCATTGATTGCTCTTGTTAGCACAAGATGGCACTACTATATGGAGAGTTTTGTTTTGTTTTGAATTGTTAGACTATATATACCATGTATTGCATACATCACCTTCATTCTCTTCTCACAAATCCATACCACAAGGATCTCCACTCAGTTTTTTTATTATTCTTGTTTTACATTAACCCTCTCATAAACAATGTTCAACAAAAATTACAAGGAATTCAAATTTCACACACTAGACTATAGATGCCATGTATTGCATACATGGATGTTTTACTGTTTTTCTTACCTCCAAAAAACAACTACTTTTTCTGGTAAAAATGCTTAATGAATACACCTTCAAATATAAATTCAATATCACCATTAATAAAACATCTGCTTGGTTTCTTTACATAGGCAAGATACATATGCAAATTTATCATGGTAAACCAACTAATTTCCTGGGATGTCCTTTCTGCATATGACCCTCTGGAATGACACAAAAGTTACAGAAAAAATTAAAAGATGATGCTTAATGCATAATCAATTCTCTCTCCAAAATCTACCTCGCATTATATGCAAAAGTATGCCTTTTCAATCAGCTTGTAACTATAAAAATGACCTATTACTCATCAATCACAAATGTCATTAAATCTTTCACTTTCATACATTTACTCAATCTGTAGCAAGCTATTATGGTGTGGAAAAGTAGTCTCCATCTCTGTAAAATGACTTAGTTTTCCACCAACCAGAAATGAATTAGGTCTTCACTTCATTTAAATTTTTCATAAACAAAAAAGCATTAATCTCCTGGCTGCCTGATAAAATGTTTTCCAGCTCTTGAATGCATTCTTCAAATAACACCCACAGACTGACCATCACTTTTACGTGGATATTTGTCTTTGCTTATAAACCAACTCCAAAGCATTTATGATAAGGTCTCTTTTTTGGGTGTTGGTAAATAAACCTATTGGAGCATTTATGATATGCTGTACCCAGACCTAACTACTTATTCTCAGTCAGCAATGCTAAATATGACAGACCAATAGTGATTACAAGAAGTACTCCAGAATTTTTTTTCTCTGAAATATATATTGCAAAAAATGAAAGATATACAAATCGATCCAGTCCAAGCATGAAATGTTTTTGTTAACCAGGACCACACCTTCTCCAACAAAACTCCTAAGTTTTATGAATGACACATATAAAAAATCATTATAAACATCACAATCAAACCATGATTGTCTCAAATTTCAAGCATTAAAGAAAACAATCTATTTCAGAACAATTTAAAACAAGTATTCCTAAATAAGCCTGTCATCTTAACCTTATATTATATCAAATGGTCATTGAGTCATCTCTCTCCAATTTGAGTACTGTCTGACATTAAAATACAATCAGATACTATTTGTGGAGACTTCATGCTGGAGCAAATATTCATTTATTTAAAGAAAGGCTACAGAAAATTCCTCCCCTCAGTCTATCACATTTTTCATATTGCAAACCAGAAGAAGAAATCCAATTTATTCCTAATGACTTTAGACAAAAAATAGAGGCGATACCAGAAGCATGCCATCCAGGAATAGACAGGATCCCTAAATTAATATACATACATTTTAATAAATTTACAGCCAAATACATGACTGATCTTACAAATTTTTTAACCAAAATCCATTTGCAGAATACCAGACCTCTACCAAATATCACTTGTACCATTTATGAAGAAAAAAGAAATGATTTTCCACACTAACAAACTTATGTGCAATTTCAATGTATCCACTAGGCTTCAAAATAATAGAATCAGTAACCAAAGACAAAATAAATCCCTACATTACACCAAAATTATCTAAAAATGCAGTTTGCAAAAAAGAACTGTCAACAGGACAAGCTGCATTTCTATTTGAAACAATTGTAAAAACAGAGACAACAAAAAATATAGTCCAATTGTGATTCAAGCAGCCACTGAAATAATACAAATAAATATGCTTATTAAAATCCTAGAATAAAATAAAGTACCAAAAGCCTACTTATATTTACTTGCTAACCTGTTATTAAATCAAAAAATATACATTACTTTAAATGGCAAAATTTCACCCCCAATTGTACTACATCAATCCATCCTGCAAGATAAAACCTCTAACATCAAAGAGAATGAAATACCTGAAATTTACATATCCTGCCTAATCACCAATGTCTCATGTGGATAAACTCTTAATTCTTTTGCCATCAAAATCTGCAGATTCTTTCAGATTATAAAAACAACTACAAGCTAACATTAAATCCTGTGATTGGTGCATTTACACTGGTA
The DNA here is from genome assembly GCA_028023455.1 of Epiperipatus broadwayi. NCBI lineage: Eukaryota > Metazoa > Onychophora > Udeonychophora > Euonychophora > Peripatidae > Epiperipatus > Epiperipatus broadwayi. Next base: position 2,138,780 of record JAQFVV010000040.1, read on the forward strand.
ATAGATTAATAAATTATTTTAAAGGCAAACCTAAACCATTTCTTGGATTTCAGTTCAACATGTAATATTTACCAAAGTGGTCGCTTATACAAAATACACTCAAAAACAATGAATTAACAAAATCATATCTCTCACTTTATGCTAAGATATCACTTTTTAATATGTTGATCATGACAAAAATTACATATTATATTCCATCAATATTATATACCAAAGCTTTTATTAATCAAATAGATTCATTTTGCAGGAAACTTCTGTGAGATAAAAAGGTAATCTTGATATCCATAAGACATCTCAAAAATTCACTCTCACAAAATGGGATAGGGCTTCATTCAATTCTAGCATTCAGAATTTAAAAACAATTAACATAATCTCTCAATGTGCAAAAAAAATCCATAGTGTGTAAAATCACTCCCAGAGATAAATCACCTCCAATTCAAGGATATCTGAAAACATTATCCATTGTTGTCTATAGAAAATTTGGTTTTCAAACCACTGCAAAACAAAGTTCAAATATTGGGAAATCCATTCACTTCTACATCCTCTACAAGATAATGATAAAACTATGCTCAACATCATCAACAAACAATTTTGCCATAAATTTAAATTCTGAACACTTGAACTGAAAAATTTATGACATTTTACTAAAAATTAGCCTCAGTTCACTTCCCAAAACATTTCCTAAGATATAAAAGAAGCTGCCAAAATGTAGACCAACTATGAACCCTTTGTCACAAATACTCAGAAATACAGGATCACCTTTTTCTTTTATGCCAAGGACTTGATAAAATTTGGTCAATAATATATATTCTCTTCAAAAATAAAAAAAAATAAAAAAAAAAATAGTCTATTTGAATCATTCAAAAAAGGTGTCTTTACTGATTTCAGGATCATTATATTTATCCTATATGCCCTATGGTACACAAAGTGTAAATTCTTATATAACAATAAAATAACCCAAGAAGGCACCCAAACACATTCAAAAATGAACTGGATAAAATATATCAAAGAATCAAAAATTCATAAATCAAAAAACTTTCACTCACACTTGGTCTCAATTGCAGTTACCTTCAAGCCTTTGATGATGAAATCACTCAAGATTAAGAAATTCCAAAATGAGAAACAAAAACCAAAAAGTATTATCTGTCATCACTGCAATATCACCAGTTAAAACCAGCTCAGCAAAATTGTGAACATTGTCTCTTTATAAAACATTATTATTTATAATTTTAATTTAACACTATGTATAAAAAAAGTAATGTTACTTTTTATACTCCTATGAAGGCTAATAATTATGGCAACAAAATTAAGTATAACATATATGTAATACATTGAGATTAATACTCCACCCTGGATTAAATACTCTCAATCCAAAGCACAAAATAAAACTTTTAAAGAGAAAAGATTAGTCCATCTTCATTCATTTCTGAAGCTCTTTGACAAATTGTAAATTGAAAAATTTTACAAATGTCAATTAAAATAATATAAAGCAATTGGAGATAAAGCTTTAAAAATAATATGATTGGTTAAAAATCTTCATGCTGTCTTTCCAAATTGCTTCAGATAAGACTCTATAAATGAGGTCAAAGAGAGAAGATAGACTGATCTTTTCTTTTAAAAATTTTTATTTTGTGATTTGGATTGAAAGTATCTAATTTGCTTATAAACCACTAATTTCAATGAATTACATAATATTAATCACTGCTAAGTTTATAATTATAAATAAATATAAGTAAATTAAACCAATTTTTATATACCAAGATTGTATCACATAGCAAGAAAACATATCACATTAATTAACATTATATTTTTAACACCAAGATATTCATAAATAACAATACATATGAATATTTTTTTGTTAATTTTTATTTTAAAAAAGTCCAAAGGTTATCATAAAAAATATCTCCTAAAATATAATTGAGCTTAATAAGTCTGAAAATATTTTTTGAAAATGTCTGTGTTTAAATAAAATCACCTGTTTAGTTGGAGTAATATTACAAATAAATAAAAAAATCTTTGAATTGTTTTAATGTTTCAAAAATAAACTACCTTTAAAATGACATTTATATTTATTAAATATAGGAAACCACACTTGCTACACTTGTTTGTGGGCATAAAACAAAATTTGCAGAATTGATTAATGGGCATTATAAAAGAATGTTACCAAATCACAATAAAAATAAGCAATACTTTTGTATTATCCTGTCAACCAAGCTTGGTATCCTTGGTGTCAAAGGCACTAGAAATATTTGTTCATCCTTTTTTTAATTATACAGTTTCAAGAGCCCTGGAAATGTTGTTTATGTATTTATTTTTTCCATTTTATTTTATAGAATATGTGTTAGTTGTTAAATTTAAAAAAATTAATTAATAAATTTTCAAATTTGCTTCAGAATGTTCATTTCAATTTTTTTATTCATATTATAACATGTAAATACCAACCAGCTCTGAACATTAATGTAGTTTTTTTACATTCAGTGTCTTTATTTTGAACATTGGGGGGGGGGGGGGTGACAAAACAGCATGCACTGGAGTATTTCAAAAAGTACAGGATTGAAAATCTGCATTAATGGGCATGATATAACATTTTGTTTCTAATACTTTTTTTCTTTCTATATTAATAAGTTGAAGTCAGTAATAATGGGCACAATATGACACTTTACATTTTTTTATTTTTTTATTTTTATATTAATAAGTTGACTTAATACAAAAAATAACATTAAATAATGTGGAAATATTATAATTAATTTTGCATAAAATTTCCTTTTTTAAAAATAATAATAAAAAATAAAACTGGAAATATTAAATACGATCGCTTAATATTCAGCCATTTTGTTTGAAAGATTTATTGAAAAGTATACCAGAAGTAAAAGAAAATATAATCATCAGAATACAAAACATCTAGAAAAATACCACGTGAGATTGATAGATGGAATGAGAAAGTTTCTGGTGTAATGTAGAGAAGAGAGATTAAAAACCAGAGTAACTAGTTTGGAAGGACCTTGATCCTAAGTGGATCGATAGTGGGTGAAAATGATGATGATGAATTACCAGAATAATTGCATGTCTAGATTATCTTATTAGAAAGCAATATGTTGTCATGGCAGTCAGCTTCCAAAAAGCATGATTGCAATATCCTGGGCATCTCATAAATTAAGAAGTGATCTGTTATTTAAAAATTAAAAAAAATACTGATAAACTATCATTATTTTATGCCATCATCATCATCACTTTCAATTATTAGTGACTGACTTCAGTATGAATGTTGAAGCTTAGTCCAGTTTCTCTGATCTCTAGTCTTTCTTTTTCACATCATAGTACAACAAGATTATTTCATCTATCTATCTCAATTGTGATCTCCTTGTGGTCCTTTATGATCTTCGGAGATCCAATTTTAAAATCTCAACTGACCGACTATTATTACCTTTTCTAGCAATATGTTCAGCCCAGCTCCACTTAAGTCTCTTAATTCTTTCAATGATGTCTGTAAGACCTGCTTTTTTCCTGACCCGTGTATTTTTTATCAATCCCTTCTTGTCATTCCTAACATAAATATCTCCATATTTGGTTGAATGGTCTGCAGTCTCTGTATTGGTCATCTGTTAAGTATCTAAGTCTTAGAATCATAAGTAAACAATTAAAATGGAAGTGATAAAACAAATTTAAAGTTAATAAAAAAATAAAGTAACTGTAAAAGTAATTCCATTATATATTTTATATATACTTATTGTTCTAAAGAGAAAAAATAGTTTTGAATACCAATGTATTTCATCCACCACAACTGGCCAGAATATTTTCATCATGTCTTTTTTTAAATGTTCTTCATATAAGAATTAATCTAAGAATATTTTTTCTCACTAAAAGCAAAAGAAAATAGTTTTTGTTTTTTTTTTTCTCATGTGTCATAGCATCAACCGGGAAGCGAACCCGCTAACCCGGAACAACTGCTTGTAAAGCAGCTGTTGCCGACCTCTCGACAGCCAATGCTTGACAACTAGTTAAGATTGTATCTAAAAATATACCCAAAAACTCATTTATAACTTGGATGTCACTGGATGAAAATTTATCTTGCAAAAAGATAAAAAGATGTCTAGAATTAAAAAGTAAACCTGATAACAATTGAAATCAAAAATAAAAAGTAGAAAAATATTTTCAAGTAAATTCATTATTGATAATTTAAAAGAACTTTTTTTTTTTATAAATTATTCAAGTTTATTATGTTTTTCAATATTAATAAATGTAGAAGCAGGGTTATAAATTAAAATAAACATTCAGTAATTTCTTTCTTATTATTTTATGTTCGACATTGATTTTAATGTCTACAACAACTAATTAATATATGTATTAAAAAAAATATTTCACGATTTTTTAAATAAACTTTTTTTCAACAAAACTTCAGAAATATCATTTCCAATATGATTGCCTATGTATAAATATGTATAAGTGTGGGTGCTTGCAACGAGTGGGTTTGGTGAAGTATTTTTTTTAAAAAAATAATTTAAAAAAATATATTAAATAACCTTCACACCACCAAACATTATTTTTTCTTTAAAAAGTAAATGAATAAAAACACAATAAAAGACAAACGATCCCAAGATGTATTTCGTACTAAACCAGTACTTATCAATTGACCCAGGTCACTATCTCTTATGTAAAAATAAAAACTTAAAAATAAAACAAGAATTTGAACTGCAGATGTTCTTCTTCTGAGATAGTAGAGGATTAAACTTTATTTTTGAAGGCTAGAAACCTGAAAGAGGATCAGGAAAAATTATATGAGCAGTGAGAGAAACATAGAGATGAAAAGAATAAAAGAACTTTTTTTTTTTTTGTTCACATCTTTGTAATAAAAGTATAAAATATAGGAATAAGTTATTTTAACTATAAAAAAAAAAAACACACTTTTTGTAAAAATGAATGAAAAAAAAAAAATTTATTGCTGGAAAAATAATTTGGTAACTTTATAACAGTGAGAAAAATGTTATTGTATTTGTTATAGTATATAATCGTTTTTGAGAAAGAGAAAATGTTTAATTTGACTAACAAGATCTCTCTCTGTTCATATAGTCTATGCATAGAAACCAACATTTATTTGAGCCACTATTTTACATTCAGTTACATTATATGTTATACCTGAAATAAATAACATGTGTGTAGTTATATATATGTGTGTGTATGTGCGTGGCTATGGTTTATTAATATTATTTATTTATCCTCTCTAAAGACACTTATAAAACTTTACGCTATTTTACATTCAGTCATATCACATTTTATATCTGAAATAAATAACGTGTGTAGGTATATATATATATATGTGTGTGTGTATATGCGTTTGTGTGGTTTATTAATACTATTTATTTACACTCTGTATAAAAAGGCATAGAACCTTATACTTTACATACAGTGATATTTGATAAAAAAATCAGTTAACCTTAAATCTGATAGATTAGAAAATACTTAATATCAAAGAATGCATCCGCGGAAGAGATATTCCTATAATCGGGCTAGTAGTTTTCATCACCTATGCCATATGGATTGTTAGGTGCAAGGCACAATACCAACTTCCCAAGCCGGACGAGAACGTACTATTTAATCAAAGCATGGAAAAAATTAGACAAAGAGACAAAACTCTCACCACAATGTTCATCTTTCAAGAGACATGAAAGTTATATCAGACCTTTCAATAGAGTCAATAATGAAGTTAACCTAAATATCTATCCCTGTTTTAGCTTAATAATGTAAATCCCATAACTCATCTATTATTGTAATTTATCCGTATTCATACTTGTAATGTACCATCCATATTTATTCTCATCTCATAATTAATGTAACATAGATATAATTAGTTTAATAAATGTTTTGAGGATCTTAAATCTGATATTATCAGCAGCATAGGAGACCAATTGAGATGTAACAAATATAGCAAGGCAGTTTCTATATAAATCGACTCACATTCAGTGGTGTAATTATATAATCGCAAAGAAAGGCAATGTCTGAGGACCCATGCAGTCCAAGGGCCCATAAACTTGAAAGTCAAACTTCCAAAACTTAAAATGGGGCTTTTTTTATTTCTGCCTTCAGGGCACAATTTTCTAGTTATGCCATTGATAAACTCTATTTATTTCATTGGTTTGGTTTATGTGTTCTCCAACAGGTTAGTCGCTTTTTCATAAATATTGCTATTTATAAGATTGTAAGTTTCTATAATTTTTTATTAAATGCCGTAAACAAATAATGTTAATAGATTTTATGGAATTGCAATACATATAACGTTATCCAACCCATTCATGTTTATGCCATGTGATATCACTATTTTAAAAACAACAGGGGAAAAAAACCCAACTCTTAGAGCTTGTTTTATATAGTTTTCCAATTAGCATTTTATATATACATGAACATATATGTGTGTGTGAAGATTATACAGACGACATTCATTTTTTATTGAATAGTTGTTAGATATTGATCTTTCAGCTGAACATCTTTATATTCGTATAAAATCTTCACATAAAATATTAATACATTCTATTAAAGTAACGATCAATATAACATGTTAAAGTAAAAAAAATTGCCTTAATTACTTTTTGAAAGTTATTTTTTAAAGAAAATTCAATAAATAATAAATAAATAAATAAATAAATTTTGTAATATTTATTAGAAAATTGATAAACCATCTCTATTTATTGGAAAAAATATGTTTAAATAAAATGGATACGATGAATGTAAAACAGGTTTTAATATAGCAAATGCCATTACAAGAATTAACCTTTGCAATGAATTGAAGTAGAGAAAATAATCATTTAAAAGATAAAACATTGCATAATAAATGTAATTATAAACCATTGGATTAATTATAATACAGGTAAATTAAACTAATTATAAACTACTCTGCTTCCAAAGTAATAAGAAATAAGAACGATTCTTGGCATCCCAACAAAAAGTCACATTTTTTTCTGTCTACATTAACATGTTTTTAGGAGTATTCTGTTTACTCTATACTTACCTATAGAAAACTTGAATTAATGGATACTTGGCAACTAGTAATCCAAAGCTTCCCACTGAAAAATGGCGTTTCCAGGCCCTAGTCTAATAAAGTGAATTATAACCCATCATTTAGTATCCATTGATAACTTAAGTTTACAATATATGATTCTGGAAAATCTGTTTCTAATATATATATATATATATATGTCACTTTTTCATGACAGTGTTAAAATTATGGACAGTATCCTAATTGCAAACTTACATCAAGCAAAGATTATAGTTGTCTTCCAGGTAAAATAGTTAGACAGTTTTTTACCAACAAATATTTAATAGAAAAAAGAATGAGTTTTGAATTCTACTTTAGGTTTGAACTTCAGTCATATGAATAACAATCTACATTTAAAATATTTTTTTTAAATAAATTATTGTTTCAGCACCTTTATGTTTATAATATTCTTTCAGTAGTGGCAAAGATTATATGCTACTTTGATGCAACTTATTAGTTCAACAACAGCTAGTCTCAGATTTACTGGACATTCTAGATAATAAACTGATGCCATTTAAAAACTACTAATAAAGAGAACTGGTTTTTTTATTGATTTATAATTTATATTTTTAAAATGTATTTTTCATTAAGTCGTCATATTTTTAACCTGTCAGTGTGATAAGAATGTCCAACTTGAAAGCTATTTCAAAATCAAATTTATTTCAGAAAAATAAAAAAACTCCCTTAATTTACCATAATTATAAATTGCTCATCCTGCTTCTTGGGTACTTAAATGTCACATGACCGTCTGAGTCATTGATCGTAAGACATATATTTATTTATTATTACAAAATGGCAATCAATAAACTGTTTTCTTGGGGGGGGGGGAGGTTTATTTTTAAAAATTGGACACTTAAAAACCAAAATACGAGGCAGTACCCAAAAGTTACCAGAATTTTATAATAAAAAATTGTTTCTTTATTTTTAATTTTATAAATTTAATCTCTTTCAGATTACTATTCATTTAATGCAATCCACCAGTCTAAATGTGTTTTTCATTTTGCAAAGTAGTCTGGAAACATATGCAAAAGGATGCCCTTCAGCATTTATTCTCATCTCTTTTAAGTCCACCAAAAAAAAAAAAAAAATTGAAACATTTTTTCATTCAAGAGATTTTAAAAAATGACATGGAGATTGAGCAAATATGGCTGATAAATAAACTGGGCCATGCTGAATTTAATTAAAAAGTGTTTCACACTCAAAGCTTTGGGAGATGACACTTAGTCAGGGGGAGGCTTGCAGTCTTCTATTTTCCATAAAATGGGATATTTACATTTTACTGCGTCATGTGAATGTTTCAGAACTTGCAGATAAAATGCTTGACCATTATGAATTAAATTTGAGAGAGAAATGCCATTTACATAAAAAAAAATTATTTTTTTTGGAATTCACTAGCACCCTTTTTAGGGATGTGGTAAATTTAACATTTCAATTAAACCACTCATAAGCTTGTGTTTTTATGAGGTCAGCTTGTTTATAATATGTTACAAACATTACAACTGTTTTCCCAGCCGTTTTCTCTAAACGAAAGCAGAATTTTACATTCTTCAATCTTTTCAGTCATTACAAAAATTACCAAATATGCAAAATGCACTTTATAAAAAAAATATGCTGATGTCATTCAGCAGATTGACGCAGAAGGGTTCCTGCAAGAAGTATATAGCAGCAGAAGCATATACTATAACAGACATGCAAACCAAAGAACAATTCCGGTTATTTTTGACTAATCCTCATATTTTAATCTTTAAAATCAGTTTCGTCACTATGAATGATTGTTAAGAATTTCAGAAAATTAAAGACAAGAAAGAGAGGAAAGTGTTGATTAATTAAATGTTATATATTTATAACATTTTGGATGAATTTTCTAAGAGTCATTTATATTACTCAAACTCAATTAAACAACTTGTATTAAAATTCAACTATAATTAGGCAAGAAATGCATCAGTTTGAAAATGTGCTTTATAGTCTTATATGGAAAGCAGATTTAGGCAATGACATTGCAAGAGTCAACATCCAATCCATGAGGATGTTTTTATGATTTTATGAATACAAACTATGGCTGATATGATCCAAACTGTGTAAACATTTTCATGAATTCTATTTTCCATTCTCATATTGACATTACCTATATCTGTTTGTCATACAAGATTATGGAACTAGCAGAAATGGGTTCATTTTTTAATCTGCTTTCCAATTGCACTTTGATACTGTGTATGAGACATTGAATTAAATTTAATATAGATGATACATTTGAAATACAGACATTTTTATACCTGGAACTTAAATATAAACATATGAGATTTGAACTCAGACTTTCAAGTGACTTTTAACTATCCACATAATCTCATACTACTGATACACATGACTGCCCACATGTTAAAAAGATAAATAATCACCAACATATGTATTTCTTGTGAACCAACACTCATCAATTGGTCCAGATTATCATCTTCCACACATATATGTAATCAGTGCTCATTTTACATTAAGATAGCAAAATCCTTATACTTTAATGGACAGGCTTCAATCTACACCAACCTCCAACTCTTCAGCCATCCATACCATTGAAAATCTGATGATAGAATTCCCAAATCCCATGCTGATGCCAATATTGTTGTTATGCCTATGTTAACCTCAAGTCACTCTGACCCCCGCATATATAGAACAGTATCCATTTAAATACAGAGAAGAGGGATGGGCAGAATTCAGGTTTAATGTGTAACATTTGAAATACAGGTATTCTTATACCTGGAACTTACTTGTAAATAGTTGAAGGTTGCTTGAAAGTCTGAGTTCAAATTTCCTATATAGATGATACATAAAAAATTCATCAATCAAAAATATTGCATATTATTTAAGCAGTGTATAATTCCAATTTTATATATTGAAAATTTTAGATAATAGTCACAGTTATCCATTATTATAATAAAAATGTAATATTTTTTTTAGTGAATTTCTAAATGATAATTTAAAAAATATTAAGTTCATGTCTTATTCAAAGTCATAATAAAAAAAAACTGCATTTCTAGCCAGGAATTCTGCAGGGGAGAAATTAAGTGTAAATATTTATATAAATGAATTTGTTTAAATATAAATTAAAATTATTAATGACGCACATAAATCGATAATAAAAGTAAAAAAATCAGTATTTCTTTTTCTGTTTGCGTTGAGACAATGTTTTTAATTATGTGAAATTAGTAACAATTTGAGAGATGATGATACATGGACAATTGAAATTTTAAACTGGATTCCAAGAGTTTGTAAAAGACCCAGAAAGAGACCACATGTGAGATGGAAGAAAAGCTAAAGATCGGAGCTAATGGATTAAACTTGGAGAGCCCTTCATCCTGCAGTGGATTGATAGTGGTTGATGATGATGATGATGATGAGTAACAATTTTGACACAGCTAAAATTTTTACTTTAATTACTGAAGATGTTTTCTTTGATTAAAATAATTGAAAATCTCAGCCAACATCCATTTAAAAGAAACTTAGTATGTATGCAAAAATTAGACTAGATTTTGAATCAAATACAAGATAGGGAGAGTCCTAACGGGGGGGGGGGGAGTCTTGAACATGCACTTCATAAAAGGGTGAAATTTTAGTAAGACAGTTTAATTAAACTTTTATATAAAGAATATTTGAAACATTATTTAATAAATAAAAGCACAATTTAATAATGGATTTTTTCTTTGAAAATAAATGAATTTCAATTCATATACCATTAATAACTCCCAACAAAATCTGTGTGGTTTAGTATAGCTGTAACTAGAGGGGTCAAACTAGGAAACATAAGGTTTTCCGAAATTCTGAAAAGCACGCAAACAATAAAACCATTCAGTTTATTTGCTTTTTTTTTTTTTTACTTCAAACAACAATTTTACATTATAGAATTTAATACATTGTACAGGTTTAAACCTGCATTTATATATGTAATGTATGCGTGATTCGAACTCAGACTTTCACACGAGCCACTACTCTCAGGGTCATCTCATATTGCTGACCCACCTGGCACTGGTAGTAGTGGGTCGTGTGAAAGTCTGAGTTCGAATCCCGCATTATAGAATTTTTAAAATGTCTTAAATGTAGCTTTAATATATATTATAATAAAGAAGATGAAAAGGGGAGGGGGCGCTCTACATTTTTTAGTCTTGGATTCTATGATATTCTATGAACGAATTCTATGATATTCTGTGAACGACACGGTTATAATAAAAATAAAAACATCAAAATAGTTTGTAAAAGCATATTTATATTAAAGTAACAAGTGAAAGCATTGTTTAAATACTAATACAAATCATCTTTCTCTTCTTTATTATAAGATGATTACAGAATTGGAAAACAAATGTATTTCTCTAGTCCCAAGTTAGATATGTTCAACATTTCTTGATTAAAAATAAAAGTATTTGAAATCACATGATCATTGATTTATTATCAGTTACATATATAAGTTCTCAAGCAATAGTGTACTCTCTCTTCAGTTTACAGTTAGTAACAGAATGTTTTCCAAACTAAATGTGTTTTTTTTCGCTAGTATTTCTAATAGCCACAACTGCGAAAAATAACTGGAGTTTTATTAAGAATATATTTGCATGTATAACTCCAAAAGTCATCAAATATCTAAATTTCACTAGATAAATAATCATTTTTATCTATCCCAGATTTCATTTATCAATAAATAACAGATCCTGATATCAGACAACTGGAATTTGCAAAGTTATGATCTGTAATAGATTTTTTTGCAATTTTATCTTGTCCGCATTTTGATGACAAAAAAAAAATTCCAAAAATTGATAGTAAAGAATATGATAATATTTATAAAATTAAATCTATTGTAGATCCCTGTCATGTGAATTTCAAGGCTGCATATCAGATGCACAAAAAACAGCAATGGATGAAGCAATTACAAAGTTTACTATTCATAATACAATGAAGCAATGTGATCCCTCAAAGCTAATAAAGAGAGGGTTGAAATAGTGGATGAGTCCAAAAAGCCATAATGAATATATGCACCAGATGGAGTTGTACACAGGCAAGAGTGCAGCTTTAGGTGCTGGCCTAACTTTGGATACCCTTATCATGCTGTCAGTTGTTCCACCACATTTTACAAAACAGAATCACATTTTCTGCGATAGATTTTTCAGTAGTGTGGGATTAGAAAGAGCTATCTGCAAACAAATTTTCTTGCTGTGGGACAGTTAGAGATGATAGGAATGGTATCCCAAAGAGCATCAGAACTATAATCCAATTCTGTATTTGATAAAGGCTTGATCTTGAGTTTATAATTTGTATGCTTAAGAAGCCAATTCGTATGTTCAAAAATGTTTATTCTTCATCTGGAAATGATATTGGTTAGAGAAAAAATAAAAATTGTACACAACATTCATATCAAAGTCCACCTTTAGTCAAAATGTACAACTGTTTTATGAGTGGTGTTGGTCTGGCCAATCAGAAGTGAACTCAGTATGGATGGGATAGGACATCCAGGTGCTGGCTAATGTGTTTTGTCTGGCCTTGCTTTGATCCAGCTGTTTCCAATGTCTTCATTGTTTATTCATTGCATATGGCACAAAAACAGCTAAAAGGCCTAATCATTTGGAGTTTTAAAAAGCTTTATCAAAGAGCTTTAGATGTGACTTTTTATCCAGGAGGATGAAACCCAAGCCATTTCACATCCCACATTTGTTGTGGCTATCAGATGGCCATACTTTAGTGAACCTACATCTTCACAGTATTCCAAAAGGAAAGACATGTGCTAAGTAAATTAAAAAAACAATACTTCTTCCAAATGCATAGAGTCTGGCCTGGTTCCTTTGTGCAAAAGCAAAGGGAGAAGTTGTTGTACAGATGATCAGAAATAGAATCATAAATGAAGAGCTTATAGTTCTTATTGGTAAGAAATGTTAGCATTATATATACACCTGGGTCTTATTTTATGTGATAGATAGGTTCCTCAGAAAATGTGCACAAAAGAAATTGCACAAAAAGAGACTTAACTTACCTTAAAAAATGGAGGATACATACTGTAATTTTCAAAAATCACATAAAGCAAAACAACAATGCAAAATTACTTTAAAATCCGTATAAAAAAATATGGAAATAAAATATGATGATACAAGAAAAACTTTTTTTTTACTTTTTTTATTAACTATAGTATTTAATTTTATTCAAACCAATATATTTTTCATAATTTACAGTATTTTACATTTTTTATACATGTACAGTATTTTAATCATTATCACAGGTTCATTTTTGAACTGGTAAGATATCAGATTCATCACAAGAGGAAATACAACTAGTGCCAACTTCATTTTTTAATTGCTCTCTCATAGTGGACTCACCCAAACTAAAATGTTTTCCAATCACTGTTGATCCTTCCCATTTTGCTAAGCAATCTAAAATTGAAATTTTTGTTTCCAAAAAAATTCATTTTCATGGGTGTTTTTTCCTCTCCATTAGAGTAAATTAAAAGTTTAAAATAAAATTAAGAACTTAGACTTATGATAACAAAAAGACACCTACTCACCACTGTTGGGCAAAATTTAATTAAAACAATTAAAAATTAAATTCTTATTTTTGTCTTTAATTTTTTAATTTTCAATTCTATTTAAAAATCAAATTTCATTGTTTCACATCACATTAATTTCAGATCATATTACATAATTTTTAAATTGTTAATTACAATTAAAAATTAGATTTTAATTTTTAATTGTCAAATTTAATTGTGCCAAACGCTATTACTCACTTTTTAAAAAAAAACTTGCGGACACTAAATGATTAATTGATTACATACCCCTTTTTTAAAAAAGCAAAAATAGAATGTGATTTAAAATGCAAAAACAACAACATGCATAGTATATACATCATGTTTGAAGAGATTTACATTATAATCTTGTAAAATTTAATGTGTGTATAAAATGGGGAAATCCTGATTTTAAGTGAATTATGACCTTCTTTATTGCATAAAATCTATTACAGTACTATTATAAAGTGCTGAAAATATTGAAATTATTAGATGGAAGTCGAACTCTGATAATGCGCTATTATTTTAAATATGACATGTGAGTGTGTGAAATTTATAATATTTAAAGCAATAGAGCATTATCGGAGCTCAACTTCTTATCTAATAATTTTTATTGCATAAAAGAAAACGGCATACAAAGGTATTAAGAAGAAACATGAACCACATAACTTCAAAATTGCATTAAAAAAATCTGCATAAAATGAGACCTGGATGTATATATAATCATTACAATCAGTTAACACTTAGACAATACCAACATTAATAACAATCGACAATCTCAAACTTTTGTCAAGGCAATCTCCTTTTTAACAATAAAGGAATATGTTACTGTTAACAGTTTGAGACTGTTGATTATTATTAATATTGAGATTGTCTAAGTATTCACTGTTTTTAATGATTATTTATAAACCCATTTAGCTTTGAGCCTTATTATACCTATATATATATATATATATATATATATATATATATATATTCTTTTATTGCATGAATGCAGTAACATTACATTTGTTAGTTTTGATTTTGTAATAATTATTTGGTATTACATTTTAGGTTGCAAAGTCTGGCAGAGAACCTTTTGGTCCCCCACTTCCTAAACTTTTTTGATTTTGCAGAATAGACTATAGGTAATTTGACAATGTAAAAGATAGGATAGATATTAAAGAGTGTCAGTATTACGACTATTCTCATTAATATTTTTATATTGCACTAATTATAAACAGGCATGGAAATGGATACAATACATTCAGATCAAGAATGTTTTTTATAGTTTCATATACAAATTATTATCTTTTATTATATTACATATTAATTTTTTTTTGCTATTGGTCTAAATAAATATTTGTATATTGTTGTTGACTGATTTGTTTTGTCTTTATTCATTTAACATTACAGTAACTTTCTACTTGTTTGATATTTAATTTGCTAAATAAACTCTTTTACTTGAAAAGAATACATTTTTTAAATTTCCCCCTCATTTTTGAATAATACAATGATGAATTATTTAATAATGAATTAATTTTATTTTTTGTTAAATTACAGTTTATGAAAATTCTTCTTGCATGATATGTCATTTACAATAAAAATATGTCTTCCTTATTAGAAACATATTGCCAAAAGACACCTGCATGTCGCTAACAAAAATGTAATTCTCCAGCGTGTATTATCTCAGGTAAGTCATGTTATATATTTAATTTCATAAGGAATGTAACTAAGCTGTCTAGAAAAGCATCAGATTAAAAATTAACTCTCAAAATTTAAGATTTGTGAACCTATACAAAAAAATAAGCATTTGTAAAAAAAGGTTAAAATCTTATTTTTCTCATTTTTTTAAAAGATAAATGCTATATTTTCTCAGCTTTATTACATTCCTTAATACTTGCTCTTTTTGATAATATATACACAAACATCACATTTGGTGATCAAACTGAAGATATTATATAAATTGTATTTCAGTCCATTTGCTAAAAATTCAATATGGCGTTCACTAGGTTTTAAATTTTAGTCAAAATCAAAAATAAGTCTAATAAAATATTTACATGAAATAGAAAAGCTTTTATACTCATTTTTAAAAAAATTATAGTAATTCATAAATAACAATATATATTATTATTATTTAATCAATCAATATTTCAATTACTTTAGACTTTATTTGCATATTTATATAAAATAAATTTTATCTGTATTCATTTTTTTTTAATACATATCAAGCATTGATGGTCGAGAGGTCAGCACAGCTGCCTTACAAGCTGTTGTCCTGGGTTAGCAGGTTCGCTTCCCGGCCGATGCTATGACACATAGGGGAAAAAATACATATGCACATGCATACAATTAAGTTTACACACTTACTGTATTGTCTGCCATGAAAGTAAATAATTTCAATGCACATAATAGATTGAATCTCTGCCATTATTGTATATAGTCTAAAGACACTATAACAGAGTATGAATTATAAAAGTAATTTAAAAACCAAGCATACGCGTGTTAATGCCAATGCTGTAACTGTAGTTATCAACACAACATTTCACTATTAACATTTTTTTTTTTTACTTATTTGAATATTAATGAGTCTCATCTGTTTAGTTGAATAAAAAAATGTTTTTTTTTTTTTTAAATACAAATTGTAAAAAATGTTGTTGCAGTTGATAATCACAGCTATGGCACTAATGCCCCCAAAATACAAAGAGGGACCCAAAAATAACTGGAATCATTTTCTGGTAGGAATGATCAGTTGTAGTACATTTCTACCATTATGTACCTTTTACAAGAACCCTTCTGCATCGATCTGTCAAATGGTATCATTATGTGAAATCTTGGTACCACATAGCCCATTTTTTTGTAAGTGTATTTCATATATTTGTCAATTTTTGAAATGGTTGAAAATTTGAAATAATGTGAAATTCCATTTTCTTTTAAGAAAAAGGTAGTGAAAATAGTTGTAATGTTTGAAACAGATTACAACGAAGCTGCTCTGTGGAAAACCTAAGTTTACAAGTGGTTCAATGGAAGTGTCAAATTAACACACCCCAAAAAGACATGGTGAGTGAAATACAATTTCAAAAATGATGCTGATTTATAGGGGGGGGATGCATTCTTCACTCAGAATTTGTCCATAATTATCAGGCATGTGAAAACCACAAGTTCCGAAAAGTTTGTTTGATGCAGTTAAATGTGAACATCCTGTTTAGTGATGAAGTGAGAAGCGCAAGCTTCACCACACTAGTGAATCAATTATTAATTAAAGTCAGCATGACCCAATTTATATATTAGCCATAATTGCTTCAGCTCATGTCGTGTGACTTCTTTTTATTCTCTTGAATGAAAAAATGCCTCAAAAATTTTTTTGTGAACTTATAAGTACTTTAAATCACTTTATTTTGCAACAATTTCCAGACTATTTTAAAAATGACAAACACATTAGCATTGTCAAAATAAGAGTCATAGATCACATGACCCTATACTCTTAAGCTTGTAAGTTATAAACAATGAGAATTGCCAATTCCTCAACAAGCTTTGTGATAAATGCTTAGCTAGAGAAAGCATTTAAAATATCTCTGTCAGGATCCCCCCTAACCTCTGACCATGGTTTCATACTTTGGCACTCCTCAAAGAGGTGCTAGGGTAGGTTCAGACACTAGATCTAAAAACACTAACCCAAAGCCAAGCATTTAACTAAAAGTTATCTATTGAGTGGAAAATCTGAAATTTTCAGACACCTACATGTAATTTGAAAAGGATTCAATACTTAAAACTAAAAAAAAACCTTTTTTTATAACAAAATTTTCAGTTATTTCTGCACACACACACACACCCCCATATACTTGGTTTTTGAAATCCATTCTATAGTTAGTTCTCTGTTATATTGTTCTATACAGACACAGGAACAGAGCCTACAATAGTAGTAATAATGATTATTAAAAAAAAATCTGAGCAGCATTTAAAAGAAATGAATGTAAGCATTGTGTATTCATAATACTGCTAAACCCATGAAAATTGATATTATGAATGTTTTAAAAATTTACCTGTATTTGTATATCTCTGCTGAAGCTATATTAAAACCATTTTACTAGATTTGAAGCATTTATTTACAAGTATAATGATAAACTGCTTATTATTATTATTATTTATCATCGTTTAAAGATCAAGAGAACACTCAAATCTTTTTTGCTTTTATAATAAGAATAAAAACTTCACTTTAACTTCAATAACTTTTAATGTGAATTATTATTGAATTTGTTTTATCTTTTTTCTTCACTGTACTGTGTATTATAATTTAATGTATTTTATTATTGTTATTATTGCTGTTATTTTTTTCCCAATATTTTCAACTAGTTAGAACACTTGCTATGATCTTACTTTAATTGTTTGACTTGTCAGTTACATTTTGTAATTGACAATTTAAAAATATAAACTTTTGGTTATTGTTTCTTTGTCCAATATTTCAACTGAGTAATAATCTTCTTCGGAACTAACAATCAACAAGTAAATAGTTTGTTTTTCAGAAGCTTGTGTAACAGTTAAACACTATAGACTGAGGTTCAATACAGGAACCTTTAACCCTCATGTATCTCACTCTATCAATGCATTCAATCACACATGGAATAATGGATTTGTCAGATATTTCAGGATGAGGTCATCTCAAACATCAGAAATACCAGGTTAGCTTTAATCCAGGGATCGTAAGCTCTTGATTCCTTCACATTACCAATAAATTCAATCACACAGGGAATAATTGAATAGTGAGCTACTTAGAGGGTTGTGTGATATTCAAAGACCTAAAGATTCAGGTTCAACCTTTATCCATGAATTTTTAGCACTCAAGTTCTTGACTTTACAGTTGTATTTAATCACACATGAATAAATGAATGATAAATTACATGGAGGGTCACATGATGTTCAAACACCAAAAGTGACTGGTTGAATTTTAATCCAGGAACCTTCAGCTCTTAAATCAATCATGCCATCATTGCATTCAATCACGCAGGGAATTGATTATCAGGCATCTTAAGTGACAGATTGAGCTCCGGTCCACGGATCCCTTTGGCTCTCATGATGTTCTTTCTTATAATCAAACAAGAAACCACAGCAGTTATTACTGATAGCTCTTATAACTTTAATATATTTTTATGTAAATATATTGTTAAAGAGCATTTCCTTTGTAATTCAATCTTTCATAAATATTATATATGTATTATTGGGTGAGAGTTGATGTGCATTCGATGACATTGTTATAAAGTTTATTTTGAATTGCATTACAACGTTTAATTTAAAATAAAATTGCATTATCCATAATTTATTGTCTTTACTTTTAAATAAGTGCGTATTTTTTTTTTTCATTTTAAAATCAATTATCTTTTAATTATATTTAAAAATTAAATTTTTTTTTTCTTTATTTTAAATATGATTAGCTGTAGCAATAATTTTGAAACGTTAACTATCGATATACCATTATAAAGCACCGATATATCAATGCTTTACATCGATTTTTTTTTTTTTTTTTTTTTAAGGAAGAACGAGCGAGCACAATCACCAGCTCGCTCCGTTCAATGATTTGCACAAGCTATTTTATCATAGCTATTGTCATAGGCATTTTTATGTACATTATTTTACACATTTTAAAAATAGATGATGATAACACGCTAGTTTTAGTTTACGGAGTTTATTCGGCTATCGCTGTTTTGGGTATCACTTGTTATTATGTTTATCGAAAATTACGTGCTTGCGCTGCAAACAAGGCTCACAAAAGACGCAGTTCTAATGCATCTAATGTACCATTTCAAGAATTGGATTTTCGTGAAAGAATTCAGATATTTTTAGATAAACCACTTGATGGTTTAAAAAGATCTGGAGATGATACGCTGTCAGATGTAAGGTAATGGTTTAAATCTAAGAATAGTTTCGATATTTATTTTTCATTTTTACGTTTTATATGTAACTATTTTAATTTCACGTTTTACGCGTAGCTAGTGAATTATCTGAATGTCCAAAAGCTGTTTAGCTCTATTTGATTAGTAATAATAAAAGATATTTAAATACATGAAGATAAAACAATTTTTAATTGTTTCCTGCCAAATTTGGAAACCGAGATTTCCCCCCTCCCTTCTCAACCTAATCAAATGTCACTTACTGGTAACTACTGCCCTCTATAAAACATTTGAGAAACCATTATACAAGTTAGTAATAATATGTATTTAATTAAAGTGACAATCGTTTTTGATAATTATTTATAAATTTTAACATAAATTGCGATAAGAAGTCAATACGGCAAAATAACAATAATGGTTTCAGCCCGAATAAAGTTTTACTATCTTCCTATTGTCAAAGACTTGGTGCGCCTTTCTCTTATATACATACTATTAATAGGATCAGTTTAAGTTAATTTTACTATGATTTTATCGTACTCACGTGTTTATGTCTAGAAACCACATATTTTGACCAAGTATGAATAATAATGGAAATCAATAAAATATAGAGTAACTGATTTAATGTCAAACATGTATACATACATATGGCTAGGATTATAAATTCCAAAACTTTAATTATTAGTATCAGTGTGATTTCTGAAGAATTTAAGTATTAGCAAAAAAGGTTCCAGCCAAAGAAAGCCAATAGCCGAAAATTGTTTTGGAGAAATTAATTTGCACTGTTGTCTTAAGGGCTCATCCAAGCAGTATTAAAAAGGTTGCAAGTTTTTAAATTAATATAACTCTTATATTACAAATGTCAACAAATAATTATAAACGATTATTTTTTAATTCATAATATGCAATTTATATAGGATGATTGTATTATAAGGCACTTCATCCAAATAGATATTCTCATTATAGATGAAACCAAACATGCCTTGATATTGTGAGTAATAAATAGTCTTAACATAAACAAAAATAATTGCTACTCATAAAAAATTTAGAACAATAAAATCCTGAACATTTTACATTCATCATCTCACATGATCATTTCAGATGTGATTCAGGTTAAGTGCAAAAAGCAATTTCTTTTTATATAAATACAATTTATTCACCTTACTTATACTATTTTTAGCAAAAAAAGTTTTATTGGATGTATATACACACACAATCTGATGTTTCGACTGTCTTGCAGTCTTTCTCAGAGCTATGATATAATGACAAATAAAATAAATAAATATAAATAATATAATAAAAAACAAATTAAAAATGAATTTAAAATGTAAATAATAAAATTAATATATATATATGTACAGATAGGAATACACTTGTATAATTTATTTTATATTTCAATTTAAAGTTGTATATTTTGTATTATCTGGATTATTTTATTTTATTTGGTTTTGATTCCATTTTTATCACATTTAATTTATTTTAGTTTTATTTAGTTTGTTTTATTTTATGTTATTTTTCTTTATTTTTTTAATTGTATTGTTTACATTTTTAATTGTTTTTTATTATATTATTTATATCATTACCTCTGAGGAAGACTACAGGACAGTTGAAACATCAGATTATATGTATATCTATACAATAAAAACATTTTTGCTAAAAAGTGTTTGAAGTAAAGTAGACAAATTGTATTTATATAAAATATTACAATAAAATAAAGGCAGTGGTAGATTTAGTTTCTTTTGTTATATTTTCTTTACAAAAATTTTTGCTATCAAATTGTAATTTAAGTTTAAGTTTTAGTGTGTGAATATGAAAAAATTAAAATTACAATTCATATGAAGACAGGAGTATAAATCACATGTAGTGTGATTGGAGCCAATTTTCAACAATTTACCATTTGGCCAATCACATTATATTAATTATTCCCAAGTATGTCTATCTTTTTTTTAAAAAAAAAAAAAAAAGATTAATTGTTTATTCATAAAATTTTAATAATTTTGAATAAAATTTAAATATTTTTATTATTATTTTTGTAACTTAAATTTCTGACAAATGTGGACTGAAAATTTTGTCAAGTGTTTGTGGCCGAGTGGTCAGCACAGCTGCCTTACAAGCAGTTGTCCCGGGTTTGCGGGTTCACTTCCCAGCCAATGCTTTGACACATGAAAAAAAAAAATCATTTGTTTTATACTATGCAATTTATTTTTTTTAAGTCACTTTCATTTTCTATATTTTTTAAAATATAATTATAAAAAACTTCAAATGAAAGATTTATTATTTTGAATTATTTCTTTATGTTTTCAATGCAGAATTCATATCTGTGAGAATAAAATATTTATGAATTTAATTTTAAGAGTAGTTTAAGGAATATCTATTAGTTGCATTTTTATTCCACCATAAAAACATTTTTATTCTAAGTAGATGCAAAGAAGTAAATTTGGTTCTAATAGATGAAAAAGCATTAGGTATTTAGATAGTCATGTGTGATGGTTAAAATGGCCCAATAATATACAAATGAAGGACATTGGTGAATTAATATAAAGATGATATTGATGCATAAGACAGATACATATGAATTTGTATGTATATTTACATTACTGAATTAATACATTAAAGATCAGCCTGTCAAGCTATTGTGCATGCGATTTTTATGAGTGTTAATAATAAATGAATACTTTGACTCCCAACACAAGATATAGTATTCATTTATTATTAACACTCATAAAAAATGCATGCACAATAGCTTGACAGGCTGATCTTTAATGTATTACAATTTATAAACATGTGCTATATAAAATAAATGCTTAATTACTGAATTAAAGAAATAGAGCAATTATAATTTGTTGTGAATAACAATACCTGAGACTTAATAACTTGATCTAATGAGAGAAATATTGGTACTGTTATAGTATGTGATCTACCTTAATTTTCATGATCTAACTATTCAATGGTGCTGTAGAGAAAAAAGCAATGAAGAAATTAGTCCATAAGAAATTAAATGTATAAATTTGTCCCAAAAAATTGCAAAATAATAAAAATATATTTTTTGCCAATTTGAATTATAGTAATAAGTATGGAAAATTATACTATAATAATAATAAAATTAATAAATATTTTTTGTATTATTAATAATTATCTGAATGTTTGCAATAATACCAATTTTTAATTATAATTGTATGTTGGATTATTTCCACCATCTACTTGAATTGCTGATTTATTTATTTTTTAATTCAAATTTTATTTATACTTTTCTAAATATATTTGTCTGTTAATAATAACATGCACATTAATACAAGACATAATATTCTGAATAACATTATTCACTGTTCTTCAGTTAATGCTGGTCTAACCAATGATGGATAGCATAAGAATTGAGCCAGTGATCTTTAGATTTATTAATTCTGAAGTTTGAGGTAGCACTCTAATTAACCAGCTTTAAACTATCAATATTGACAATCGATAGAAATTTTATATTCACTTATCTACGAGGATCCTTCTGATTTCTCTATCTTTTTATTTTTAAGAGCAAAGTCAATGAGTAGTTTTTAAATATTATGGATCACCACACTAGGTTGATTTCTGGTATTTATTCATTAATATCACTTAAACAGTTTTTTAATTGCCTTCATTTTAGAAAATATTCTTTTAAATTCCAAATTGTACAAATTTTCATTGGTCTATGCATGACTTGCTACTTTATGCACATCTATCTTTTTCTGTCTAAACCTTCTTTTATGTGTGTGGCAAGTTTCATCAATATATGTTTTTTCCACATTCACATTATATTTAATAGATTCAGCTCTGATTTTCAAATGAGGAACCGATTTTTTTAAGAAGCTTTTCAGTTTACCATTGAATAAATTTTCAACTGAAATGTCAAGTGTTGGTGGTCATGAGGTCAGTACAGCCGCCTTACAAGCCGTTGTCCCATGTTAGCGGGTTCGCTTCCCGGCCGATGCTATGACACATGAGAAAAAGATTAATAATGTTATTACTATGGGGGGAGGGGGATTAAAATGATATTGGAAAAACTTGCACTTTCTTAAAATGTAAGCAACCTGACTTTTAATATATGATCTACCAAATCACTGGATGATGCTACAGTATACATCAGCGTGTTCTTAGTTCACTGTGTCAATTGATGTTGCTTTTCATTGGTTAGTTATTTGTTGTCATTGTTGATGAATAATATTTATTATGAGATTTATACAAAGTTGAAACAAAAGTGACTGTAATCCCTGTGAGCTATGTATAATACTACTTATTCATTTAGCTCTGGTTATATTTAAATTAACATTTATTAAAATGTGATTAATCTGATTTAAATGTGGTGTGAACTATTCCGACATTAATATTAAATATTAATCAGGCTTATAGATAGAGTTTATGCTCTGCATGATAATACATCAATAAATATATGCTTAAGCTTGTATCATTCTGTTTTTTTATTTATATACAGGTTATATACATAGGTTATGGCTCATGTCAATTTCATATATGTTGAGCTATGAATATAAGATCCAGGTTCGAATCCCATGCTAGTACTGTCACTGGTCCAGCCAGCAACACCTGAAGAGGAGGGTAGACTAATACCTCTTGAAATGTTGTGCATATACTAACCTGTTTGATGTGCTATTACTAATAGTTGAATGTATTTAGAATATTTAAATAAAGTTAATTTTTGCTAAAGACATTCAATACGGATATTAGATGGTGGAAATAGTCCAATATAAAAATACAATTAGAACACCATCATCACAAACCTTCATGTTTCATTTTTTATATGTAGAAAATCATAAATAAAAAAAGTCTTGTGTTTGAAAACATGAAAATAATATAATTCTTTTTGCAAAATACCTGAAATTAATATATTTTACAAGCAGATAATTATAAAATAAATATGCCTGAAAAATGTAAAATGATATAATTTATTTAAAAAACAAACCTTCAGGCAAAAAAAGGTTAATTAAGGGATGAAAGCAAACACAATACCATAATAAACAGATAATAACTGATGCAATAAATCTAAGAAATTTAAATTCAATCATGTATTTATCTCTGCGTGGTAATTCGTGTTAATAAATGCAAATGCGTAAAAAAATTCAAATCCATAAAGTGGAAAAAAATAATTATATATGGCAAAAAAAATTGCAATAGAAAAATGTGTATGTAAAGAAATAATCATGATTGACATTATTTTCATGCTACATCACTAGGTGACACTACAACATTAGAACTTTTAAAGTGAATTATTGGTTTTTATGCTGGGTTTGGGAAAAGATAAAGGGGATTTAGATATAAAGGCTATAGACTTGACAAAGATTATGTTGTGGAAATGGAATGGAGCAGAATATGGGAAACTTTAGAGTGGGGAATGGAAAATAAAGTGGCTAACAGGTTTGTCTGGACATAATTGCTTAGGTATTTTGGAGAAGCCACAATACATCACATCACGTAGAAAGTTAAACAATTATAGACCGATAGCGGTAACATCAGTTTTACATAAAGTTTTTTCATATATGGTGGCTAGAAGAGTTGTAAAATGAATGGAAGAAAATAATGTAGTGGGGGAAATACAAGGAGGTTTTAAGTCAGATAGGTGTATAGGAGATACTTTATTTGTAGTTACACAACTTATGGATATGAGTAGGAATTCAGGTAGACAGTTATATATGAGTTTTATAGATATAGAGAACACATATGATAGAGTAAATAGAAATAGATTATGGATAAGTTTAGCAAATTTGGGAATGGATGAAGCTTTAGTGGATGTTATTAAGAAATTATATGAAAATAATTACTATACATATCAATTAGGTTTGGTATAGAATCAGTTAAAGTTAAAAATGGGGTGGGACTAAGGCAAGGATGCCCTATGTCACCTATTTTGTTTTTGTTTTATTTGAGTGAAATGGAGAGAGAAATAGAAAGAGTAGGAAGAGGGATAGAGATACCGTTAATGGGTGGCAAGGGAGTATATACATTGTTGGGTCTTTTTTTGTGGATGATGTCTTTTTGTGTTCAGAAAGAAGAGAAGATATGGAAGCTATGCTGAGGACATGCACAAGGGTGGGTAAAGATATGGGGATTAAATTTAGTGAAGAAAAATCAAATGTAATGATGGTGAATATTGGGTAAAGATAAGACAAAGATTTCTTATTGGGGGATATAAAGTTAAGTGTGGTAAATAGATATAGTTATTTGTGAATCATCTTGAGTAATCAGAAAAATTGCTTGGATGAATGGGAGAAAAATTTTGATAAATGAAGCAAAGAAAAGAAAGGGATTGATAAAGAAATTTAACAGTGTTTTCATATAGTAAATATGATGTAGCTAGAATTATATGGAAGGGAGTGGCAGTACATATGGTAATGATGTGTTATGTGTTAGTAAAGGGGTATTAGATTACTTAGAAAAAATACAAAAGGAAGTGGGAAGACATGCATTAGATGCAGAGGTTGTGGACAGCAAAGAAGGCAATTCAAAGACGAATGGGATGGTCAAGTTTTTATATGAAAGACGCAAAAAGCAAAATGAAAATGTTTGATAGATTGCAATTTATGGATAATAAAAGAATAGCCAAAATAGTATTTAATTGGGTTACAAATAAAGTGCAGGCAACAAGAAGGGTGAGAAAGGTAATGCAGTATGCAGTAGATTTGGATAAAGAATTTATGTCAGTATACTTGTACAAAAGATGTGATTATTGTGTTAGGAGGATTGTTGAGTGTTATAGTGGTAAAAAATGGGATAGAAGAATAGATGTGGGATAGAAGAATAGATGTATTAATAAAGAATAGGGA
The DNA here is from genome assembly GCA_028023455.1 of Epiperipatus broadwayi. Lineage (NCBI taxonomy): Eukaryota > Metazoa > Onychophora > Udeonychophora > Euonychophora > Peripatidae > Epiperipatus > Epiperipatus broadwayi. Next base: position 2,164,994 of record JAQFVV010000040.1, read on the forward strand.
GTTAGAGAGATGGAGAACTAGTATGGAGAGTAAAATGAGTTTAAATATATATAGAAGTAAATGGAACATTGGGTGTGAGTTAATTTATGATAATAGTAAGGAAATTGTTTATTGTTTTAGGCTCAAATGGGATCTTTAACATCAAGGGAATATACACGTATATGAAAAAATATGGGTGATTTAGTCTGCAACTTGTGTAAAGAAGGCATAGGAAATATCAGGCATTACTTCAATGTAAATGCTTGGAAGCAGAAAGGGTACAAATAATGAAGTTGTGGAAGAATAAATATGAACAAAGTGATTATATAGATAGAGAGTTATTGGTTTTTATGCTGGGTTTGGGAAAAGATAAGGGAGATTTAGATATGAAAGCCATGGAATTGACAAAGATTATGTTGTGGAAGTGGTATGGAGCCGATTATGGGAATACTTGGGGTGGAGATTGGAAAGGGAGGGTAAAGTGGGTAACTGGTTTCTCTGGGCATAGTTGCTGAGAGATTCCTGACTCCATATAAGGAGAAGTCACAGAGCATCACATCACAACATTTACAAGCAGAAAGGGAACAAATAATGTTATGGAAGAATAAATATAAACTAAGTACTGAAAGTGGGTTCTTGGTCTTTATAGTCATTTTGGAAAAAGATAAGGGGATCTAGATATAAAGGCTACAAAGATGTGAAATGGGATGGATCAAGATAGAGAAGAATATGGGAAAAACTTAGCATGACAAATGGAAAGAAAAAATAATGTGACTAACTGTTTTTCTGGGCATAGTGGCTGAGAGATTCCTGGCCTTGATAAAGAAGTAGCCATATCACATCACAACAGTTTTCAAAAAATATATATTATTTTCATGTTTTTAAGCATATAATTTCTTTCTTTGATTTTGTTTTCAAATTTATATGAAATAACTGTATTTTTATATTGGACTATTTCCATCATCTAATATGTGTTTTGAATGTCTTTAGAAAAGTTTTAATTTTAGTTAAATATTCCAAATGCATTCAACTGTTAGTAATATCACAGCAAACAGGTTAGTATATGCACCAACTGTTAGTAATATCACAGCAAACAAATGTTAGTAATATCACAGCAAACAGGTTAGTATATGCACAAAGTTTTGAGAGGTATTTTTCACTTGTAATTATAAAATTTTGACAGCTACTGTTTGTAACTAACTCATCAAAGCTAACAATACCTTAGGGAGGGCTTCCATCACTTTATTACAAGTTACACATTTGTGATTGGTTTAAGATTTTTAATTGATATGCCTATAATGTTTGCAGTTAATTTATCTTAGGAATCTGCTGAATCTGTTTTTCATTTGGACAGATCTAAGTTTATTTTTCCTGATGTGGGGAAAAATAGTTTTTTTTTGTCTGTGTCATATATGTTGTTCGGCATATTTTGTACTATTTTTCCAGTCGTAGGAAAAATTTTTCTTTTGTCTGATTGCACCAAATATTGGGGAAAATAGTTTTTTTTTTGTCTGACTGTGCCATATCTGTTGTTCGGCATATTTTATACTATTTTTTCAGTCGTAGGAAAAATTTTCCTTTTGTCTGATTGCACCAAATCTGTTATGGTGTTCCAACTCAAACCAATAGTAGTATCAAAAAATATGAACTCTCACAATTTAATGTGTAATTTATTAGAACAAATATACATCGATATTATACAATCTGACATATAACTTAATCAATAATGAACTGGTTGCTCCAAATCACTGGACTCACTTCCAGCTGTATATATTAGCTTGTCTCGTGAGTTTTAGTCTTAACTCTTCCAACTGTACTGGACAGCTTGCCTTGAGTCTACCATAGTCGTAGCAACTTCCAGTCCTATTGTGGACTTATCTCACTGCATAGACATATCGGTAGTGAATATAGTAGACACACCTTCATTGTTGGAATTGATTTCAATGGAGGGCACATTCAGTCGTTCAGGTAGACAAACGTTCTCTCTCTTAAGAGCGCATACTGTCATTTAGGTTAGACAAATGTTCTTTGCCTTGCCTCCAAAAAAGCTGACTATTTATTGCCAGATCTCCCCTACTGGCAGAAATCAGATGCAAAGAGCCTACCCAATGGCAATATTTTATACACGTTTACACATTGGCCATACTTATGTTTTATCCTTTGCCTATGTTTATACATGGTTATCCACATGTTTACACATTGGTTAGGGCAAGGTATGCTCAATCTGATCAGATAAGGAAAGAATCTGGACTAGTCCACTTCTGAAGGCAAGGTCAGATATGACACTTTCATTTCCATTATCTGTATATACTTTTAAATAATATTGATATTCAGAGTCATAATTTTCGTTTGTGACAAAACAAATATATCTTGTTATACTTTTTTAGACTATTAATTCTTTCAATGTTTTATTTCTTTGTGTATGTGTATTCTAGCAATTGATTTGATAAAAGACTGGTGTTTATCCATTATTATAATTTGTATCATGTCTTAACATTTTTGGAAAGATGATTATTTAAAGATTTATAAAGATAAAAGCATCACTGTATATGTAATTTAATGTTTCTGAAATTTCACTAACATTTCTTAGATCAGGATTGGCCAATTTTAAATCTATAGTTTATGTAACAATTTTTTCACACTATCTCATGACTTTTGTGATACTATTCGGTTTTTGTATAAAATATGATGACATAAATAAATAATATTTAACACTTTTTTCATAATGCAATATGATAACTTATTCTAGTAAAAAATATTTTAATTTGAACAATTCATTTCATTTTCATCAGGCTTAATGATTGAAACATTATTAACTAACGAACCTCAAAGTCGCTAATACAAAATATCAATTACAAAATTAAAGATGAAACTATTATGGACTCATCCTTTGACTAAGTATTTCAAGATTATACAAATGTCAGATGTTTATTTATAAAAGAAATGCAGAATAAAAATCATGGTTTTTTTTTTAGTATTAATTAAAAAAAAAAAGTTCAATTCCAATATTGTTTTACAAAATCTGAGCTTTTTTGTTTTTACAATCTTTGACCAATTGTGCTACCTTTCGTTCCACATTGTGTCCGATCGGGTGCATGCATTGTAGGTTGTTAGCACCTTTTTACATTATGTCACTAGGATTAAGAATTTCAATATTTGATAAAAGTTAGAGATATGTTGTGGACTTCTTCATAAGAACTTCTTATAAAGCCTAATTACATTTACTGAAATCTTTATTATTCTGAATCATTACTACAAAATTGTTAACTTATCAAATTTTTGGCAGTTTTAACTACTTCCAGCACACCTAAAATCGATGTTTCCATTTTTACAACATTTAAACATAGTGACTTGTGAATGACTGGGGAAAGACTGCTTTAAACATTCCTTATGAATGATTCCTATGTCCCTAATTAAATTCCCCCTCTCTATTTAAATGCATTTTACTGTTTTAATTGGAATGTTAAAAAAGCATTGGGTGTAGCTTTAGTGTCCCTTTTAAGAATTGTAGATAAGCATTCTGTGTTTGTTATTTGTGGTTGTGGTAAAAGCAGTTTATATGTAGATCACTCATTCAGAAATGTTAGAAATTGGTTTATTGGTACTTCTTGCCAATTTTGATTTTATTTTCCCCTTTCATTTTATACTTAATGGACATAAAAGCTCTGGAAACAAAAGTTGCAGAGTGTAAACAGTGAGGCTTAGATTACTCAAATCATCATCAGGCTTAGAGTCAGAAAACTTGGAAGTTTATTGCAACTACACACTTGGAACTACACATTTGGAGTCAAGCGTTGTTAGCCGAGAGGTTGGCGCAGTCTCTTTGCAAGCAAGCAGTTGTTTGCAGATGGTTGTTGCAGGTTCGCCTCCCAGCAGATACTATGACATATGGAAAAAAACTACACATTTGGATGTTAACTAGTGAAAAAGATAAAGGTAATTTTGATTGAAAATCTTCTCCGTAGCCATTTAACATTAGAAAAGTTTTTGTACTATTTTATTTTCTGATTTGATAATTTTGATCTTTCAATTTTAAATTTGGAATTTATAATTTATTATTCTTATTCATCATTAGGTTTAGAAAAAATAATATTAAAAGCAATATCTTCTATTGTTTATGCTAAAATAATTCCGCAGTATATTGCTCCAGTAGTTGATAAAAAGTTCAAGCACTGTAAATAACAGAGCTGAATACAGTCTATGAACTTTGACCTTTACAGTCTGCTACTCTACCACTGCCATAAACCATCCAAGACACTGTTTTTGCTTGCACAAAATTATATTCATATCAATTTGTATTGTATTTTTAAAAGGTGAATAGTTATTTTTTTCTTAATCGCCATTGTTTTCCAGGATAGAATTTATAAGGGATACATATTATGTCTTATCCCTTTCTTTTATACTATTACATCAGTCTAAGAGTTGTTAGTACGTATCTTGTTTTGACATATGTAACCCTCAAGAGAATCAGGAATGTTGATATCTATTAATTGGTCGTTTGACTAGATATTTATTACATTCTCCTTAATTTAATATTATCATTTAAAACTTCTCACAATTTTGGTTTTTATAGAATATACCAGTTCTTACTGTTGGAAGAATTTTTTTTTACTTCATTGCTAATAAGCTTTATGTTCTTGAATGGAAGAAAATTTGATTTTCTTAGATAGTGGTGTCCCAAAGATATTAATAATTTTTTATTAGTCATTCATTAAACTAGAGCTTATCCACTTAACGAATAATATTTCTGAAGTGTTGCCCAAAAGATGTTTCACGATTTCATATAAACATTTTGACAAATTTATGAATGAAGATAAATATTTGACAACTAAGAAAATATTAATTTTATAATTATAGATAATAAATTTTTAGTTCATAGCTATTGGGAAAATTCGTGTGTGTGTGTGTGTGTGTGTGTGTGTGCATGCAACTATAAATATTGACCATAGGTTAAATGCTTCACTTTTTGACACATTGGCCAAGAAGACATTGTATACCAGATGAATTACTTACCATTTAGTGAAAAATTTATACCAAGATTATTATTTAACATTCAAGGCTTACTATATTAATAAAAGCATTTTTCTTCCTGTGTTCTAGGGTTATCTAGTTAGATAATTGTGATATAATCTGGGTTAGCTGAATTGATTACATGAAAATCAAAAGATTTATTTTATTTGGAAATTTTCAACTACCTGAAAAATTATCGTTTTACTCAGATTTTGAACTATTTAGTACACCACGAGACCTTAATATATATTTATACTTGAGTGAGTTTATATATACAGTATATCATAATTGGAGAAATATTACTAAAATCTTTCTTACTCGCACTTGTCCATTTGGATGATGATTTACCTCTTTTTTTTTTTACAAAACAGTTGGAAAGTCATTTGCTATGGAATTTAATATTTAAAGACTACATATATATATATATATTATTGTATTGATTTATTACTCAGACATTTAATACTATTGATTCAATCAAATAATGCATTCTATTTAATGTATCTTTTTCTTATCGTTTGCATATTAACTTCTTTTGTTAGAAAAGATTTACAATTTTTAATAATATTTTCATTGAAGCTAAAGATAGCTATTTTTATAATGATTACTTTATTTTAATAGATTATTGATTGCCAACAAGATAGTTAATATTTTATTTAACAATCTTTGTAGCTTAGATACCTTCTAACCTGATTATACATAACTTTTTTAAAGTTATAAAGCTTTATATAACTTTGAAAATTATATAACCTTTTAAAGTTATTAAGCTTCATTTGACAAAAAGGTTAAACTATTTAATCTAATTCTATTCATAATTCCAATTTGTTAGGATGTTGGAGTCGATTTGCATTTTAGTGATGTTCAAAGAAGAAAAAGGTCTATTTTGATCCTACAGTATATTGGAAATTAATTTTTTTACCCATTTGATTTAACACAGAAAAAACGGCAGGAATTGAAATAATTGTTTATTTACATTAATTTTAAAATAACATATGTGTCATTTCTGTACATTTTTGATTTTACTTTTAAAATGGAAATATTTGAAAACCAGGCACTCTTCACAAACCTGGAGCTTTAATTGTAAATATAGGGGATTTGAACTCAGACTTTCAAGCACCACCAATTATCCACACTATCTTATACAACTGATACACATGACCACACACATGTAGAAAAGATAAATAATCACCAATATATATATTTCATGCTAAACCAGCACTCATCCGTTGGTCCAGATTATCATCTCCCACATATACACACAATTAGTGCTCAGTTTATATTAAGATAGCAAATCTTCACACTTTAATGGATAGGCTTCAATCTACTCCAACCTCCAACTTTTCAGCCATTCATATCGCGAAAGAATACTACGAAAGTATTATTTGTTAAGTTTTATAAACAATAGGAAACGGAGACCCTTCTCTCTCTCCCAAAGCTCTTTCCCTTATCTTTCTATTTATCTTTCTTCCTCTTTTTCTTTTTTTCTGCTTTGAGAATAAGACCTTCTATTACATCATTATTTGATTAACATGTTATATAAAATAAATATCTTATTAACATGTTATATAATAGCTAAATCCTAAATTACAAACTATGACAATACAAAGCTCATAGGATCAATTTTTAAGAGAACCCCCTTCATTGGCTATGCCAAGTTCTTCAACATCATTAATAACACTAAACTAGAATATTATTTATATTAAGTCAATTTTCTTTTACAATTTTGACACCCCCCCCACACACACACACATACAATAGAATTATATACCATCATTATATAATCATTTGTAAATGAATATAACCATTCTACCTCAAAAAAAAAAGAATTATGAAAAAACATCAAGTTTTGAGATATCTATACAAACTATATAATGATTCTGGGTTTTTAGTCTTTTCCTTTAATATTTTAAGTGTCTTTTAAATTCTACAAATACTTTTTTATGAGTGAATCTTGCCTAATTATAGATATTTATGTTCTCCCTGCAAAAGCAATCCTTATTGCACCTTTTTTTAAAATACTTTGAAATAATTCTTATAATGTAAACTGAATCTGTGTTTTACACACAAAGTCTTGACTACCACAGACAATATTTTTAGGAAATCTATTATTATTCATTTTCTTCACTTTCCCTATCTACTGAAAATGTCCTGTTTCGTTAGTAGATTCAATATAACCACATCTAAAAAGCTAAAGATTATTATGATTGATCGTATACGCTTACTATATAATCTCAGAATTTTGAAAGAATACCCTTTGAAATTTTTCTGGTGTTTTGTATTAAGATAATAAGGGTTCCAGATGTCACTGTCTTTCAATAAATTTAAGAAAGTAACTATCCTTTGCAACTAATTTATTTAAAGTCGTTATATCTCTATGATGTAATGTCTTTCTTTTAATTTTCTAAATAGAAGCACAGCTATGTTAAATCTCACTATCTAATTCTACTTTTCTACCTAAAAAAAACTGATATCCTATTTGATTCACATTTTCATAGCATCTGGCATTTCAAAGTAAAAGTTGGTAAACATATTTCTTCACTTATTCACCCATAAAATAGTATGCCTTTGAATACTAATTATTAAATTAAAGCAATTATAGGTGGCAGCCAGAATATTAAGAATGTTTTGTAGATCGTGTTTGGAATTAGTATGAACAGAAGAATTAACAGCATAGTGTAAATCTCGAATTTGAAAGATGAAGATATATATATATATTTTAATTGAACCAAGTTTAAAATCCTGCTCTAATGATAATACAATTTGATACCTGCTTCAGAAATCTATCTATAAACCTTTTAAAGACCATTATCAAAAACAAAAATCAAAACTGAGATAGAACATATTCCTTTTTAACACAAGTTTTCATTTTAAATGTGTCTGATTTTTCTAATTCCTATTGATTTATAACTGCTCTATGATATTTTCCTATTCCCAATTACAATGTCTTTCTGTCCATCCATAAATCTATCTGAAAATTTCTAACTCTTTTTAACATTTTTGGATACCTTGGTATCCAATTTAATATTTCTTTTGATAATATTTCCTGGCACACCTTTTTAGTATATCTATGCCATTCCAATTGTCTTATTCAGATGTCATTTATTATAATGTATTCACTATTTAAAAATTAAAACTAAAACAAATATAATAATTTTTAACTAAGATTTAAAGTTTATATCTGGATTAGATATAATCTCTAATTTGTTAAATAATCAGTAGTAATCCTAAATGTATTTGTCTGTAGTGGTTGGTGTCAAAGTTGTGGGTACAAAGTTTAATACTTTTACCCTTTCTATCCATTACTATAAACCTTTTTGATTGGCTAAGTCAATTAAAATAATTAAATCAATAACAAGTACGTGAATTATATCTTTTTTTATTTCACTTTTTTTTTTGTAATTATATGATAATAGTAATCATATCTCTGGTTTTTTTCATTCTCTAAAATCTTATTGAGCTAACAAGATTGAAAGCATATTCAATGATAAATTATAGTAGGTGTGTTTTTATCTTTCTTTCTTTTTTGTAAAAATTAGAACAGCAGAAATGTTAAGATTAATTGGCACAACTTTATGGTTATATACTTCCAAAAAATGCAATAAGTTTTGCAGCTAATGTATTTTTATTATATTTTCATATTTCATTGTATGTTTCATTGTGACCTGCAGTTTTATTATTCTTAAAATCATAAAGATCAGTTTAATTGTATTCCTCTGAATATCTCTGTCCAAATCTAAATTGATAGTTAAAATAGATATCTCACTGAAAATAGTCAGTCGAAATCTTGAATCATTGATGTGATGTGATATGTGCCGAGAAACCTGTTAACCACCTTACCTTCCCTTTCCATTCCCCACCCCAAGTTTTTCCATATTCTTCTCTATCTTGGCCATCCCGTTTCCACAACATAAATCTTTGTCAACTCTATGGCCTTTATAATGTGATCACTACTCCCTCTATCTTTTCAAAATATATTTATCATAAAAAATAGTGCCGCCTAATAATTTTATATAATTATTGCATTGTTTTTACATTCGTGTGTTAACTGAAATACAGGCTTATAATATATCTGTATCAATATATGTAATATATAGGGTATATGAGCACAGTCTTTCACATGACCCACCACTCTCCTGTTTTCAGCACATAAAAAAATTTTAATGTTAAGACTTCAAAAAATGAGTGCATTCTTTTTTACACTTTAATCTACTAATCGTGTTTACTTTTCTCGGATGTTAATTTTTTTGCCACTAAATAAATCTCTGTATTGTTTACGAAGATTCATATTCATTTCATTATTCGTGTGTGTATGTGTTTAATTTAAGAGGAGAACGAGTATGAAAACAATTTGTTCTAGAGTTCACTTTTCTTTAAAAAAGTTCACATTTTGGCAACTAGATTTAAAATGGCAATTTTAGTGTTTGATATATATTTATATAGAAACTTAGCACTTGCAGTGGTTAATTTCAAAGAATATATATCTAATTTTCTACTCACATAATTAGAATATTCTTGATTGGTTGAATCTTATAATATTATATTACAAACAGGCTACAGATTTTTTAAAAATAACTTCTCACAACTGATCTTACAACTAATCCAGTACCTATTAATAAGTAACTATGTATCACACTTTGTTTGAAGCAGTGGTATCTGCTTGAATCTAGAGCGTCATATTGATTTTTTTTTTAAACTGACCTGAGTCACAATTTTCACAATAACTTCAGTTTTAATAATGTTAGAGCAAAAAACTTTCCATTGATAGAAACTATAAAAACTAAGGAAAACAATAAGGCTAAGATAAATAGTGATTACCATTTAAAAAATAAGAGAAAAAAATTTCAACATCCGACATAATTATTACTTTATTGTTTGTTCATAATTTCTAATTCATCATTAACTAAGTTTAAATTACATCTTCATTGATAATTTCTTTGTACTCATCACAAAATTATCTTTCAAACCAACCATATATAATATCTTACCTGAGATAATCCATAGCTTCAGAATCTCCAAAAGTATTCGCATAAGAATTCTTCATTTTTATCTTGTACCCCAAAAGTTACCAAAACTCAAAGGCATCTATAAGAAAAACATTCATCCTAATAAAAGATACAAAACAAATTATTTCCAGAAGATAGATATGCATTTGTCATCATAGAAATTGGCTTCTTGTCTATCTAAAACCAGAAATTGTAGGCTACTGTCTGTATCACTGATAAAATTAGTTTCATCTCTTCATTTTATTTTTTTTTTGTGTGTGTACACATCAGTGATGTTTATATTCTTTATGCACATGGAGTGAGGCTATCTTGTTATATTTATTGTATCACATAGATATAATTTATTTGCATATAGTTCATTTGTTAGCTATAGACTTGAAAATAATGTGATGAAAGATATGGCAAAACTAGTGAATCCATAGATGAGTAACAAGGCATAGGTAAGAATCAGAATTTGATTCTTTGCCTGCATATGCAATCTTTCTGTATATTTGATTATTAGTTTTGTAAATCATTACTTGTAAACACAAACACACCATATAATAAATAATAAATTATTAAACCTTTTGAAAATCATTATTTTTATAAAATAAGTGGATTAGAACACACAAAACTACTTACATATGAATTCGTATGAGCATAAATAAATATACAATTTATATACATACACACCACTACAAATGCAAATTAATAAAAATTAAATCATTTTTCAAATAATTAAAAAAAAAATTAAAATATTCAAAAAATTAAAATTGTATACTTACGAGCCCGATATTCTGCAATTATGTTTAGTCTTTATGGAAGGCCTTGTTTGTGAATGATCGACATATTTTTAATATATTTTGTCAAAATCATGACATGGATCAGTTTTCTGTCTTTATTGCTTCATGGAAATTAGAAAACTGATCAAAAAAAAAATTAATGCGCCTGTTATGAAAAAAATTAATAAGAAATCCAAATTTCATCGGATTTTTTTGTCAAAGACATCTTTAAAAAACTACATTAGAGATGTATCAAATGCTCATATTTCTGTTGACATCATGCTTATAGTTTTTACGTCATTAAAAACAGAAAACATTTCAGCCAATCAAATAAGACATGCGCACCGCCGCTCACTAACCGGAAGCAGATGTATCAGTCTCTGGAACTCAAGATTTATAGGGCCCAGCTCTGTAACTTCCAATACTGAATCTTTTTACAAACTCCCAAGAAATAAACCATTTGATACTTTTTTTTTATTTTGGGCTGGTCATATCAGTGTCGATATAGTGACTATAAAAATAAAAAATATGGTTGTAATCCAGTGTGCTTTTTCACGCAGTTTGGGAGGGGGTATCATACTATTATAACCAATGATCCTATGATTTTCTTTATCTTACTTGAAGCCTACTAATCTATACTCCAATAATCAGAGCATATAACTGATTCTTTAACATTGGTCAGTGCAAATTATCACAGTGGCTTAGAGCTAATATTTCAGGATCAAAGCTCAATCTTTTCATGCTCAAAAATCACATTATTTCTTGGAATGATTCAATTGAAAAATTTTTAATGTCTGACTCCTAACTTCAATATATATATATATATATACGGGTTAAAATAAATGTTCACATATAAACAATATGGTCATAAATATATTACATATATAAGACAAACTGAAGTAAGAAAGTCACATGCACATATATATATTTATTTCATATTCAAATATGAGTATATTGTCTGTACTAAACTTACAACTGCAGATCACTTTCAAGTGAAGGAAGATTGCAAGAATTAGAAGAAGAACTCTCTTATATTAAATGGGATATTATTGGACTTTGTGAAGTTAGAAGAAAAGGTGAAGAGACAATTGATTTAAAAAGTGGACATATGCTCTATTATAAAGGCACAAATATTGGAAATACAAGTGGAGTAGGATTCATTATAAATAAAAAGTGGAAGAACAATATTGTGGAGATTGATGGTGTATCAGACAGAGTGGCAAGATTAGTTATACAACTTAATAGCAGATATCAAATGCAGATAATTCAGGTTTATGCCCCAACAAGTTCTCACAGTGATGAAGTAGTAGAAGATTTTTATATGGATGTACAAAAGGCTTTTGATCAGAGTAAACAACATTTTAAAATTGTTATGGGAGATTTTAATGCTAGAATTGGTAAACAAATGAAAGATGAAAGTGTTGTAGGTAATTTTGGTTATGGTAATAGAAATGAGAGAGGACATAGACTTGTGGAGTTTGCAGAGAAGGAAAAACTTTATATTATGAATTCTTTTTTTGAGAAAAATGTTAGAAGCAAATGGACATGGAAGCATCCAAATGAAGGTACAGCAGAATTGGATTATATTTTGACTAACAGGAAATACATATTTCAAGATTGTAATGTTCTTAATAAATTTAACACAGGAAGTGATCATCGATTAGTAAGGGGTAAGATACATGTTAATGTAAAACTAGAGAGACAAAAATTATTAAGAAAAACTATATTTACAGTTGATATTCCTAATCTTCAGAAACATTCTAATGAATTTAAATTAGAACTTACAAATCGGTTTCAAGTATTAGTAGATTTTGAACATGATTCAGATTTGAATGAAATTAATATGAAAATAACTGATACACTTTTAAAAACTGCAACAAAGATAGCTGGTAGAAAAAAGCAGCAATTGACTAATAAAATTTCTACTGAGACTAGAGAACTTATGAAGAAAAGAAGGAATATGAAGATATGCAAGAATGATGCATTAAAAAGAATTGAATATCTCGAATTTTGTAAAATGGTGCGGAAAAGAGTTGAAAATGATATAAGAAAGTATAACTGTGAACTAGCAAGAAAAGCTGTAGAAGAAAATAAAAGTCTTAAGAATGTAAAACAACATTTTGGTATTGGTAGGAAATTTATATCTGCAATAAGGAAAAAAGATGGAATTATTACTAAAAAGAGGGATGACATTATGAAATTGGTAGAAGATTTTTATCAAGAATTATATAGTAATAAAGAACAAGTACCTCCTATATCTATTACATCTTCCGAATTGCCCAGAATTTTAAATGAAGAAGTGAGAAATGCAATTAAATGTTTGAAAAAAGGAAAGGCTCCAGGTAATGATGGAATTATAATTGATATATTAAAAGAAGCAGGTGAAGAAACAGAAAAAATATTAGCAAAGTTATATACCAAATGTCTAAATGATAAAGATGTACTGGATGATTGGAAGAATGCAGTAATAATATTAATATTTAAAAAAGGTGATAAAGAAGATATTAGAAATTACAGACCTATCAGCCTTTTATCAGTTTTATATAAAAATTTTACCAAGATAATTACAACTCGTCTACAGAGAACCTTGGATTTTCACCAACCAAGAGAACAAGCTGAATTTAAAAGTGGTTTTAATACAGTAGATCATATTCAGATATTGAGAGAAGTTATAGAAAGGACAAATAAATATGAGTTGTCATTATGTTTTGGATTTGTAGATTATGAAAAGGCATTTGATTCTATAAACATTTCTTCAGTGATTAAAGCATTGGATCATCAAGGTATAGATCCAGGATATTGTCATATTTTAAAGAATATTTATAAAAATGCAACAGCAACAATTAGATTACATAATGATACTGGGAAAGTCAACATTGAGAAAGGTCTAAGACAAGGTGACTCCATATCTCCAAAACTTTTTACAGCAGTGCTGCAAGAAGTATTTTGTGGATTAAAATGGGAAACTAAAGGAGTGAAAGTAAATGGAGATTATTTAAGTCATTTAGATTTCGCAGATGATGTTTTTGCAAATAATGCTTCCGAGCTGCAGGAAATGTTGCAGGAGTTATCAGATGAAAGTAGGAAAGTAGGACTAAAGATAAATGTTAAAAAGACTAAAGTAATGTTTAATCGATTTGTTCAAAATATGAAAATAAAGATTGATTATGATGAATTAGAAGAAGTTAAGAGTTACAAATACCTTGGTCAGATTATTAATACAGATGGAAACATAATAGAGGAAATTAATCATAGAATTAAACTTGGTTGGAGTGCTTTTGGTAGAAATAACTTGATATTAAAAGGAAATATGTCTATGTGTTTGAAAAGAAAGGTTTTTAACAAATGTGTTTTACCAGTTCTTACTTATGGATCTGAGACTTGGACACTTAATAGAAGATCAATACAGAGACTTCAGACCACTCAAAGAAGTATGGAGAGATGTATGTTGGGAGTAACAAGAAGAGATCGAAAACGTAATGTATGGGTAAGAGAACAAACAGGTGTTACTGACCTCATTGAAAAAATTAAAAGATTGAAGTGGAGTTGGGCTGGACATATTGCTAGAAGAGATGATAATAGATGGACAATTGAAATTTTAAACTGGATTCCAAGAGATTGTAAAAGACCCAGAAGGAGACCACATGTAAGATGGATGGATGAAATAAGAAAATGTGTAGGGGTGATGTGGAGAAGAGAAGCTAAAGATCGGAGAAGATGGATTAAACTTGGAGAGACCTTCATCCTGCAGTGGATTGATAATGGTTGATAATGATGATGATGATGAAACTTAATATAATTAGAAGAGACTTGAATTCAGACTTTCAAGCACCCTTCAACTATCCACACTATCTCATACAACTGATACACATGACCACACACATGTAGAAAAGATAAATAATCACCAATATATGTATTTCATGCTAAACCAGCACTCATCAGTTGGTTCACATTATCTTCTACCACACATATATAATCAGTTCTCAGTTTATATTAAGATAGCAAATCTTCAAACTTTAATGGACAAGATTTCAATCTTCTTCACCCTCTAACTCTTCAGCCATCCATGTCATTGAAAGTTTGATGATGAAATATTCAGTCCTTGTTGATGCCAATATTATTTTCACACTCATGTTGACTTGGAGTCATTCTGATCTCTCACATAAAATATCCATTTAAATACATAGAAGAGGGAAGGACAGAATAAAGGCTGAATATGTAATCTTTAAATATATGTATATTGTCTATACTAAACTTAATTTAACTAGAAGGGACTTGAACTCAAATTTTCAAGCTCTTTATAGCTATGCACTCCAACTTATACAACTGATGCACCTGACCACATACATGTCAAAAAGATAATTGATCTTCAATATACATATTTTATGCTGAACCAGTACTCATCATTTGGTCCAGATCATCAGCTCCTGCACACATATTAAGATAGCAAGTCTTCAAACTTTAATGGACAAGTTTCAATCTTCTCCACCCTCTAATTCTTCAACCATCCATTTCATAGAAAATTCAATGATGAAACACAATCCTTGTTGATGCCAATGTTATTGTTATACCTATGTTGACTTTATTACTCTGACCTCCTACGTATAGGGCCTTAATATGTCCATTTAAATACACAGATTTGCTATCTTAATATAAACTGGGGTACTGATTGCATATATGTGTGGGAGATAGTGATCTGGACCAATTAATGAGGAGTGCTGGTTCAGCATGAAATATGTATATTGGAGATCATTTATCTTTTTCACATGTATGTGGTTATGTGCAGCAGTTGTATAAGATGGAGTGCATAGCTATAAAGAGTTTGAAAGTCTGAGTTCAAGTCCCTTGTACGTATATTTATATATAAATATATCACCAATTCTGTTCGAAATGTAAATATCCAACACGTATATAAATATCACACAGAGTAAAAAATTTAATGATAGGAAGTTAAAAGATTAGTTTATTGTTAAATCTAATGATATTGTTAATCGTGTACCATTGAGCATGCATTGGAATATTAACTGTTCATTTTAAATTAGTTGCTATGAATCTGGTATACAGTACTGAAAGTGCTTGATGAATTAGTATTTTAAATTTTTTTACCCTATGTAGCATTTATATACGTGTTGAATATTTATTTATATATAAGTAATATTTATGTAATATTTCCAATTGAGCTGGCAATTTTGAATATATCATATATACCAAAATGATTTATTTTTGCACTTGGTCTTATTTTATTACATTTAGAATTATTTGGATCTATCAATATAACCTTTTTTAATATTGCTGTGAGGGTATTGCTCTGGAGCATAATTTTCATGCATTATGGTCCAACGCTGTCCCTCTGATTTCAAGTTCTCAGGAATTCTTGAGCAATAAACCATTCGATTATTTTAAGATCTTTAATATTTCAATCTCATCTCTCTGTTCTACACTTATAATTTTATATTTTTATCTAAACATGAACTATTTTATTTTTCTGTAGAATTATTTGGATTTTTGCCTCTAAATTGACCATTCAGAATTAGATTAATTGTGTTTCACTTGCTTCACAATACCATAAAACTATAAAGAAATCTATTATAATCAAATGGTGTTATTGTTCAAGAGTTAATAAGTTCAAGGTCAGAAAGACTGGCATTAGAATAGATCCAAGGACTTTACATTCTAGGGACTGGCAAATTAATGAATTATTATTAAATATAACAACATAGTGAAGATTTTGTTAAAAATTCACTTTACTTTTTAAACAATGAACAAAACTAATTGGTGTTTTCTTGACAGTTTGTGATGATGGTGTTTTAGTTGTATTTATATGTTGGACTATTTCCATCATCTAATATGAGTATTGGATGTCTTTTGAAAAATTTAACTTTATTTAAATATTCCAAATACATTCAAATGTTAGTAATAGCATACAGGTTAGTATGTGCACAACGTTTTGAGAGGTATTATTCTCCACTTTTCTTCAGGTGTTGCTGATCTGATAACCTAGTGTGACTATACATAATGTATGGAAACCACTAAGCAACTTTGCTGTCAGAAAAAAGTGAAGAAATCAGGAGGAACCTCATAGATAAGTGTATAAAATTTCTACTGTCTGCTGTATTTACAGGATAGCTGTTGGTTAAAGTGTTACCTTAAAATTCAATACTCAAGAGTCTAAGGGTCTGGGTTTGATTCTCATGCTAATACTGTCACTGGTCAGACTATCAACACATGAAGAAGATGGGATAATAATATCTCTTGAAATGTTGTGCATATACTAACCTATATGCTATTACTAACAGATGAATGTATTTGGAATATTTAAGTAAATTTAAATTTTTTATACAACCAAATTAATTAACTGTATTTGTGAAAAAAGAAATCCAAATGATATAAATTATATATTCAGTATATATATATATTAATTAATACGATTCTTAAAACATATTTATTTTATAACAGCTTTTTTTTTACAGATTAATTATGTCACTAAATGGTAGAAATTGATTCCAAAAAAAATGAAAATACTCTGCCGCTAAAGCCCAGATGTCCGTAATAAAATTATTGACATCTTAGTTTAATTTTAGAACCAATGTTTATATATTATGTGTGATGCTCTCTGGTCTTTCTTGAGATAAAATTATTATTCAAAACTGTGAAATGATTTTGATTTACTCATATTAGAACAATTTCGTATCAAGATTGTTGTGATTTCCCAATTTTAAAAATCATATTCTTAAATTCGGAGATTAGAAAATGTTTTCTTGGTGCAATTCACCTGAACGTACATACTGATGAAAATTGTTACGGATATATTGATATTTATGAGAATATTCACTGATTACTAGTTATCAAATATCATTATAATTGATGATGAAAAATCAACTGCCAAGAATGCAATTAAATGGTACATAGGAAGAAAATAATAATAGTTTTGTATTTGTGTATGGTAACAGCATTGAAAGTGGAATTTTAGTAATGAATAATTTGTCTCACAATAGACAAATGATTTTGTAATAGGAAATAACAGTAAGAGAATATCTGACATCATTGTTTAATCAATTTTTCTTATATATATATGGAGTCAAAGATTATTGGCAATTATTCCTTGAGCTGGGCTATGATTTACAATTAATGGAAGTTTCTGATTGAGTTTAGGGTACCTCAAGTGTATCACTGTTTTATCTGTTTTACCTATTAAGATCATTATCAACTACCAAATATTCTTTATAGTAGCTTTTCATCTCTTTTAGTCCATATATATTTTGACCTTAGCAGTTTCTCTGCAATGATGACGAGTTGCATTATAACATTAAAAATTCATGTCTTGAAGCATGTGGATCATTATTCATCACATGGATTAATCATGATGCTTTTATGAAACATATGCAATTGCCAATAGATGTTCTGTATAAATACTGAACATAATAAATATTTTTCTCCAGCTTCTTAGTTGTATATCTCTTGTAAATATCACCTTTTGCAATTTTCATATTTCATCAATTTACATTTGATTCATAAATTATATTGCTACAATCAATAAATTTATGATTTTACATTTTTATTGAGTGGTGTGCATCTAAATATATAGATAGATGAGTTGATGGTTGTAAACAGGTTGACAAATAGATAAGTGTGTGGTTAAATAGATAGGTTGAGAGAATAAGTTGAGTGGGTGCATTAAAAGTGAATGTATTAGTAGAGATGGATAAAATGGTAATATTTATTTATGAGTGGTGAATGGTCATTTATATGTATTTATTGTTACATTTTGATTTATAAATGTAAAATTGTATGCATCCATAGTTATCACTCCAACTACTTCAGATAAATAATTTAATGTTTGTCACTAATCATTTTTAAACTACAGATTATTCCTAGCCCAATATAGACTTTGGATATCAGTTTAATATTAATATATCTGGTTTTATTTGGGCATAATTACATTGAATAATTTAATTTCCTCAATTTTTTTGATTACCAATAATATTTAATATATTGATTAGAAGTGGTTGATGTATTTTATAAATTAAATGGTAATAATTTGCTATTGATAAATAATAGAACATGTGATGAAAACATGTGAAAAAAATGTGATTTGGTCCAACAGAAGAGTGTTTGATTTAGCATTAAATGCATGTTGAGAAACATTTGCCTTTTTCATATATCAGTAATATTTGAAATACAGGCATTCTTCATATACCTGGAGCTTAATTGTAAATATAGGGGATTTGAACACAGACTTTCAAGTACCCTTCAACTATCCACATCATCTCATATCACTGATACACATGCACCACACTTATAGAAAAGATAAATAATCACCAATATACATATTTCCTGCTGAACCAGCATTCATCAGTTGGGTCTTATTATCATCTCCCACACACATATACAATTAGTGCTCAGTTTATATTAAGATAGCAAATCATACCTTAATGGACAGGCTTCAAGCTACTCCAACCTTCAACATACCATTGAAAATCTGGTGGTGGAAAGCCCAAATCCCATGCTGATGCCAATATTATTGCCATGCCCTTGTTGACCTCAAGTCACTCTGACCCCTCATGTATAGAACCTTATTCATGTATAAGACCTTATCTATGTATAGGATCTTATAAATACATGGATAA
Source organism: Epiperipatus broadwayi (assembly GCA_028023455.1). Lineage (NCBI taxonomy): Eukaryota > Metazoa > Onychophora > Udeonychophora > Euonychophora > Peripatidae > Epiperipatus > Epiperipatus broadwayi. The sequence goes on from JAQFVV010000040.1 coordinate 2,184,371, forward strand.
GGTCTTATACATGGATAAGGTCTTATATATGGATAAGGTTCTAAACATGAGGGGTCATAATGACTTGAGATCAACATGGGCATGGCAATAATATTGGCATCAACATGGGATTTGGGCTTTCAATCATATGAATGGCTGAAGAGTTGAAGGTTGGCGTAGATTGAAACCTGTGCATTAAAGTATAATTTTAATATAAACTGAGCACTGATTATATATGTGTGGGGGAGATGATAATCTGGAACAACTGATGGTTGCTGGTTCAACACAAAATATGTACATTGGTGATTATTTATCTTTTCTACATGTATGTGGTCATGTGTATCAGTGATATGAGATAGTGTGGATAGTTGAAGGGTGCTTGAAAGTCTGTACTCAAATCCCCTATATAATTTTATCTATATGTTTTAAGAATTTTGATGGAGTGAAAGTTTTAAGCATACTAATGTATAAATATTTATTACTAACAATAGATATAAGACTAAGTTTAGAAATATTTTTGATAAATTATATTTTATAATTATATATAAACATGTATTTTTTTTGCTTTTTTTTTTTTTAATTTAGCTCCAAAGACTTCAGTGAATTATGTGATGATGCTATCTATTTTTCAGCACACCCAAGTGAATCTCCTAGTGTTTGTCAAAAGGAATTTGTCACATCACCAGTTTCATCAAAAATGGATATGTTGCAAATTCCTCGAGAGCATGCAATTGGAAATGGAAAAAATGTGCTTTCACATGCTTTAAAATCGCAAACACTATTAATTGCACCTTATTCCAAAGATGTTTTGCATAATGAAGATGAACGAAGCCTACTGGACATTGAAAATGATAACAATTTTAGCGGTAACATTACATGGTTTGAAAAATCTACACTAGATATAGATTCTTTAAAAGAGCAAACAATTTTATTTCCAAATGGGCTTCCAGATACTATTCCTTCTCTGACGTCAGAAAGTGGATATAGAACTAATGTCTTAGATGAATTTTCGAAGCAGTCTGAAAATTCGTCTGATTTAAAAACTTAAGTGCAGCCCCACCAAATGGAGGAGAAACAAGATGTATCTGTCGAGTACTATCTAGAATCGTCTGAAGAGCGCACTTCCAAAAACTAAAGGCAGCTAAATTTCTATAAATTATCATATTTATTTATCTACAAAAGTTTCTACATCATATATGTCAGAGGCAGCTATACAACAAACATTTTAAATCTACATTTTTATCTTTGTTTATAATAAAATTTATTTTTAATGACTTACTTTGTTATAGGCAATGCCTATCAATAGAATGCTCAATTTTTGTGCTCTTATAAGAGCTTTTTGTATGACGTCACGTAGTGTTAAAATCATGTATTTAAAACAGTGTACTATAATTTTTGTAAGTTCAATTAGAACAGGGTGTCAAAAGATTTCGTTTTTCGTATAATTATCCGTTGCTAAGCAAAAATTTACTTGAAGGCTAATAATAATTAGTAAATGCTTAAAAAGCTCAAATGGTAGTTTGAAATTTATATTCTTCTTTTAGATATGTATAATAAGATGCGTAATAGATCATTTTAGTGAGATTAAAAGCTTTTTTTAGAATATATTGCTATTATAATATCACTATAAATGTCAAGAACAAATAGATTCTTTCAAATATATTTGTGTGTTTCTATATATGCATATAGGCACATGACATACTGCGTATCATGACTTTTTTAAGGCCATCTTATTTAACAACTGATGAAGTCACAAGAAAAATAATGTTGGACTGTTATAATTAAAGAATGAAAGTATGTATATATATTTATTTAATCAAATTATACTGTAGCATATACAACAATAAATATAATATAATTCAAAAGAAATATAATTAAATAAATACTTTATCTTTTCATTAATTATATAATTATAAATTTATTAAACGCACATTGATTACGTAGTAGTATTTACTGAGGCTATTAATCTCGATAATATGCGTATAAAATGCGATAGTAGGGACCTCTAGGGACCTCTACAGGTGTTTTAACCACAAGCATAGCTTGTGGTTAAAACACCTGTAGAGGTCCCTACTATCGCATTTTATACGCATATTATTGTGGTTAAAACACCTGTAGAGGTCCCTACTATCGCATTTTATACGCATATTATCGAGGTTATAGCCCCAGTAAATATTATTAATTATATAAAAAATATAGCATTTTATTTTTTCCATAATTTATAATCCAAGTTTCAAAATATTTGAATTATATATATATATCTTCAGTTTTAATCCTAAGTACAACATGTATATATATATAGAGAGAGAGAGATAAATACATAAGCAAATTATGGCTATTAAATAAATAGCGCTGGGATTATAAATTTATTTACAGAACAAATGAGTTAGAATAGGTTTCTACAATAACTAACAAGTCAGATTCCAAAGAATCATTTAAAGAATAATAGTACTTTCCTATTATTATTTAATTTATTTACCATATAAGAAAGTAATATTTACTAAGGCAATGAACTTAAAGCATGTGTGGTTGAAAATGCGAAGGTAGGGACCTCTACAGGTCTTAACCACAAGCTTACGCATTGGAAGAAAGTGGAAATTAGATAAAAGTAGTCATCGTTTGTCTGACATTGGTATGAAAAAGTTGGAATTGTTTGCAAAGTTGTTACAAAATGTTTGTTTGAAATTCTGATATTTGAATTATTGCATATTGGAACCTGGCTGTTCCATGAATAAGTTTATAATATATATATATATATATATATATACTTGAAGTATGAATGTAAGCATAAGTGACTTGAACACAGACTTTCTAGTTCCCTTCAGCTATCACCTCTATCTCATACAACCAATACACATGATCACATATATGTGAAATAGATAAATGATCTTCAATATATATAGTTTGTGCTGAACCAGCATTCACCAGTTGATCCATATCAGCATCTCCAATACATATATATAATCAGTGCTTGGTTTATATTAAAATATGAAATCTTCAAACTTTAATGGACAGGCTTCAATCTACTCCAACCTCCAACTCCTCAACCATCCATTTCCATTAAAACTTTGATGATGGAATGCCCAAATCCCTTATTGATGCCAATATTATTGTTGTGCCCATGTTGACTTTTTAAGTCATCCTCACCCCTCATGTATAGGACCTTATCCATTTAAATACACAAAATAGGGATGAGCAGGATACAGGTTGAATTTGTAATATTTGCATCGACAAGAATTTGGGCCTTCCATTATCAGAGTTTCAATGGCATGGGTAGCTGAAGAGTTGGGAGAGTGAGGTAGATTGAAGCCTGTTCATTAAAGATTGATTTGCTATCTTAATATAATCCAAGCCCTGAGTATATATATGTGTGTGGGAGATGATCTGGACCAACTAATGGGTGCTGTTTCAGTATGAAATACATATATTGGAGATCATTTATCTTTTTCACATATGTGTGGTCACATCCATTGGTTATATGAGATAGAGTAGACAGATGAAGGGAGCTTGAAAGCTTGTGTTTAAGTCCCTTATATCTAAATTCCAAGTATATAAATTTATAATTGTATTCAAAATATACGTATAAACTTTAAATTAAAATAGCTCAATGTGTATGTAAAAAAGCCTTGTATAATTTATTATGAGTTTAATAACTCTTAAGTGCCATATTCCATCTGGTTGATAAAATTAATTTCACTCTGAATTGCCAACAATGTTGACAAAAATATGCTTATAAACATCAGAACTCCAAGAATAGGTGGATTTATTCTATTCTTGGGCCTTTGTTTAACATTTAGAGTGCTTTAATTCCTAGCCTGGGAGGATGATTTACTCCCTTTGTTTATATATATATGCACACATATTATTCCATTTTAAAATGCATTTATACAAAAAAAACTCATTTTATGAATAGAGTTAATAATGTAAGAAGAAAGATATTTTTATTTAAACAAAAACTTGATTATAATTTACATTTCTGTTAAATTAACATAGAAATTTTGCATATTGAATAAATTAAATGAGTGTGTATATATATAATAACTACATCATTTCACCTTTACAATTATTGTAGTTTTTACATTTATGCTTGTTGTCAATTCCTTGCCTTTAACAAATACCCTGAGCCCCAATCATCCTTTATCAGGTCAGAAATTTGATCTTTTTTAACTTCAAATATAGACTTGATTTTTTTTATTAAAATCATCTATAACTAACTGAATAGAATGGCTCTTTTGAAATTCATTTTATAGGAAATTTACATTGTTTGAAAAATAACAGCCACAAGGTATGGGGTCTTAGGGAAAATGTTGAATTTAAAAAAAGTTCGAGAATAGTTTAATAATAAAGTTAAACTTGATTTTTAATAAAAATTTATGTCTATATCTCTGTCAAAAGAGATGTAATAATTTCTGATTTGATAAAGTTATGATTTGTAACTATCGGTCTGCTTAGCCGAGAGGTCATCGCAACCGCCTTGCAAGCAAGTAGTTGGTTGCAGACGGTTATGGGTTCGCGTCCCGGCCGATGCCATGACATATGAAAAAAAAAAAAAAAGTAATTATGAAGGAGTGAATACGATAATAAAATCAATGGTAGACACTAGATAGGTGTAAATGGCATTTGGGGCATTGTTGAGCTAGCTGATGAGACTGGTTCAGTCAAAATGCATTTCGTAGTCAACATTTTTCTAGGGTCTATAATTCTATGCTTCAAGTGTAAGAATAATAAATTGCAGTAAATATATAGCCAAGCGTACATTAATCAAAAAATTTTTGATACAAAATTTTTACTAGCGTTAAAATAATAGTTTATAGATTAGTAATACCAATACTTATCATGCTACTTTTACTCAATTTTGGTAAATAAAAAATAATGATTTTATGCTTTTTTGACACAATTATCATTTTTTATAAATTCCAAAATGACATATAGTAAATTTTTGGTTTGAGCAATGTGACTATATATGTTTTAATGAAGAACTTTTAAAAAGGTACAAGCAGGTACCAGAAGCTTTTATTAACAATAAATAGTATTTTCAACAACTATTCATAGCATACATCATAATACTCATTTAAATATATATATACAATCAATCTTTATTATAATTTATCAAATGAAATTTAATGCAGTTTGAATACATGGAAGAATATATATTGTTATGCCATTTTGTGACAACTTAAATATATATATATATATATACACGAAACTAATTGCTTATCAATTTTTTGTCACGTGGTTCAATTTTTTAATTGAACTAATCTCGGCAGGACATTTACCCTTTAAAAATGTCTGATTCCAATTAGTATTTTCAATAAACTTTTTAGGTATTCATAATACAAGCTCAAACTACCCAATTGAATTAATACGTATATATGAAAATAATTGCAGTGCAAAATACTATATTGAAATTAATATCCAAATATCAAATCATCTCCAACATTAAGAAATTCAGCTTCGCCCTCTATGAAAAAATGTATTAGAGTCTGCGAGTTAGGTGTTTCAAAGGTTAAAATGACTAACGTTTAGTCTGTCTTTATAAGCATAGTAAATATTTCTGATTAGGAGTAATATAAGATCATTGCTTATGTAAATTTTACACTATATATCTAAATAAGTCCATGTTTCAATATTTAATATCTAACAGCATACAGTTTCAAAGAGATACTTCTTTCGGCTGACTGTTTTGAAATTCAAACTAATACATTTATTCAGAGGGTGTAGCTGAATTTCTTAATGTTGGAGATAATTTGATATACACCTGGGTCTCTTTTTATGTGGATTTTTTAATGCAACTTTTAAATTATGTGATTCATGTTTCTTCTTAATATCTTTTTATGCGGTTTTCTTTTATGCAATAAAGAAGTTCATATTTCACTTAAAATCGGGATTTCCCCATTTTATATACACGCATTAAATTTTACATATTTTAAATTTAGATACTGTAGAAGATTTAGAAAAAGATAATGAAACAGAAAGTGGAATCTGTTCGTTTCACAGCAAAAAGGATTCAAGAAAGTCTTGAACATTCTAATCAATTGGAAAATCAATTTCTTATTAATGACATGAATTATGAATGAGCTCTTAAATTCAAATGAGAGCTAAATAATTGTATGTCTGGATATTACAAGCTTTATAAACAATTAGTAAAATCATTGTCTCAAAGTTTAACCACTGATTACATTGTCACCAGAAAACTATTAACACAGCATGAGACTGAAGTTGGCACTAATTCTGCTGTTTGTGTTTCCTCTTGAGATGAATCTGATTTCTTACCAGTTCACAAATGAACCCGCATATTATCAAATAGTGATAATGATTAAAATATGTGTGAAAAAATGTAAAATAAATTACACATAAAAACATATTGTTTTGACTAAAACTAAATAGTTAATAAAAAAATAAAAAAACTTTGTCTTGTATCAATTTTTTCTAAGTATTTGAAATTTTTTATTAGCTGTACTTTATTCCCTTATATATTTTATGTGAATTTTAAAATAATTTTACTTTGTTGCTTTGGTTTTATGCAATTTTTTTAAATTATGGAACATATTCCAAATTTTTCAAGGTAAGTTAAGTCTATGTTAGTGTGATTTTTTTTATGCGGGTTTTCAGTGAAACATATCTATGCATAAAAAGAGACCCAGGTGTATATATTATACTTCTAGATTAATGGATGGTTATTATATGAATAAGGTGAACTATGTGTTGCTAAGCACAAAATACATATATATAAATTAACCTTCATTATAATAATTAAAACATTTAATATAAATTGAATATGAAATTAAAATGCTTATCATAAATAATTATGTTATTTCTTACAATGTCATGTGATGAAAAAAATCAAACCAACCTCTGCAGAATGTATGCTTGAGACATTAATCCTTTTCAACTGTCTTTAAAACTTAACTTCCATTAATATAATGAGTATTATGAAACTATCTCATATATTAATGAGCTGATGTAAGTGGACTTTAAGGTATATATCCAAAATAATATCAAATAGATTATACTAGTGGTATTTAAATAAAAGTAGTAACTTATATGGAATTGTAAATTATTTTCAAAAGCAAATGAAAATGATGTGTACATAAATATTTGTTCTGTGAAATTGGCTGTTTTTCATCATGGTGAAATGTGATGCTTTGAAGATTTAATATCACTTTCATTAATTTCATATATTCACAGTACTGTTATTTGTGTATTACATATTTAAATATTTATTCATGCAAGATTAATTGTAAAAGAAATGAGTATTCTCAGTCTTGTATATTAATGATCTGCTATAAACATCCTTTATTAAAACAATACTGTTAAGTTATGTACTAAGATTTTAACTTTTCTATCATTTCATTTTATCTTTCTAATGCTATAACAGCATTGCAATCAAGTCTATAGTGATTCATTTGCCATTATACTGTAGTATTTATTTGAAGTTTTGCATTCATTTAATGACTTTAATGTGAACTAAAATGCATATTAATTGATATAAAGTCCAATTAAAAATATCTAGATGTCACAGTTGTTCTGAGAAAAGTAAAGCAAATTCCATGAAGATGGATTAATTCTCTTAATTCATTGTGAATCATTAAATGTTTCAGAAAAAGCACAGTTAATTCCACAACATTAGGAAGCTATTTTACCACTATTGCAAGTTGTATTAACATAGAATATTTTAAATAATATAGATTCTCCCATCCTGATTTTATTGATTTTGATAATTTTAAAAATATGTGAAGAGATCAATATCTTATGGACACTCAGAAAATATCAATTGGTTTTACTTTATTATTTTCAGAAGAAAGATTTATTTTAAAGCACTTTATTTCTTGATGATGCTTCTGTGAAACTTTTCAGTAATGTTATCTATCATCTGGCAAAATTGGCATGTTGTTAGAATATTTTCAAATATTTTAATAATTATAAAATAAATACCATATTTTAAAGCTGAATCTGATAGACTTACCACAAATCCATCTTCATTCATTAACATTTAAAAAAAAATAAAATAAAAAAGACTTTGTTCATTTTCTGAAAAAGATGTTTACACTTGATGATATTTACAGTACATTTTAAATATTTAAAAATATCAAATGTGTTTTTTTGGAATATTTGTTTATAAAATTAAACTAAAAGGAAATCAAGTCCCATTTATTGAGTTTTAACAGATTTTGTACAGAAGTGAAAGGTTTGTGTATTTTCAAAAACTCTCACTAGGTTGAACAATAGTAAAGGTCAGAATTTTGAAAGATTAACATTGTTCTCAAAAGTAATCAATGCACTTGAATAATTTTGACTTCTATTTTCATCTTGAAATTTAAAATTGTCCGTGTACTGTATGGAAATAAATGAAATGTTGTTTTTCATAAATATATGAAGTTCTCATTCAGATTTTATATGATTATCAATGAAAGTGTAATAACATATAACAAAGTGATTAATAAGGGAGAAATGCCTACTAAAAAGATTTTGTTTGTCAATTTTTTTTTTATAATGGTCAATTTTTAAATTTTAAGGATTATTGGAGACTCTTTACTGATATGTATTAGAAATAAAAATTGGACACAGAATTATTATTTATCAAAAAAAACGTTTTTTAACTTGAAAGCTAAAACAAAACTATTTATTCTCATTATTACAGTCACGTGAATAATCTTTTTATTTACTTTCAAAGTTGATATGTTACTTTCAAGAGAACTTTCATTTCCTGAAGTTAAAATTTCAATGAGTATTATAAAAAAATGTAAATATTTAATGAAAATTCAAGATTTATTTATTAACAAGAAGCATGAAAATGATTATTATACTGCTTATACAAGATTGTTCAAATCCATGAATAATAGAAAGAGGAACAACAAACAGATCATATTAATGATATTTAGATATGAATGACATGATGATAGGTTATGTTCAACTTCAAAAGATCGAATGCCCAAAACATGTCTTACAGAAATTGATTCAATTTTTTTAAAAATCATATGGCAATATTAGCACTTTGAAGATTTAATCTTATTTCAACTAATTTTATATTCAGACTTTTTTGCTCCAATTATAGATATTATATAATATACTTAGCAGAAATTGGTCCAAGTCTTTTTGCAATTGTGAATTTTTTAGAAAAATCTTTACATTCTGCTAAAAATGTAATTAGTTATCTATAATTATAAATTTTATTAAATGCACATTATTATATTAAGTAATATTTACTAAGGCTGTAACCTTAGGAATAAGCATCTGAAAAATTCGAAGGTAGGGACCTCTACAGGTCTTAGTCACAAGCTTACGCTTGGAAGAAAAGAGGGAATAAGCATCTGAAAAATTTGAAGGTAGGGACCTCTATAGGTCTTAGCCACAAGCTTACGCTTGGAAGAAAAGAGGGTTCTTTTCTTCCAAGCGTAAGCTTGTGGCTAAGACCTGTAGAGGTCCCTACCTTCGAATTTTTCAGACGCTTATTCCTAAGGTTACAGCCCTAGTAAATATTAGTTATTTATAATTTTGTTTATATATAAATAATATCTGTATATCATTTTTTATTTCTTCAAGTTTGTTTGAAAATGTGTATAAAAATTAATTTATTAATTGTAAAGAATTAAAGATTCTCTCCGCAATTTTGTTTGTGTAATAAAAGTTTTATGTAATAGATATTAGGATTGATAATATTATTCCTGTACATAATACAATAATAAATCGATTGTAATTAAAGCATTATGAAACAGTATTAAAGTGCATAGTTGATTTATTATTATATTATATACATTTGGCAATGTAATAAGAAAGATTAGCTATAACACCTGTATATACTGCTAAATGTATATTAACAATTGTTTTAATAGGCTACAAATTTTCACATATGATTTTCATTTGGAATAAATTTTCAACAAAATATTTTCTTTTAGACTTATAATAAAGATTGGTTGTATATATACACACACACATTTATATAATGATTTTAATGAGCTTATCAAATATATAAAACTGAGAATATAAACCTATTCGTGGAATAAAAGCCCGAATGCATTATTAAAATAATTCATAAGCAAGATTCCCAATAACTATTTGAAATGAACTTATATCAATGTTAATTAACAAAATAAATTGGCATTGATATAACAAAAGGTGGGTGTTATTTACAACTTTATTTAAATCGTTCTTTGGGAAATCTAGTTTGTGGATTCTATTTGAACTTGTTTGTCCCATGAATAGGTTTATATATATATAATTTAAATACAGGCATATTTTATATCCCTGGAGTTTAGATGTAATTTTAGGGGATTTGAACCCAGACTTTCAAGCTCCCTTCAGCTACCCAATCTCTCATACAACCAATACACATGACCACACACATGTGAAAAAAATACATGATCTCCAGTATACTTATTTCATGCTGAACCAGTACTCATCAGTTGATCCCACACATATAGAATCAATGCTTGGTTTATATTAAGATAGCAAATCTTCTAACTTTAATGGACATGCTTTAATCTACTCCACCATCCAACTCTTCAGCTTTCCATACCATTGAAAATCTAATGATGGAAACACTCAAATCTCTTGATGCCAATATATTGTCATACCCATGTTGACCTTAAGTCATTCTGACCCCTCATGTATAGGACTTTATCCATTTAAAAATGGACAAGTTCCTATACAAGATGGTCAGAATGATTTAAGGTCACCTGGCATGACTATAATATTGGCATCAACAAAGGATGTTACATCATTAGATTTTTAATGGTACGGACGGCTGAAGAGTTGGATGGTGGAGTAGATTGAAACCTGTCTATTAAAGTTTGAAGATTTGCTATCTTAATATAAACCGAGCATTGATTATATATATATATGTGTGGGGACCAAATGATAAGTGTTGGTTCAGCATGAAATAAGTATACTAGAGATCATTTATTTTTTTCACATGTGTGTGACCATGTGTATCAGTTGAATGAAATAGATTGGATAGCTGAAGGGGCTTGAAAGTCTGAGTTCAAATTCCCTATAATTATGAGTATATATATATATATATATAATTTGAAATTATGAGTATATATATATATATATATAATTTGAAAACACAAGGAAATATGAATCTAATAAATGATGAATCATTCTATTCGACATCTGAAATGCATGAGTAAATTTATAATTTATTGTCACATATATTATCATGTAATCCAAATATTTTTGAACCCATCTCTAATACGTTAATCTCTTTGTGTATTTGTTGAATTTCTAATGAGTTTTTGTTATCAAGTAAAATAGTAGTGTGTCGGAACTGGTTCTTGGAAATGTTTTTGGTTACATGATAACTTGTATGATGAAATAATTATCCATTTATTCATTGTATGACACTTATTGAGAAATAACTGTCAATAAATTATTTGGCTATTTTATTATTAATAATGTTTTTCATTTACATATTATGGTGTATTTTCATTATATTGTTGTTTATAATTAAATACGAATACTGTTGTTTTTTTCTTTTGTGCTTGAAATCAGTAATATGATATTGTATTAGATTAAGTACAGTTACGTCTTTGTTTTGATAAAAAAAAATTACTTTATACTTACCCTTTTTTTTTAAATCTTAAAAGTCAATAGTTTATAATGATTTGATTTTATAAGACAAATATTTTTAAAAAATATTGCTAACAATATCTTTCTAATATATGTTATATATATAATGGATCTTTTATATTTTATTATGTATGTAATTAAGTAATGTAATTTCTAAATTACATATAGAGCAATCTTACTTCAATAGAATACTGAAATTTGTAATTTTTTTTGTTGGATTTATTGCAAAAATGTAAATAAATAAATAATTTATGACAAACGTTGTACATTTTCTTGTTATAAGAGCTTATTAAAGTTTATATTACAACTCTAAAATCAATATGGTAAAATAAATCATGATAAAGGGGCAGCCCACAAAGTCTAGTCCTCCTTGATGATCTTAGATTATTCTTTGACCAAAGTATTCTATTACCAACAATGTCACATAACTTTATATGCTTCCAAGATCACTTATTTTCACCCTACTCTACAAGCATTTGTAATAAGCTTGAATAATCAATGAATACCGACGGAACCTGTCAATAGATGGCTTTGGGTAAGTATAAAGATATCTTCTCTTGAATAATATGCGAAATGGGTACCTTCAAGTAAAGAACTTAATATATAAATATTATAGATGTAGCAAGATCAAATCTTCAAATAAATGTGATCCTCTAATAAATATAACGTTAGAAACTTTTCAGTTAACTACAGATTTAGAATTTATTTTTCCTATTAGCCAATTCGGATATTCATCCCATATTATTAGTTGACAAATAACTTTTTAGCTATCATCAATTGGAAAATGAAGGTGGTTGGTCTTATTAACAAAAAAATATGATCAATATGATGTAGATCTCTCAACTGGGGTGTGTTATTTTTTACAATTCGCCGTGTATCTTTATTTTTTACCATATTAGTCTATTTAATAAATACAAGTAAATAAATATGAAAAGTTAACATACAATTTAGTAAATAAAGAAACAGTAAATTATTTTAATAGTAAATAATAAATAATTTAAATAAGACAATAATTTTTACATTAAAAATACTGGCAACATTTTCGCGGTATTGGAAAACTTTTTTACATAAAATTCACCATATTTTGCATTTTGAAACAGGATTCATTGGACTACCAATAGGGCAATAAAACGCTGATGCAAAATCTGCAGAATTAGACAATGTTCCTATAATCCTAAAATATATTTAAATTAAATTATATCACTTTAAAGAATTTTCAAATGTATTAATTTATTCAAATATCTATAAATTTATATATGTGTGTGTAATTATATGAAGTATTTGTTTTAATTCATCGTAAATATACAAGGATTACTAATAATTTATTTTTATTAAAAAATTTATCTGCGAACACTAATATATTATAAGCAAACCATGCATTCTGGGCTTTTAATCTGTTTTATTTTTCGATAAGCAAGATTTATTTAAAATCTTTTATTAATAAATGTTTTTCTAAAACTAAATAGTTTGTATATAACATATTTCACATTTTGATTTCAAAATTGTTTCTAACTTCCACTCCATCATTGCACGATGTTTATTTTTTTTTTAATGTTTTTGTAAAATGGTTCAGGTGTTTGGTACAACCTGTTCATTTGAGGTGTCAACGTTATTCATAAAATGCATGTATAGCAGGAGAGAGACCTAACTTCTTGCACAGGTAAACCATATATATATATACTGAATTAGAATAAAATAGAAAATCATATAGCATTATAATACTAGCCAAAAAAATACTAAAAAATTTTCTTGACTATGGTTTCACGTATTAACAAATAGACCTTTTCAATTGAAATCGAACAAGATACAAGCAACATATGTATACACAAAATACAATAACCTTCCCATCATTCACTTCAAAAACCAACTTCCTTTAACATCAAAGGATATCTTCATGAGACCGATGTCTTCAGATTCAAAACATTTTATCATCAAGGTTTCTTCTTTTCATAAAAGATGATCTCTGCATTGTCAAATATGTTATGACCTGTACTTAGTTCATGAATATACAAAGCTGAGTTATGATATCTATTTTTAACTCTACTCTTATGATATTTTAATGGATTTTTAATTTGATAAAGAAATAGAAATGAAAATACTATATAATATAATCAGAAAAACTTTAAAAAGTTTCGAAACAAGATGCCCATAGGTAATTTTTTAATACTTTTTTTTATTATCATCTATACTATGAGTGGAAAAGAAACCTACAGAAAATATCAAGGCTTCATATAAAAATGGAAATTATATCTGGATAAAATTAAACATATTCAAATAAAGCATCTTACTTATATATCATTTCATTTCTTATAGTCATTTTTTTTCCATATGTCATAGCATCAGCTGGGAGGCGAACCCGCAACAACCGTCTGCAACCAACTGCTTGCTTTTAAGGCAGCTGGGCTGACCTCTTGGCTAACAACGCTTGACTAGTCATTTTTAATTAAATATATGACCATAATGTCAAAAAAAGTATAAATTTTTAATCAATTGAATTAAAATAAATTGAAATACTAGACAATTTGTTTGTATACAATTTAATTACATATCATCAAATCGATTTTGTTCACATATGATATTCCTGAAAAGGTTCATTTGTGAATGAAAATTGATTTGATGATATGTAATTAAACTGTATACAAACAACTTGTCTATTGTGTCTAACAAAAATAAAAATATTTCAGTTTTTAATAATCCTCTGTATCTAACTTTCCATTCAAAATGATTTATTAAGTGAAACACATTCTAAACAAAATCTTCTGCTTACAGAGGGGTCAAAAGAAAAAGAAATTCACAAATCTTGATAACAAATTTCTCTTAATAGATGTCACAACTTTATTAAATATACATGACAACTATTAAAATTATAATAGGATCTAAATATATTTTAACTATGATGTAACCAGACAAATGTCAAATTAAAAACTGGCATTACAAAGTGAAATTACATTATGTTATAACAATATTTCTATCTGATGCACTTTTAAACCAAAAGTGGTTTATGCTTTTCATTTAATGCTCTAGATTATATAAGTTATAAATCTCAATAGTATATACACTTCATATAATTTTGTAACTCTACCAAACTTGTATTGTTCAAGTTAATATGGACTATGCATACTTTTAATGGAGCAGTTCTATTCAGAACTATGATTATGGTAATAATATGCTGAAAGCTGGCTTAGTGATTTTAAGACTTTATTATTTATTTTATCTTTTCATATTAATTTGAACAGTACAAGTTTGGTAGAATTATAAAAGTTATAAATAAAATATAATTACTTTGTATATGTGTAATCATAATTCCCTAGATATTTTTATAAACAAATAAGACAAACTATTTGTAAACAGTTATATATAATAATTATCAAATCTTCATGGACTTTATATATGTAAAAATTTAAACAATAATGGGAATTTCATGTATTTATGTAGATATATATTTTCAGCTGGGAGGTAGCAATATGTATATACAAGGCAATTATATTATAATTCAAATATTTACATTTATAAATCCATGAAAATCTAATAATATATATATATATTTGTTGTAACATTTTCAGTCAATTTAAGCTTTATACATTATAAATTATTAATGAATTTGTTAATCAAGTTACATCTGTGTTTATTCATTCTGGGTATTAGAAAGCTTCTCAGAACATAACTACATTTCCTTATTAATTTGCCTAATTTTTTATTCAGATTTGCATTGCCAGTAAAATCAGTTTTTTATTTATTTAAGAGGGTGCCAAGATCTGTAGACCAACTGATTCTCATGGCATCTCATCATCAATTCGAAACAAATAACTAAAAGTAAGATCGGGATTACATTTTCTTGTCACCCAATTAATCTTATATAAAGTTTCCCAGGCTTTAGACAAGCATATTCACATAGATAATTTATACATTTATCAAAACAATTTTTGTAGTAAAATCTAATAAACTAAAATTTAAGAACACACAATAAAAGTTGATATTAAAGGTAAATATTTTATTAAGACAAATTAAAATATTTAAATGAGAATTACTAATAAATTGGAAAGAACATATACATACTCATTCGGATAACAACGTTAATCAAATAATTAATTCTAACCCTTCATATTTCAATTCCCTTTTTCAATTGGCCATAAATGAAAATTCCTTGAATAATAAAACAGCAAATGTCTCTATTGGTATTATAAGATTATGGTTTAAGTTTTGTTTGCAAACATTGGATCAGACATAAATTAGAATATAAATTATAACTTACTGGTCAGTTCTGTGGATTTAGGTAGCTCATAGATTATTGTAGCATACATGTATTTCTTGGGAAGAAGAGCTCATTGTTAGCTAACTTAGATTTTTTTTCTGTCAACATTTTCACATTCCTAGTCCATTTTACGGCTAGATTTGAAAGCTTTTTGGAGTGACCTCTTTATGACAAGAAGGTGTCCACTAACACTCTGGTTTTCACTCCCACATGATGACTTCATTCAGAAAATGAGTAGCCCTGGATAGAGGCATTTACTCTATCCAGAATCCATAGAAAAATGTTAGCCAAAAGAACAAGACCCTGCTTGAAGTTATTTCTGTTTATATCCTCAATCAGTTTTGAGATTTCTCTGCACATATATTTGTTTTATCTTTTGTTTTGTTATCAGTGCTCTTGGATGAAGACAAGATTAGGAATTAACAATTCTACCTTTTATTCCAATGAATGCAGGACACATTGACAAAGATGATGTCTAGCTTTTAGTTAACTTTGCACATGGTTTTTATTGTAGAAACTATTTTTATAAGTAAACTCATAGTATGCTAAAATCTAGATTAAAACATCTATTCTATGAAACAGTTTGGTTAAGATTCTATTGTACCATACAACATCTTGGGGATGATTTCTACTTCTTTCTTCTTTATCAACTGGATTAAGACTTGACGTCTATCTGGAACAGCTCAGTGAGGAATATCTTATTACCAGACATGTGCATCTTCTGACCTATTCATATCTGTATTATTTTTTTCTAGAACAATCTTTACTACAAGACTGTCTCCTATATCATAATTTTCATAACAAACAACTAGATAAATTTTTATAAATACAATGGTTGAGCTATTTCTCTCCATCATATGTGATATGTTGGACTGGTTTTATGAAAATAATAAATTTAGTTTAGCAAAAATAATCTGGTTAGTCAAAAGAAACTTTTTGTTAATTTAGATTCCAATACGTTCTCACATATTAAATCATTCATATAAAGATAATATCCTTTTTATGAGTAATGTCTCTTTCATGAATATTTAACCTTACTTAAAAATACAAGTTTACCAAGTCAGTGATGAAGGAGTGATAAGAAAGATGTATATTGTCTATTTATGCCTAACATACAATTTAAAATTTTGAGATCAATTATTTATTGCATTTATGTCCTAACTCAGCAAAGCTTAAATGCCATACCTACACATTAACAATATGTAATTACCATCTAAATAAACCAAGATTGTTAAAAGAGATAAGGATTCTATTTCTGAATACCTTGATGAAAAACAACTATATTTTCCAGAGAAAGTCATAGTTAAATTCTACAAATGTTTTTTTAAATACATTTTAATAACAAACTAGATTACTAAGAGAGCAAAGTAAATGTATGATACTTATGAGGGCAATAAGAAAATGATTTAGGATTGTGTCGCTACTCAAGAAATAGTGAGAATGCATATCAGAACAATAATACTAAATAAAGTTACCTTAAACTAGAAAAAGCCTAAGCCACAATCTCCAAAATATGTATGCTAGTGAGATAAAATATATAAAAGAGAGACTACTGACACCATATCTCTTTAAATAAACTAGTAAAAATGATGAGAGAGATTGACACGTTACAATCTCTATCAATATTAGCAAAAATAAGCATTCCTGAAGAAAGAGAGTGCATAAAGCTCCAGTCTCCAAGCAAAATACTATAATTAACTGATATGAAAGACAATAAATAATAATTAATACTAAATATAGCTTGATTAAAATTAGGCATTAAATAGGCAATAAAATGGTAGAAATATACATCTGTTTATACTGCATCAGCATAATCATATACTTTTTATAAATAAATGATTTGTATAAAAATAAAATATACTATTTAAAAATATATAAATTTCATATATTGATATTCTGAGAATTTTGAGAAAAATATTACTAAAATAGCATATAAAATGTATAAAATAATGTGGGCATTTAAAATAACTTTATAAATACAAGATTCTACACATAAATAAAATATAAACCTTTACCATTTAAAATAAAATAATATAATGCTAAAGTCCTTCTGTTTTTGTTCTACTACTATCAATCATTAGATGGTAGTAGGAACAGTCTATTCAGAAACAAAGTTCTGTGGACAGCAAAGATATTCAGCACAAATATCACTTAATTAAAATACTGAATACAAAATATAGAAGCACTTGATAGTTATCCTTCAATAAAATTTTTAATAAATTATACTAGCAAATTATTGAGCAGGTTTCTATGAATTGATAGCAAATATTTATTCAGATGCAATTTAATATTTTTCACAATTAATTTAAGCATTTCAATGTTAATCCTTCAAAACAGTTTATTCGTTGATAACAAAAGTAGTATTTAGCAGGAGAAATACTTTTCTTCAAATAACACAATTTAAATTTATCAGAGTATTCAGTAGGAAAAATATCTTTTTTAAAGGTTACACTTTTAAATGACAGCAGTGGTTTCCCAAACAGAGAGAGAGAGAGAGAAGAATATCAGTTTTTACAAAATAAATATTGCAGGTGAAGTTAATTTTTGCCTTTATCCGATGAATATTTATCTTTGTAAATATTCATCGGATAATAGCAAAAATATTGAAATGTATTTTAATGAATTGTTAAATGTTGGATATAATTATGATCATATTTATTATACTATTAAAAATTTTAATTTGAAGTATAAACACAAAAATAAAAATAAGATTAATAGTGATGTTAATTCTTTTGATAATAAAATTTGGATATCAATACCGTATATATTTCGAATCAATAGGCAAGTTTCATAAGGAAAATTTATAAAGGTGTATGTGCCATTGCATTTTATGCAACACCTAGATTAAATAAATTAATAAATAACTGTAAATATGAAACCTTATTTACAAATAAAAATTGTATCATTTATAAATATGTGTAGGTGGTAATGGATATATAGGTGAGTCAAAATGCACATTGGAAAAAAGAACAAAAGAACACTTGTTATTAAAAAGAGTTCAGAATAAGAAACAAAATTCTAAAGATAATGATAATTTATCAGCTTCTGTTTTTTATGACCATAATAAATCATGTATATATGGTTTTGATTTTAACTGTAATAATGTAGAAATATTGCAAACTGAAAGAAATAATAATAAAAGAAAAATCAAGGAAGCTATGTTAATATATAAATACAAGCAAGACATAATCAATAGGCAGGCAGCAAAAGTTAAGATCATGGAATTATGGGAAAGTTAACCTTTCAAAGTATTAGCTGACAAAGACTACAAGGATAGCTGAAAGCGTTCCTAAGTGTCGTTTATATTCTTTGTTCCTTTTTTAACACACTGTTTTTTTTTATCACATGTATATAAACTATACGTATATTTCTGGGAAGCATCTATAAAAGTTTATAAATATAAATCTCAAATAAAAATTTTCTTTAATTTTAAATATTGACTTTTATGGATGCGACTCAGATATATACATATATTAATGGAGCTTTTATATATATAAAAGCACAAACAAATCTTGTAAATAATTTTGTATTTTTTTTTAATTATATGTTATTTATTTTTTTAATATTTTTCTTCATATAAGTACATAAAAATTCAAGATGAAAGATTCAATCACCGACTGTCCAAGAATAATTAAAGAGGCGTGAACATTACTTTGTTTCATAATTAAAAAGGAATTTTTAAATTAAAGTAAAATTTAAAACAAAGCTAATTGATTTTAGTCAGCGATTAACATTTTTATCAAATCTATTTCTAATCGGGAAATAGATTGGAATTTATTCTTGGACAGTTATCTAATGATTCCATATCCACTAACAATAGCTAGAATATTTCTGTAAATTAAGATAAGAAGTTTAATTAAAAATATTCTTTGAACAACTCAAAGTTTTGTATAAATAGGGCCTAAAAATCTATTGTGCCAGAGTTGGGTCAATAGTCGCTAGTTGACTCCACGTCTGTTAAAATTTTGAGCCGCTTTCCCCTCCGTTTTCAGCTCCACTCTTTGCCATGCAGAGATGTAGCTCCTACTGGTCAAGAAGCATGTCATCAAAGAATGCCACCTGCCACAGAAGATTCATCAGTATTCCATAGAATCCTGAGGTAACCAGATCAGATACATAATTGTATTACCTAAGTCTAGCTTATAACTATAAAATTAATGTTTTCTTTATGTTAAACCTCTTTTTAACTCACTAATCAGTGAGCATGTTAAATTTTTTTCTTTATATCGATTCTCTATAACATAAATTAATACTACTATAAAATATTTCATCCAACTCATGCTTCTTATTTTTTATAATTTAGTGCAGTTATAATTTATTTTAATGCTATTTTTTTTTATTTTCATCTAATATATATGTGTAAATGCCAATCAAACCCAGTCCTATGAATTTAGAAAAGGGGGGGGGGATTAATGAGTTCTTATTTATTTATTTCTAACTAATTCGTAAGACTGAGTTTTTCTTGGAAAATGAATATTTGCTTTTTATAATATATTTTACCATAAAATTATACAAAATGTATAAATATTTTTCAATCTGGGGTGGATTTTGGTGTCCATTAGTTTTATTAATTTCTTTATTCATCATCATTGCCAAAAAGGTTGGTGAACAAATTCTATTTTGTTGTTTGCACTTTTAAATGCATGAATTTTAGTTTTTTTTTATATATTTAAACAAAATAGTATTGATTCAAGAAAGGGGAGAAATACTCGCTTCATTAATAATAGTTTTAACTTTTGATAAAAGACTTAATCTCACATGGGTCATTATTTTAACATATCATTACGTATTTGTTAAACCATTTAAGGCTTCATGTTAATATTTAAACTGAATAATTTCATATTCTTATAAAAGCATTGTTAGCATAGGCCACTCTTCATATTACTAAGCTTTATCTAGAGATGTGCATTGGAATTCCTGAGTCATCTCCTCTTTGTTTCAGGTCATAAACAGGGCGATAAATGTCCCTGGACCATATCTCTCTCTATATATATATACTCGTGTAACGAGAGCAATGCATGGGATAATTCCGGCAATGTTCAGCCCATTGTATCTCCATCTGGGGACCTTTTGTCAGCCAATTCCACAAATGTGGGGTGGCAAGTCAGCTAGACTGTTTTCTTCTGTACTATGATAGAGCACCTCAAAATATTGGATCTGCAGATATTCAGCTATTATGCTAACACCTCAATTTCTTATAGTTCATTTTTCTTTTAGCCTGTTTGACAAAATAAATCATAATGATATGTGATTATGAAACATTTTTCTCTTTGTAATATCTTAGTTGGAGTTTAAATCCAACCTCTCATGAAGATGCCTTCCCCTTTATTGAATAAGCCATTCCTGCAATTATAATTTTGTTATATTCTATTTTTAAATGTCGAAAATGTAAAATAAATAAATGTTTTTAAGTATATTTTGATCACAATGTATCCTCATTTTAGTATTGCAAATAAGTCTATAAATGAAAATATATATCCAATGCCAAGGGCATTATATTCAAGTCCTATCATCAGCGAAACTCTTACATGTGTTTCTAAATATATAAAGTATACCAACCACCCAAATCTCCTTTTGTAATATTAAATAAAAGCCTATTTTAAATATACATTCAGAAGTGTAACCACCACACTAAATTTATATCTGTCTAAATAAAAATAATTGTACCAAGTTTGTTAAATGTTTGTAATGAAAATAAAGTTTTAAAAGTGTGAAGTTGAGTATACATATATAAAATCTTGAACTTTTTATCAAAATAAATATTTATATTTTTAAACTTTAATCCAGTTGTTTAAATCTCCTTAATATTTATATTTATGTATGTTTTTAACTTATATCTTGGGTTCACTCAATCTCTCATCATCATCATCAGTTGAGTTCTCATGCAAAATCAGTAATTAATTACAATTACTGAAGATAAAGATTTAAAAAAACTTGTTTACATTATTTTATAATTTTCTTTTTCTTTTACAACCATTTATAATTCTTATTAAAATATTCATTGTATTAAAAAAATTATTTTTGAGAATTATTTAATAAAAAATGTTTGGAATCTTCCTGTTATCATTTTGGGGTGTAAAATATTTAATTAAATGAAGATCCATTATTATTGTTACTGTTTAGTACAACAATATATATATATGACAAATAAAAAAATTGTTATTCCAATATTTTTAATAATCTTTTAACTGCTATAATGAAAGAAACAAAATTTTAATTAACTGCTTTTATATTAACTTTCCCAGTCTCTGTTTCTTTCAGTGTTTCCATATTTTTGAATTAACAATAAAAAAATCAGTTCCTATTTAGAACTCAAACTTACTTATTTCTACTTCCCAAGAAAACTCCTTAGCAACTGAACCAATTGGAATATTGTTTGTAGAATAAATTTTGTTAACATTGATTTAACTCAAACTTAATTAAATAAATAAAAATAAAAATAAATATATCTGATAAAAACATTATACTTGTAGAATAAAATTTTGCTAATATTGATTTATCTCATACTTAATTAAATTAGTTTAGATATACATATATTGTAACAGATAGAATAAATATTTGTAACAGAATATAAATAATGTAACAGTATTCGAATATAATGTAATGATGAAAAAGGTTGATAAAAGGCTGTTATTTTATAACCGATTATAAAATATATAGATGAGTGATAGTTGAAAGATAGTTGCTATAATTCAATAACTAAACACTAAACAGGATATTCTCCAGTGGTTCCTCATTTGTAACTGAATAAAATTAAATGTGAAATGAATTTACTATATTAGTTGATATACAATTTAATAATTAAATAAGAATGATGCTAACATATAAATAATAAACATATACATATCATGCTTTATTTGGGTGTCTATTTGTAATTAATTAAATATAACATTATAGCCCATTTGCAACTATCTTAAACATTAATTCTGTCATGCTAATAATGAAATAAATAAATTATCCCATTTCTCAACACATAAACTAACAAAATGAAAATTAAAACTGTCATCATTAAAGATTTAAAATATTTTGATATTGGGAAGTCATTTGACCAATAAAATATACTAGCCATTGTCATCAAATAAAATAATATTAGATATAGCAACTGAATAAAATTACTGAGAAATCCATGGAGTGCATTTCGCTTATCTCCAATAATAGGTTCTTATAATAAAGAATTCTTCCTATTCTTCTTTCCAAATATATAAGACCATTCATGGTCATACACACACACTGGCATTATTTATAACAACTCATAAAAAAATATTGTATAAAGTTAATAAGTTGGAAAGGAATTTGATCATTTTTATTCAGTTTAGCTAAGTACATGTGTTTTCCACAGGTGTCACTAGATTGTTCTAAATCTAGATAAATATTATCTGTGCATAGTGTACTGAGTTCAAACTCATTTGGTATATTTTTACTACATATGACTTGGATGACTAATGAACAAAAAAATGACATTCTTATACTTTATCCATGTCAATAAAATTATAAGATCCCAATATCACAAAATTTATATATCCAAGACTCTTATAGATATTACCAGCTCAGTTTAAGTATATTGATGAACAGATGCAAAAATACTCTCATTAATGGCTTCCAAACAAACATAGTGAAGAGCATTACTTAAGTGGATGGCCATGAAACTAGTTACTTAACTTAATTATTTATCATAATATAAAGATGATGATGATGATAATACCAGCCATAGCTTTATAATGAACTCACAACAATAAATTTATCTTTATAAGCATATAGGCATTTTTTTTAAAATCATCCTATGTTAAACTGGGATTTAATAATACAAGTGATGATGAATGATCATTATGAAAATCCCCACATGATATTCACCTTTCTATAAACCCCTATTTTCCAAACATATTAATTATGTTAAAGATTGGATTTAATTATTATAATTTATTCAATGATGATGGTGATCATAACTCATGGGCACAACATATTTTAGCTTTCCATTATTAACCTATAATCATTATAAAAAAACTTGGTTAGATGTTAAGCATAATCCTTAAATACTTAAATGTAAATCAATATTCTAGGTTGCTTAACATTTTGCGAGTGATGCTTAATATTTGCGGAACCAACATTTATGAATGATGATGATCAATTAAAACGATAGAATTAAGAGAAGAAAATACAACAATATCTTTAATAATAACTCGAAACCAATTAAGATATATAATTATATTTATTAATACTATTCTTCTTTCTTTTTTTTTAAAATCAAATTAATAACTTACAATAGACTTTATTAAATATATATATAATTAAACAAAATATTTTATTACAATATGCATAACTCAATAATTTTACGTACCTGCTTTTTCTTTGTCACTACATATTTTTAAAATAAGTTAGCTTGAAATGACATTTGAAAAAAATACTTCATTGAATGCTTACTTAAGACTTTCCTTACTCATTATATATCATAAAAATAAATTTCATTTGTAATTTGTGTATTTTATTTCACTTTCATTCATATGTGAAGCCCTGCTCTTCAATTTACTATATTTAAACTAATTATGCATAACCTATTGTTTTGACATGTTTGTTTAAGCAGTTATACATGCACACACCTGGTAATATATCAACATATATGTTTAAAATGTATACCCCTATATGATGGATTAATACACAAATCACATATATAAAAAAATATAAAAAATATTATTGCAACCTTGAGCCAAAATAAATAACAATCAAAAAAAAAACATTATCAAGCATATATATTGAGAGGTTGAACAATAATAACAAAAAAAATCTTAATATTACAATATATAATAATAATAAAAATCAAAATAATGGAAAAAAAACTATGTTTAATGAATTTAAACTGTGTGTGTATTGCCATGTATTATGAAGAATAACATAATCAATGAACAAACTCTTAATGTTTTCTGTACCAAAAGAAAAAAATGCTTTGACTTTATAAATTAAAGTTTACTTTTAATAAGTAAAAATAAAAGATTTGTTAATGAAAGTTCAAAGTTACCCGATTATTTTCACTTCTTATGAATGTCTCAGGTTTGAATTTTCAGACCGCTTGCCTCAAGTATAGCTTCAACAGGTTGATTTGCTTATTTCTACCATTTAGAAAGAAAAGTTCTTGTTGGTACTTTAAAGATAAATATGAATTAGTTGACTGGCTTGTTTATACCATTTTAAAAAGAATTTATTGTTGATACTTTTAGATAAATAGGAATTGTTTGACTTACTTGTTTCTACCATTAAAAAAAATCATTATAGACACTTTAGATAAATGTGAGGAAAACTCTAAAAAAAATTAATTTATAGCTTAATCAAACTTGGCTATATATATGGCTTTCATACATCTTTTTCCTTTTCTTTCTTCTTCTTTTTTCAAAGATGATGATCAGATGACATCTGTGGCTGGTTTTAAATTTGGACATTTTTTGGTTATCAAGGACTTTTGTATAAGTCCATAGATAGATTAGTGAGCTAACCCATAAATGTCATATTTCAAGGAGCAGAAACAGTGGGTTTTAACACAGCATCCTGATTATCTCCTTCATAACCAAAATATTTATTAATACCATTTTTATACAATTTCAATAACTTCCTCAAAGAAATTCAAGTTTGTTCCATTTCTTTATATTAATCTTGCTGTGAGCTGCTTTATATATATGCACATCTTCTATATTTACTTTAAAGCAAGAGTCATTTTTCTTCTTTAAATTTTTAAAGAGAGAAATAAAAAAAATCAAACAACTGAGTTTAAAAAAAAACTTTAACTTTAGCTGCTCATTTCTTTTAGTTTAAAAGAATTGCATATTCGTAATATTATTAACTGATTGGCGTTCTTAAAAATGGTTAAGTGATTGCCTTCAAAACTGCATTTTTGTTCAGTGATTCTTCTTCTTAAAATTATTAAAACTGAATCCTTTTTAAAAACTGTATATCAATGACTACATCTCTCTTTCTTTTTTTAACAGCAAAAAAAAACTGACCTTAGTAATATTAACGACTGACTTTTTTTTAAAAAAAAAAAACTACACATTGCCAGGTCACTCACTTCAAAACAAAAACTGAACTGACTATTGTTTCACTCGTTTTTATATTTCAATTTCTGATCAAAGAAAAAAAAAATCTATCCCAAAATAATTGTGATTTGAGATAGCAATAAATCTCACCTAGACAATTTTAAGTCATTAACAAAAAAAAGATTAACAATTATTTATTCCATCAAAGCACATCTTTTTCTGAGATAATCTAAGATAATCTAAGATGCAGATTACATAAAAAAAACAGTTCGTAATCTACAGTCCTTAGAAATATGTGTAAAAGTGTTTTGTGTTTGCACAGCCATTCTCACATGTGTACATTTTATCTATTAATCATTTTCACATCTTTCTTAACAGTTTTTTTTTTTATTTTACAGAAATAAAACTAAATAACTGAATATATTAATTATTTAATAATAAGAAAATATACATTAAAATATCATCTCTTATAACTCTACATTCATTACTGCAGATTAATTATCCATAAACTATAAAATAATACTCGCACACATAAATCTATATATAAAAGGAAAAAAAATTTTTTTTAATTAAAGAATATATATGTGTGGGAAATGAGAACATATATATATATATATAATAGTGTTTATAGAAAAATGATTGAAAAGACATCATATTGATAATATTACACATGATAAAAATAATTAAGAGACTGATAAAAAAAATTATTTTATTTAAATTGAAATTATATATTTTATAAAAAGTTAATAAATTATATTAATAAAAATAATTTTTTTAAACATTTGACTAAAACATAAAAAATAATAAAGTAATCAGACTAAAAAACGTGTCATTTCATAAAAGCATTTGAATTCATAAATATCAAAAAGGCCTCACATGCTTTTATAAAATGATACAGCATTTTAGTTGGATTATTTTATTGTTTTTCTACTGCTTAGACAGCTGTTTACTGATATATATGTGTATGCTTAAATCAACCTATATATGTCAGTATAAACTTATAGAGAGAAAAAGTAATAAGTTTAATAAATTAAAGAATTGGAAAAGACTTATTCTTTTAAAAGTAGTAAGTAAAAGATTTATAATTTTATGATTAGAAAGAGATTATTTTCTAAAATGAATATCAGTCTAATGAATGAGAGTAAAATACATCATTAATGAAATAAAACAATTAAAGAAATTTGAGCTAGATTTCCTTTATAAATAAATGACAAACTATAAAAATAACTCATTAATTAAAGTCAGAAAGATAACAATGTAAATTTTTGTATGAAGATTAAAATGAAGAATCACCTGAGCAGATAAACAGAAGTACTAGCCAATCAACTTCTGGGATTAAACAATGAATGTCTCATTAGAGGACACTTGATTCTTGGAGTTTCACCTGTGAACATGGAGATATATTTATTGGAGCAGATCATCTCCCATGACCCAATGACTTCAAGTGTGGAGAACTGGCCTCTATAGGAAGAGCCAGCTAGGACTCTTACAAGTTCTACTCATCACACAGCTTTAGTTTTAACATAATTTTGTCATCATTTTCTGAACCAGTCTCATTCTAATATGGGGTTAATAGGGGCATGTACTTTATATAGTTGTAGTACATTAATTTTGCCCTGACTTTCACATATTAGCACTTCAACTACACCCTTTATTCTAATGGTGTTACCATTCCTATCTAACATCTTTAGTTCAGTTTTTTTAATAATGGGTCTTTTCCTACACTTGGAAGTAACAGTATATATCAATCACGGACTGATATTAATGATACACCACTATCACTGTTCATTTCCATAGATATGGGCTATTGTTTTTTGATAACATTTTTACAATTACTCTTTTAAACCATTTCTCCACATTATATCTTGAACCCAAACTCTGTCACCTATTTTTTTTTCACTTTTCTGGTCCATTATTTGTTAATCAGCAATTAATCTGTGAATTAAGCTCGCTCAAATGCAGACTTTATATTAGTGTTAAAGATCAGGATAGTAATTATTTTTCCAAATTGTTAATAAATTATTATTGCTGAATATATGTGCTGTTATTCTGTTGAGTTTTATTGTATATTTGTTTGCTAGTTCACCCAGTCATACATAGTTGGGGACATAGCAAATTATTGGCACAGACACATTGAACCTACTAATAGTGGATAAGTTAAAAATCCAAATTATTGGCAGTTGCTATTGTTCAAATTTAAGGAAATAGGAAAGATTTTAAGCCTTTAGTAAGTTTCCGGCATTTTGGTTTTTGAATTTAGGAAGAAAATTACAGAATTATAGTAATTAAAGTTAGTAGTAAGGCTAATTGTTCAGTAGTCACTCATGAGTGCTTTTGGGCAAAATAGTATATCTAAATTCAAGGTTAGCAATATGTCTCAATGGCCATTGTATATTATGCAGTTACAAAACTTCTTTACCTTGAACGGCATTGAAGATAATAAAAGGAAAGTAACAGCACTCATGTGTTTTGTGAGTATTAAAGTAATAAAACTTGTAAAGTATAAGAATATTGTGGACAAATTAAGTGATCATTTCAGCCCTCATCTGCCACAACATATAGCTTGCTTAACCTTGCAAAGAAGTAAGCAGCTAGAGATAGAGAGTGAGAAAATTAAAGAGTATAATGCTGCTCTTAGAGAATTGACAAAAGGTTCTGATTATGGTGATTTTGTGTATGAAATACTCATGGACCTGCTACTATGTTGTGGATGAAATACTCGTGGACCTGTTAGGGAAATGTCTGACAATAAGCTCAGACAATTTCTCAAAGAACCTGAGATTATGTATGAGTTGGCCATAAAGAAAGACATAGCATATGAGTTAACTGTTGAGCAGGCTCAGGATTTTAGCACACCTAGGAATGAAAACCCTAGAACAAGTGTGTTTAAAACAGGACAGGAAAAGTCCGTGCTTTTGAAAGCTGAGAAAACTAAAAATGTGAGAGTAACATGTTTTTGTTGTGGTGAAAGAGGCCACATATCAAAAGAATGTAGGTGGCTTAAAGAGTCATGCTTTAAATGTAGAAAAAAGGGGCACTTAACACATATTTGCAAACAGGAAAGTCACTAGAATGGCAAAAGTAAATTGCCTATGCAAGGAAATAGGGAAGGTTACCATACAATTAAAAATATGGCTACCCAAGTTCTAAATCAGTTTATGATAAAGCTGAGATTTTGTGGAAAAGCAACTGTTTGTACACAAAGGCTGCATTATGAAAGTTGATTGTACACTGATTCCAGTCAAGAGTTATTAGCACATAGTAAAGTGGCTGCATATTAGTCAGTGAGACCTTGGCAGAGAAAAAGTTCTAGTGCTTCATCATGTCTGGCAGTCAGATATTGACATAGACATAAAAAATAAAAATGATTGTGATTTTCAAACAACTACATTTCCAGAGAATGCATCTAGTGAGTTGAAACATAATTCACAACAGTGTGACAAAAGAATATATCCTAATAACTCATAGTAAGTTTAGAAATTAGAACCTCATCTCTGAACTTGGGGGAAGTAATGATATGTATGTGTATGCTTAAATGCACATACATTCATAGGTATAAACTTATAGAGAGAAAAAGTATAAGTTTAATAAATTAAAGAATTTTAAATGACTTATTCTTTTAAATTAGTAAGTAAAAGATTTATAACTAAGATTAGAAAAAGATTATTTTCTAAAATGACCAGTCTAATTATTGAGAGTAGAATACATCGTTAATGAAATGAAATAATTAAAGGAATTCGAGCTAGATTTCCTTTATAAGATAAATGACAACTATAAAAATAACTCATTAATTAAATTCAGAAAGATAATGTAAATTTTTGTATGGTGCTTAAAATGAAGAATCACCTGAGCAGATGGACAGAAGTACTAGCCAATCACCTTCAGGGATTGAATAATGAATACCTCAGCATTAATTTGATGAGCAAAAGGGTACTTGATTCTTGGAGTTTCACCTGTGCACATGGACATACATATTGGAATAGATCATCTCCCATGGCACAGTGACTTCAAATGTGGAGAGCTGGCCCCTAAATGTGGGAATACCCAGTTAGGACTCTTATGGGTCATACTGATCTAAATTATTATTTATGTATGTTTTTGGGCCTTATTATGTTAAATGATTGTATGTATGTAAATATTTAAATACTATTAAGGATCTTATGTTAAATTATCTAAATATAAACTGTTAGTAATGATTTGTACTCATGAAAAGTGCACTCTTAGATTAGCTTTTATGTAAACAATTGACTAAAAAGTAAAAAAATAAAGTAATCTAGCTAAAAAACATGTGTCATTTCATAAAAGCATTTGAGATCATAAATATCAAAAAGGCTTCATATGCTTTTATAAAATGATGCAGCATGTTTTTTAATTGGATTACTTCACTATTTTTCCACTATTTAGTCAGCTGTTTACAAAAAGGCATTACTTTTTTTTTAAAAATGTCTTTTAAATAACTTTAATTCAATTTAAAAGGTTGCTATTATTTAGTTTTTTTTCCAGCTCAATGTTTCCCTTCATGAATTTGCATAGATTAAAAATAATAGAAAGTTTATTTTATATAATGTGTGCATTTGTGTTCAGTTAACTATGAGCTAGCCTATACTTAAATTACAGATCATAGCCAGAAATGGTAAATAAATGCATTAACTACTATTCCATTAGATTACATTTATAAACACATGTAATGTCAACTAGTTTCCTGTGTAGCTGATGACAGAAATATATGTCAGAAATATATGTCCTGCAAAAAGTTATTGATTTTTCATAAAACATTGCTGTATATAAACACTGAATGTTTTTGCAAATTTCTTCAGAGGGTAAATATATATATATAAACAATCACAATTAAATAATCTGAAATTACTACTTAATTATTTGAAAAATCAATGCAGTACCTTAATTTTAATAATATCTGAATATCAAATGAAACATCAGTTTTTAATAAATTATCCATAAATATTCATAGCTGAATGATCTTTTAACCAATTCTCAAATGTCAATAAACTATTATTAAAGAATTGGAATAATACTACCCAATCATTTTACCATCATTGGTATTTAAGCTTAGTTCACTGACATTGTTATTAATAAAAGAGTAAAATATGTTTCATAGTTTGTCTCACATACAATAAAAATAATTTTAAATCACTACTTAATTATTTGAAAGATCAGCTAGCACCTTAGTTTTCACAACCCTCAAATACCATATGAAATGTCAACTTTTAATAAATCATAGCTGAGAGATATGTAATTGAAAGAAAAGCAAATTAAAACTGTTTAAACTATGTTTAAATCACTTTCCAAACATCAATAAACTATTTTTAAAAAATAGAATTATATCACCCATTCCCTTTACCTTCATTGGTATATAACTTCAGTTTATTGACATAGTTATAACTAAAAGAGTAAAATATGTGTGTTAGTTTCATGTATAATTTAAACCACTATTTAATTCTTTTAAGTATCAAGGCAGTAACCTAACTTTAACAACCACAAATATCACTTGAAATGTCATCTTTAATAAATATAAGCATAAACAATATTAGCTGAGTAATATGTAACTGAAAGGGAAGCCATTGTTATTCACAATTAAAATTGTGTTTAACCGATTCTCAAATGTCAATAATCTATTGTTAAAGAAATTAAATGGTACCACCCATTTGTTTTAGATTTATTGGTATTTAAGCTTGAATATTGTTATAAATAAAGAGTAATAGCTGTTTATTAGCTTTAATTGAAAGTCATAGTTCTTTCCATTTCAATTATGTATCATTCTTCTATGATCATTTATAATAACAGTTATGTTTATTAAAAACTGACCTTTCATTGGATATTTGAAATTGTTAAAGCTAATGATTACATAGTGATTTCAGTTTACATTATACATCAATCAAACTACTAAAATTCATTTTCTTAGTTATTATAATATTAATGAACTAATCTTAAATACAAGTGAAGTTAAGAGGATGGTTGGTATCATTCCATTGTTTTAATTATTTGACATTTGGGTTTTGGTTTAAACATAGCTTTAATTGGCATAGCAAATGTTTCCATTTTAATTATATATGCATGTATGCATAATTCATCTAATGACTTTAAAAATGCATTATGGTTTATGAAGCAGCTTTAAAGGTATCATCTAAAAAAGTGATCCCTTATTTATAATATTATTTTGCCTAATAATTTGTAAGTTGCCAGAGATATATCTATAGAAATGAAGGATCCTCCTAGCATAATAGTTATTATATTTCCCTGCCATATTATTATGTGATATTGGAAACTAGATAAATGTTTTGAACTGGATTATGATTTTTTTTTTCAGAAAATCGTTCTATTGTATATTCCTTTTACTGCTGGGCAAATGTGTGCCAGGAGATTTTTACCTGACTTGGTGATTATTGTCTTTTCCTTTATTCATCCCCTGCAAAATAAAACTGGAGATTTTTCCAGCTTTAGACTAAATTAAAGACAGGTTCACATTAATTGTTCATACATAAATTTTTTAAGCATTTATTAGTATCAAATTATGTATATACCTGACTCTAGCTGGGCTGTGAGAATCCATTATTAACGAATTCTGAATGTACTTTTCAGTTGCAACACTACACCAAACCTAGAAATATTGTATATATAATAAAGGTTAATAAAATCATTAAATAAATAAATTTTGTAAAATCTATCTGCAATAACATGTTTTCAGGTAACTAAAGGTAGTAATTTTCAATTATACAATTTGTAACTTAATAGACTGTACAGGCTTACACATCCTTGAACATATAATGTAATATATAAGAGATTCAAACTCAGACTTTCACATGACTCTCAACTCTCTATGCCATCTCATATTGCTGACTATACAATTTGTAATAATAATTCATATACATGGAAAGAAGAGCTATTCTAAAGTGTAAATAAGCATATGATACTTCATGTTTTATGTATGTTTATATTCACATTTTGAAAATGCATTAAATTCTTTCTCTTGAAGATAAATTCAGTTTTTAATCCTATTTTCCTTCAGATTACTTTCAGTTGCATATCTTGTGTATATACAGTGAAAAAGTGAATGGTTCTCTCTCCAAGCTGCCTGAAGCGCCATCTCTGAAACAATGCATATATTACACTAAGTTTAATTATTCATCACAAAAATTTTAAGGTAGTAGCATACATATATCCCGAATTATGACATAAAATGTGTGTGTTATAATTCATAGATCATTTTCAATGTTTTCCCTGCCAGCATAAAATCTTGTAAACTAATTGAAGCCATTCTTGTGCTCATGTCTTTAGTGTTAAACATAATATGCAAATCGTTTCAAACTTTTCTATAACAGTTTTGCCCAATTTAAAATAAAATGTAATCTAGTCACATTTTTATTGGTTAAGATATAAGACACACTGCCATGACTTATGATTCAAATATGCTAGCATTTTAAACTTTTTGTGGTATATAATTAAACTATATCACTGCAGGCAGCTTGGAAAGAAAATAAATGAATTTTTACATATATAGATGTTTTGGCTTTGTTTTATTAATTTTAGTTTTTCTCTAGAATACTTCAAATTTTAATAAGTTGTCAATGTTTAGTCAAGTATAGTAATAATTTTCAATAATTGTTGTGTAGTTTCTTCATAATATATCTTAGTTATTTGTTACTTATTGGTTTAAAAAACCTACGATTTCATGAGACATAGAGAAACATGGGGAAAGTATGTTGATAATAATGAAGATTAATTAAATTCTAAACTATCATTGTATGTTGATAATAAATTAACAAAACATTTTTAATATCATGACCAAAAATGAGCATGCCTTAAATGTATAAACTAACAAAATAAGATAAAAAAAGATTTGTGTTCTATGTTTAGTGCCAGTTTCTGAACCCCTCCACCTAATCTTAACAGATTAATTAATGCCAAAAATAAACTGACATCAGAGGACAAGTTGAAGATCAGATATAAAATCCATTGTAGCAATACTGCCTGTATGGCTGTATACTACAGGCAATCAAGAGCAAACACTTTTAACCCAAGATGTTATAAGGATTTAAACCTAGATAGCTATTTTTTATAATCATGCGAATGCAGAAGGCTTACATTTTCTCTTGATCTTCTGTAAATTATAATTCACTTTGCTGTGAAATTCATATGTTAAATTATATATTTTTATAGATTTATTATACAATCAGAAAAACTTTAGAAAATGTAAAGTTATCTCTTGTTGGTTTTATGGGTATAATTCCTTTATTTCTTCTGTTTACAATATATATTATATAATGAACTTGCAAATAGCTCTTACAAGCTTTTCAGAATATCCCCAACCTTCTGAAAAACTTGTTAAGAGCTATTTGCAAGCTCATTATATAACATTTGTAATACAAGCTTGTTAAATTAAGTCATGTGATATATGACTTGATTTCTTTGTAATTATATTTTTTGCTATTAAGGCTTTGGTGATTTTATATTGCTAAAGCTATTAATATATGGTGTATCTGAACTTGGTCCAGTCCTATATGGCTATTTAAGTTAGATAGCTGGATTGGAAGACATATGGATGTCTGAAAATTTCACATTTATATTTAATAGTTATCCATTAGATAAAGTGCTGGGCTTGGCTTGGTATTTTAAGTCTAATGCTTGAATATCCTAGCACCTCACTGAGGAAGCCAATAGCAGAAACAGTTCTGAGATTGGGGATATTCTGAAAAGCTTGTTAAGAGTTATTTGCAAGATCATTATATAACATTTGTAATACAAACTTGTTAAATTAGGTCATGTGATATATGACTTGATTTCTTTGTAACATATGTTTAATCGATTTGCTCAAAATATGAAAATAAAAATTGATTATGATGAATTAGAAGAAGTTAACAGTTACAAATACCTTGGTCAGATTATTAATACAGATTGAAACATAATGGATGAAATTAATCATAGAATTAAACTTGTTTGGAGTGCTTTTAGTAGAAATAACTTGATACTAAAAGGAAATATGCCTATGTGTTTGAAAAGGAAGGTTTTTAACAAATGTGTTTTACCAGTTCTTACTTATGGATCTGAGACTTGGACACTTAATAGAAGAGCAATACAGAGACTCCAGACCACTCAAAGAAATATGGAGAGATGCATTTTGGGAGTAACAACAAGAGATCGAAATGCAATGTATGGGTAAGAGAACAAACAGGTGTTACTGACCTCATTGAAAAAATTAAAAGATTGGAGTTGGGCTGGACATATTGCTAGAAGAGATGATAATATATGGACAATTGAAATCTTAAACTGTATTCCAAGAGATTGTAAAAGACCCAGAAAGAGACCACATGTGAGATGGATGGATGAAATAAGAAAGTGTGGAGGGGTTATGTGGAGAAGAGAAGCTAAAGATTAGAGAACATGGATTAAACTTGGAGAGACCTTCATCCTGCAGTGGATTGATAATGGTTGATGATGATGATGATATATGATGAGGTTTCAAAAATGTATGTATATATATATATATATCTTAAGAGATATTATCTAGTACTACTTTTCAAAGTGTAATTGAATTATGGTAGCAATGTGTAGTATGAAGTTTACTCAAAAAATGTCACTAATCAAATAAATGCTATCATCATCATATGACAGACATGCCCAACCAATTTTGTTATTCAGGAATGCAATACCATTTTGATGTATTAGAAATTCAAAAACATTGTGGAAATACAATAACTATGAAGGCATTATTATGCAAATGAACCTACATCAGGCCTAACCATTGTATACATTAAAGATAAGTTTGTAGAGCATAGTATGATGTACATAAGGGAAGATATAGAATGATTTTCACAGTAACAATTCCTGTTTCTTTTGTTACAATGGCCAAGTCATTTACACACTTGTCACAGAAGCCTCTCAAACAATGCACCTATGAGGTAGGAATTAGCTGAACAAATGTATAATACTTTTTTAATACAGCAAAATGAAATGTTTGCGAATGAAGAGTGCAATATTGTGAGTGGTATCAAAACATGATGTGAGAGAAAGAAGTGTTTGTGGGAATATATTTTGGTCTGATGAAGTACAGTGCAAATTGAATGTAACTGTGAAGTGGCATAATTGTGTGTACTGGGCTCCAGAAAACCTACATGTTCATGTGGAAAAAGAAGTCAATGTAACAGAACTCACTGTCTAATGTGAACCAACATTAAGAGGATTAATTGCATTTTTTTTAAATATCAATACTGTTCAAATCTAGACATACTATACACATCCACTTTATCTGCAGTTCATATACTTTTCAGAAATCATCAACTTTACTTCCAATGAGTAAAATTTTGCCAGGATAATTTATATAATGAAGAGATGCAGTTGAGTTTTTTGCTCATATCCATGATTTAATGCCCCTCAATTTCTATTTATGGATAATCTTTAAGGATGTGGTGAACTATAGAAAAAGGGTACACTGTAGTATTTTTTTTAAATAAAATGGCATAAATGACAATACCAAGTGGACATTTTGGTCAATGTTGCTCACGCAAACGTTTGTCATAATTGAAAGTAACCACTTTGAGTATATCTTGTAATTAGGGAAATAAATATGACTAATATTGATTTGTTGTTATCAGTATACATTTAGTATTACAATTTTAATATAGTTTTTTTTACTTTCTTAAAATATGCACATATTCTGGCACCCTCTATAGCATATATAGTTTTCTTATCAATAATATTTTTTAATGTAATTATTGTAAAAATATACCTGAGCAAAACTGACAAAAAATAACTGATCAGAACTTAATGATAGTCCCGGCAGTGTAGTGAACCTTTGAGCATTAGTCTTAAAAGCTTTATAGGCAATATCTAACCCACCATTATCAGCAATGTTTTCGCCCAATGTATAAAGACCATCAACCTAGAATAAGCAAAAAAAAAAACATATTGTTATTTTTAAAAGCAAAAATTGGTAACTTTTAGGACTTAAAAAAAGATTTATTCTTTATTTTTTACAAATTAAAGTAAGATATAATGTATTATATTAAAATAAAATATATGAATGATCTTAGAATAAACTTTATAGATATTCAAATGTATTTTACAATCATATTTCCCAGTAATGGCTCTTTTTATAATCACATGGAAACAATAATAACGTTTAAAAATGGTGAAATCATTTACATGTAAGATAGTATATTTGAATAATCTACCAAATATAAAACTTCTTTTTCTTCCGCTCTTCCCTTCTCTCTCAATATTCTTCCTTCTCTACCCTCTCCCTTCTCATTTGGCAGTATATTTAAATAATCTACCAAATATAAAACTCTCCTTTTTTTACCTCTTTCCCACTTCCTCTTCCCCTCTCTTTCTTTTCTTCATATTCTCTCTATCTACCTCTCCCTCTCTCTCCCCCTCTTTCTTTCGCTTCTTTGCTCTCCCTCTCTTTCTCTTTTTCTTTCATTCTATTTTGTAATTGTTTCTAACTTATAGAATCCACATTTTAAAAGAGATGCAAATAAAATTTTCAAATATTTTTTAACAATTTTATTTTAAATGTTATCACCTTAAAGCTACCCTGATGATTGATAAGCTTTGGAGTTGATGGTCCATGAATGACACTCACCTTACCATTTTTCACTGCTTGAACTTTATATAAACTTTTGGGTAAGAAATCATTTGATTATTTATTTGTTTTTAATTAGAAAGATGACCGTAATCTATTTTGACAAAGCAAAGAACTAAAAATCTCAAGATCTAGGTGCAGTACTCTCAGCTCCAAGGCTCCTCACTGACAAAGGCCACAAGCCAGAAACTAGTCTGGGGATATTGGATGAGTAGGCACTAGATGGGGATTTTATGCACAAGCCTTCTGGCATCCATTGATTACTCTGGCTTGCACTGAGTGGCAATACTGTATGGAGAGTTTTGCCTGTTTTAATAACAGTTATAAGAAAGCATAAGAAATGGTGATCATCTGATGTTTATTGGCTTAAATTCTTAATAGCAAAGAAAATATCAAATTTGAAAAAAAAATCAATGATAGTTTTTATTTTTGTGACATAAATAAATGATGATGATGATGATGATGATGATGATAATAATAATAATAATAATAATAATAATAATAATAATAATAATAATAATAATAATAATAATAATAATAATAATAATAATAATACATTTTCTGAATAATTGTCTGATTGGAGTAAATCCCTTTCTCACCAAAAAAATATTTACAAATTAATTTCTAGCTAAAAGAGGATGAAAAAAGGAAGATAAAGATTAAAGTCAGAATCTAGAGAATTGAGATGACATATTGGGCTTGTTATTTCCCAATACTTAAACTTGGTTAGAAGACTCTGAATATGGAGTAAACAGGCTCTGAAATCGCTTAGCCAATATTAAGATTTAGAATTTAGTAATTTCACCTTTATACGTTAAAGTGTATTGTATTAATTACAAAGAACTGGTGAAACAAATTTATTATTATATTAGACCAAATAATAACTAACCCAAAACTTAACTAAAATTGCTAATTATTATTCTCCAGATTTAGTAATTATATAAAAAAAAATTTCAAAAATATTGGCCTGTTTAATGAAATTTATTTATACTTCTTTGAATTAATTTCAATCCCTTTAAATGGAAAATTTCAGTATGTATATAAATATATCAGACATAAATAAAGATGGATATCCACCTTTATCATAATGAAAATGTTGCCTTGACAACAAACCTAGATTGAGATTTTTGTTATTGTTTGATATTGTTTATGTTTAGATTGTTTTCATGTATTTACATATAAATTGATGCTAAGAGAAAGCAAAAAATGCTAAATAATCTACAAATACTAAAATGAGACAGATATGCTTTATTATAAAAATGCCCATAATCTAGAGCTTGAACCTGGGCTCATTAACTTAGATATTTTTCCAAGCCATAAATAAGCTTAGGATTTTTCTTTCAAATGGATGATCCCTAAACCAATCTTAGTAGTAATTTAATAGTGGTTGGTAAATCAATATTTAGCATTTCTTGGCTAAGTTAAAAGTCTCAGATTAATTTGGATTACACAGATATGTTATGATAATATAAATGAAAAAGCTAAAGTTGTTATTAAAACAGCTCTCTCTACACAGTAGTGTCATTTAGTGCACATCATAATAATAAGTAGATGCTAAAAGGTATGTGCATTAAAATCCTTATCTAATGCTTACACATTCAATATTCCAGTCTAGTTTTTAACTTATAGCTTTCATCAGTGAGTATCCTTGGATCTCAGAGTAAGGTATCTAGGTCTTTGGATATAATACACCATTCCAGAAGTAACCTTGTAGTTTTTAGTTAAAGATCCATTAATTATTATAACACATTAATTGGCACTAGTGCAAGGGGGAAATTGATGCGGTTTTAACAGATTGTGTAACCATAAAAATAGTGGTCATGTGTATATTTAGTGCTTTAAAATTACTATTGTCTTATCTTTATTATTAATGTGATAATTGTCATAATTCTATGCTAATTCAAAGTTATTTTTACCTTTACTTAATTAATTTTTAACTTTACCCATATGATTAAAAATTGAAACTGGAGTTTTTTAAAATGTAGTGAAGCTGTGTTGCATGCAGAATTAATGTACACTAATTATATGCTATCCAAAAAAAAAATGTAAATAAACAAAAAAAATATTAAAATTTATAGATTTAATACATTTCATATTCAGTAGATACAATCGCATTTATTCATAATATGTTTCTTTAGTTTACATTAAAAGAACATACATTTTATTCCTTGCTTTATTATTCTTTTTGAATTTGAAGTCATACAGTATTTTGCATAATAAAATTTTTCTAAGCAAAATGCTGAAAGTTTTATTAAATTTAAGAAAATTCATAAAAATATCTTGCCTAAGTTATAAATTTAAAATGCTCAATTTAGTAGTGGCAGAAAATGTTTGATTGCATCAGAAAACCTAGTTTGAAGGGTTTAACCAAAAACTTAAAATGGGTAATGGCAAAGAGGGTGATTTAGTCTGTTGACAAGATGGTTATCATGATAAAGATTTGACATTTCAATATTTTATTATTAAAATTATAAAAATATAGTGCAACAAGTTTTTTTTTATCAATTTTATTTTTTGAATAAATTCAAATGAATAATCCCATGCACAGTAAATATATATGCAAATGCATTCCCATAATTTATTATTAAGTTATATTGATATCACATGAATCAAGACTCTTCACTGATGAATGTCATAAGCTAGACTACTACTCTGCAAATAGTGGATGGATAGACTCTGGATAAGAATTTTGATGCACTAATAGCATCCACTGATTACTATGGCTTATGCTAGGTGGCGCTATTATAGGGAGAAAGTTGTTGCTATGTTAACAAGTTTATTTTTTACAATTTTGTTTATACCACAATCTTAATTTACATATGTATAATATACATATAAGAAAGTTTTGTTAAATATATACGTACTTGTTAAAAACTTCTGCACATGTGCAATGCAGTAAAATAAAATATATTTTATAGTGATCAAAGCTTATCAACAAATGTGACTGGCAAAAGGGGACTGAGAACAAAATATAACAAACATGATGTCTTCACAGCAGTTTGGAGTTTCTTGCAACTATTTAGTCAATTGTTCATTTGATATTTTAATTTTAAAAAATGTCTACACATTATATTGCAATATGATTGTCTGAATTTTTTAAATCTTTATTTTTCTTTTTTTATATAATTATTTTAAAAAGCTCACAATATTATTTAATTCGTCAGTATTGTTTTTAATTTTTCTTTACCCTATTTAAAATTTAAAGTATATATTCCCCAAATTAATAATGATCAAAAAAAAATTCTTAGCAATTTATCATTTTATAATAAAAATAAAATTATAATTATCCACTTTGGTTAAGAAAGGGTTTTTGTTTTGCCAGACATTCTAATTAGCATTCATCTTTTAAAAATCTTTCTTATATTTCACTCAAGCAATATAATAAAAGTGACAGAAAAAAAACTCATTATTCATGATATTTTAAAAAGATGAGTGAAAAATGATTATTGATAAACTATATGACAATCAATTCTAAATCATTTTGTTGTTGATATCTGCAAATAATATCTACATTATTTTACTGCTAATTTGAAACTTTTAAAAAAATTAAATTACTAACATATAATTTTAGATCTATATAATATCATAAATATAAAAGCAAATACGGTGAGGTGAGTCCGGTAAAAATGTGATTTATAATAGATCTTTTTTCAAGCTGTCTACAGCGCCATCTCTAAATCAATGCGTATATTTTGTAACAACACAGTTTAGTTATTCACTACAATAATTTTAAGCTAATAATGTTTTTGAACCACAAGTTATAACATAAATGTGACAGTATATTTCATACCTTGTCCTATGATGGAATAGCATCCACTGATATTAAATTTTGTTTTAATAGGAGCAAAATTGCTATTAAATTGTTTGAAATGTTAAACGGTGTATGGTAGTAAACCCATGAGTTGCTAGAATGTTTTCAAGTGATTTGTAAAATTTTATTATAATAGGGAGAATTTGAAGACTTACTATAAAGGTATAAAGCACCCTATCATATTTTGTATCATAACTATTGATACAGACATGCTAACACTTTAAAATTTTGGGGATAAAGAGATAAACTATATCGCTATGTAAGACAATACTTTGATTCAAAGTTGAAACTTCTAGAAGTGTGAAAAGAGAACTAGTCACCTTTTTAATGGAACACAATATGTATCTATCTATTATATACATATATACAGATCCATTCTGCCGCCCTGCAAAACTATATTGCCATTCTTTCAAAGTAAATAATAAAATAATAAATTGACATTTACTTATAACATATAACCTCGATAATATGCATATAAAATGCGATAGTAGGGACCTCTACAGGTGCTTTAACCACAAGCTTACGCTATGGAAGAAAAGAGGGGAACCTTCTTTACTTCAACCTACTTTCTATTTAAATAGGTGAAGCTGAAGCGGTTAGATCTGCGAGCGTGAAGCTATTCAATACTTCACCTGTAGAGGTCTCTACTATCGCATTTTATACGCATATTATAGAGATTATAGCCTCAGTATTACTGTAATAGATTTATAACATATAACATGAAAATTTATTATAAAACAGATTTGATTGTTACTTTCTTTTAATATATTTTTT
The DNA here is from genome assembly GCA_028023455.1 of Epiperipatus broadwayi. Classification (NCBI taxonomy): domain Eukaryota; kingdom Metazoa; phylum Onychophora; class Udeonychophora; order Euonychophora; family Peripatidae; genus Epiperipatus; species Epiperipatus broadwayi. Next base: position 2,226,376 of record JAQFVV010000040.1, read on the forward strand.
TATTACATTACACTTTTAAGAAAAAAAAAATATTAATGACACTCTTTTTTTTAGCTTTAAATTTAATTGTAATATGTATCCCGCGCATATGAGTTTAAATTATGAAATTGGTTTTATTTAATTTGATTTGATTTGATTCTAAGATAAGGTTAATTAATGTATGAATCACTGACAGCTTTCCACAGCAATTTTGTAGTGTCAATTTCTGATGTTTGTTAACTAGAGTATAATAATGGCTGTATACATATATATAATAAGAGTGAAAATTTCCTTCCACTTCTTATTTGCATTGCTGAATTATATACCATACACCATATACACCTTAAATAATACTCTACAATGCAGTTTAAATAAATCATATGTTAAACTGCATTGTAGAGTGTCATTTAAAGTGTATATGGGGCATAAAAGAGTGCTGAATAAACGGCTCCAATCACAATAAAGTTGTTTGTCTCAAAAACAGCATTGACATATAATCATAGACCTACTCTATATGATAAAACAATACAAACACCTAAATAAGTTGAATTCAGAAAAATCAAGTATTGAAGCATCTACTTTTTTTAATTATTCTTTTGATTATCTGTTGATTATTAATGCAAGTCTTTTGTGCCACCCCTATAGTACGCCACTTGGGTGCATTGCACCCTTGCACCCAGGCATGAAATAAGCCTATATATATATATAATGTGAAACATTACATGTGTAAGACAAAATATATGAGAGATGATCCAACCAAATTCAAAACTGATAAGAAAGTCATGAAAATAGTTGATAATTTTTGTCTATTTAGAACACGAATGAATTGAATGATTTATCACAGAATAATATTGTCAGTATCATTCTGTGATAAAACATTTTACAGCAGTTTTGCAAGAAGTATTTTAAGGATTAAAATGGGAAGCTAAGGGAGTAAAAGTAAATGTATATTATTTAAGTGATCTAAGTTTTGCAGGTGATATAGTTATTTTTACAAATGATGCTTTAGAGCTCCAAGAAATGTAGGAAGAGTTATCAAATGAAAATAAAAAAGTAGTCCTAAAAATAAATGCTAAAATGACTAAAGTAATGTTCAATGGATTTTCTCAAAAACAAAAAATAAATATTGATAATGATTTAACAACTACAAATATCTTAATCAGATTACTAACACAGATGGAAACATAATGGATTAAATTAATCATAGAATTAAACTTGGATATAGTGCTTTTGGTAGAAGTAACTTAATATTAAAAGGAAATATGCTTACATGTTTGAAAAGAAAGATTTTTAATAAATGTGTTTTACCAGTTCTTACTTATGGATCTGAGACTTGGTCATTTAACAGAAGAGCAACATGGAAACATCAGACCATCCAACAAAGATTGGTGAGATGCATGTTAGGAATAACAAGAAGAGATTGAAAATGAAATACATGAATGAAAAAATAAACAGGTGTACTGACATCATTGAAAGAATTAAGAGACTGAAGTATAATTAGACTGGACATATTGTTAGAAGAGATGATAATATGTGGATAGTTGAAACTTTAAATTGGATTCCAAGAGATTGTATAAAACCTAGAGATGGATTCCAAGAGATTGTATGAAACCTAGAGACATCATGTGAGATAAATGGGTGAAATAAAGAAGGATGCTATGGCGATGTGGACAAAGAGACTAGAGATCACAAAAGATGGATTGAACTTAGGGAGACCATCATTCTATAGTGGAATAACAATGATTGAAAATAATGATGATTGTGATGATGGTACTGGCAGAATTATATTTAAGAACTAAAGTCATATTTGTTCACCCTATAATATTTTATGTGTTTTTTAAGGATATGAAAATTACATACTGAAGAAAAATAAAAATTATTGATGCTTTTGAACTACAATTTTCCAACCTTCATCCAATTTCCATGGGTCCATTGGTAATTAAGATACTACAAAAATTTGTAAAGAATCATCTAGAACCACATGTACTTCCTCCAATCTCCAATATGCAATTTGCAAAGAAGGCTCTTCTACCATACAGGTTGCTCTGATATTTAAAGTGGTTTTGAACTTAGTTCAACACCAAAAAATATGCACTGATTGCAAATCACCTAGATATAGGCTCTACATCTTCCAAGTAACCTGCTGAACTTAATTACCAACTTACTGCAGAGCAGAGCGATGCATATCACTCTCAATAAAAAAAATTTCATCATCATTGACCCCTATGCAATTCATCTTCCAAGGCTCATCTTAATGCACTGCTTTTTATTTTTTACATAAATCCCCTCTTAAATCATATGTAAAAATATTGTCATGCATCCAAATTATACATACCAACACATTCCATGCATAGCATACATGAATGATATCACTATCTTCCTGGCTCTCATAAGCATCTCCTTCATATTGTAAACAATCCTCAATTAATATACTACCACTTATAAACTTGGATTTAACATGAGCAAAACAGAAGCATGGTTTATATACACCAACATGCCACAAATATTCCAAGGAAATGCAACCCTTTTTAGGCTTCCCGTTTTACATGGGCTCTCTTGTGATGAAGAACATCTTACAAAACAAGCTTCAAGACAATGCCACATAAATCACAATTCTTTTTCCAAAGCTTATCTCTCCCTTTATGCTAAAATTCACCTATTTAATATACTCGAAATGACTAAAATTACATAATATTTGCCTATTCTTAAATTTTCAAAATTGTTTATTTCCACCATCTCCTCCCTCTGCAACAAGCTACTATGGGGCAGAAAGACTGTTTCAATCTCAGCTAAGAGATTTAGTTGCCCACTAAATAATAATAATTTGGGCCTCCACAGTATCCCAGTGTATCAAAAAGCCATAAATTCAATTACGTCAATTGTTCAAAAATTCCTAGTGCTCCAATCACTGTTAGACCTCCCCCTCTCTCAGATTCATTTTTTACATTTTACCAATCAATCGTATCTGTATCCAATTAATCAAACTTCTCCAATGACTAATGTATACACATAATGGCAAATATATGCCATACTATATCCAAAAAACCAACAAAGATTTTACTTTTCCCATGCTTGATAACAATAACCACTAGTTATTCTGGTCCTTCAAAAGATGGTACTGGAGCCTACATTTTCTAGTTCATCTCAATCTACATGCATTATCAACATCTTATTTTCTCTGATATCACCATTTATACAAAAATATAAATTTTTTCTGTGCCTTATGTCATGTAGCAGAGGAAACTCACCAACATCTCTGCCAGCAGTGCCAAGCCCTCAATAAAATCAGAACTATCATGCTGAATACATATAAGTAACAAGTTTCATCTATACAATAGATAATTCACTCCTATCAGAAGACACACCCCATCCCCTGACAATGTTCCACAACAATCATCCTATATAACTTCTGGTAATAGCAACAATACCAGAAGACATCCAGCTACATTTACCAATAAACTTCAACAAATCAAAGCCCAGGACAACAATACTGCACCCTCAGATATTTTTGCTGACACCTGGTCACTACTGAAACAACTATCCAATCTATAAAAAGTCATAGTTCAACAGTAACCACATTTAATAGCACTCAATGGTAACTATCTATTACCCTCAATATAGCTCACCTACACTAACTGCCTTCAAGACCATCCACTACCACATTACAGAATTTATGTCCAATCTATCACCAACCACCAGCTCCTCACCATATGTAGTTTTACTCTGAATTGACTTAAAATTTTGTTCTTCATTGATTTTGTACCACATGGGTAATAAGTTACCTCCCTATTGTACTGCCAGATTAATAATTATAAGAATGACAATCAAAATTAATTTAGTCACTATATAACTTCCAATATGATTCCAGAGTTTGAAATCTTAAGCCAAATCTATTTATTTATGAAATTATGTTTTATATTGAACTGTTTATTAAAGTCTTTAATAATTAAACTTGACATCCATCTCTGTATCGAAAACTTGCTACATGTTTGGAAAAAACATACCTTGCAACCTGATTAATGTAACCCTTAAAATCAATCCATATAAAAATCTGTACAATACGATTGTACATGTAACCCTTGCAATCAAAGTTATGTAATTCTACACACAAATAATTAATAAAGATTGTTGTTGAACAATGATGATGATGATAAAAAGGCATTTACTTGAAGCACAAATGACCAGATTATTTTATACAAAAGAGGTAGCTTATTATAAAAAGATATAATTTTTTTGAATATTAATGGTGACAGTTGAAAAAATAAAAAACAATGAAGTGTATGGAATGCTTTCAATAATAATGAATATGCTTTTGAATAGCAGAAAAGTTAAATAAATGATCATTCATTCTTGCCAAAAAACATGCAAATTTGAAAATATTTAATTAGTAAAAACATATGAAAAATATATGCAATACATAATATTAAATAAAAAAAATGTGGTGTTACAAATATCGAACATTAATAACGCAAACACTAATAAAAAGCCTGAAGTTGAAACAAATCACTATTCCACAAATGCAAATGTCTGCAATGGATTAAAAGACCATGAGTTTTATTTGTAGATCAGCATTATCTCAGTTTTAAGATTTATTAATGTGTCATTGATCATTCAATTTTATAAGAACTTATAATTTTTGCTACTCACCGTTTTATTTCCAAATGTGAAGTTTGCATACTGGTAAATAAAACATTTTGAAAATTGAACATAGTTAACGAGCGATGAATTTTCCCACCAATTAGCCAAATTTCCATGCTTGTCAAAAAATCGACCTATTCAATTTATGCAAAAAAAAAGCATTAAAAAATTAAACAATAAAAAAAAAGCTTATAAATAAAATTCAATTACCACTACTGTCGAAACCATGAGTTAATTCATGTCCCATTACAGTCCCAACTGCTCCGTAATTAACACAGCTTAAAATCATAAAAAATATTACATTTAAAAAACAAAAATAAAAGGAAAATTAACAAGTATAGTAATTTTGACATTAATTAAACACATTTATTAAACATGTTCATTTAAATTAATTAACACTATAAAACAATTATTAAAACAATGTTAAATAGAATGTAAATATATATATATATATTGACAGACATGGCAATAATTTCACTTTATTAGATATTCATACTGGATCAAACCCCAATGACTATTACATTCTAAGACAGATCAATGTAATTTATTGATCTAATCTTAAGCACTTATAAACTATTTAAAGTGCACTTTAATTAATATAATTTTGCAAAATTCAAGTAATAGACATTATCCATATTCCAATTTTATCTCAGTTGAATTCAGCAGTCATTGTTAATGACTAACGAATATATGGATAGATACCAATGACAGAAACGGTCCAATATGTGAAGATGCTCACTGAATCCAATTGCTTCCACTAAGGAAGGGGATCCTTTATAAATTGGCAGTACATTTGGAAGTAGAGTCAGGTGGCTTAGGATATTGTAATGGTTGCCCCATATATGATTGCAGATGCGTGATCAAACTTGAAGTTGCTAGATATTAATCCTGACATAAAGAAAACTATCACCTTATCTGAACAGAGGCAAACTGCTATGGTAGAGGTGGAAGTATTAGATACACCTAGAAGGGAACCAAGACTAGACAACAGAAACCAGAAAATGTTATATCAGATGTTTATGTATATATTGTATACAAGTGTTAATAAAAAATTGAATCATATTGTGTAGGTCTATGTTTATTACAACTGCATATAATTACAACAAAAATAAACTTTGTAGTGATTTTATATATACAATAATATAAGGTTTATACTTCAAAGAAATAAATTGATTAAGATGTGTGCTAATATGCAACTGAAGAGAAGTTTATTGTTTTAAGTTGAAATATCAAAATAATGCTGAGCACTTTTGAGAGTTACACTACTCTTATAATAATAGCTGAGGTAAGTTGTAAAGTGATGGAGTGAATGTTTAAGTAAGTATATTATTGTTGTGGAATTCAAATTTATGTAGTATTAGCAAGTGTTGAAAAATATCAGAGTCCACTATTTGGAGAGGGGAAGGGTGAATCTTTGCGATTAATAGCATTGATGGAATTGGCTATGTAATATGCTTCCCTAATTTTTAAACAATATATTTACTTACCCACAAGTTCACTCCATCACTTTATAAATTATCCCAGCTATGATTATAAAAGTAGTGTAACTGTCAAAAGTGCTCACCATTATTTTGATATTTCACTTCAAAAGAATAAACTTCTTTTCAGCTGCATATTAATATACATCTTAATCCGTGTATATATATATATATATATATATATTGTAACCATATATTTTAGTATAAAATATAATAATTGATGTAACTGGTATAAAAATTTCTCTGTCTTCTTTTGGTGATTTGATTGGCTTGATTTGCACTTTGAACAGATTACTCTCTTATATTCAAAATAATTTATTAGAGAGAATGGGTAATGTTTTGCCTTACTTGTTGTCTATATTATTTTAATAAATTTAAATTGCTTCTTTCCATATACTAATTCATATCAAAATGTTTAACTTTTTAAAAATTTTGACAACACATTAAATTTGGTAAAATATTATTAAAAATAATAATAATTTTTATTTGTTTAAAATGGTCTTAAAAATTATTTCCATTGAATTAAAAAAAAAAAACCATTTGTTCAACTAAATTTAATTATTAAAAAGAAATACAGTAATTATGTATGCGTCAATGTAAAAAAGAAAGGAGCGCGAATTAAAAAAAAAGATCGTCTGATAGTGTTGCTTTTGGGGAAAAAAAGAAAAGAAAATGGTAAAAGGCAAATGGTGTAAATATGATAAGCTTATTTTAAAATAGTTAACAAGTAAACGGATTACCACAAAGTTTTCTATAAATTAAAAAATAACATAGTGGTATTTAATAATAAGATGAATTGCTAAATTTAAAAGTCTGTTCAAGTCGGCTAGCCAGGTGGATCAAATTGCCAGTAATAATTTTCCAATATTACATTTGAAATATGTCGGAGCTTTCCAGTTTAAAAGCAGAATTAATTGCCAGATTTTGGTATGTTTTAAAATATTTATTATTCTACAATTTGGAAAAATTAAATAAGTATTTTAATTACAGAAGTTTTATAAATATGAAAATTTGTTTTTTAAAAAAGAAGAAGTTTAAATTAAAGTAAAATGTTAAAGTTATTAACATAGTTTAATATTTCCGTTTATAATTTTAATAAAAAATATAGTATTGATTGATATTTAACTTTGCAATGCCAGTAATATATTTGCTAGTTAATTTGTTTACCATTTGGATAATAAAAACAGTCTTCAAATAATTAATCAAAGCTATTTTCTAATTTTATCGTCAGTTTGGAATGATTAAATTAATTGCTATAATTAGTATTCCTAGATTTAAGCGTGGATAAATAAATATTAGCATGGATGTGATAAACTTGGAACAGTTTTACTAGAGAAATGTAGAAATTAATAACTTATGAAAAAACATTTTCATTTAAACTCTGCGTGTCATGTTTTGGAATTGTTTCATGTTTATGGAGTCACGTAAAATCGTTAATCTAATAGTGCTTATAATAACTAATACAAATGAATAAAATTACATGTATGGAATTCAACTATAATTGTAGCTATTACTTCGTATATTTATTGTTCGACACATCGTACATGGATTTCACGGATCATATTTGTAGTTATAAAATGCTATACAATTTAATTTGTGATACCCACACCTGCTAGAATTCATGTATTGAACTATAAAATGCTATACATTTAATTTATATCACACACACACCTGTTAGATTTTATGTATTTGATGAATAATGCATTACTTTAATTTTATCGTTATATGAACTTGCATGTGAAGTTCATAAGTTATATTTTATTAAGTTTAAATGAATAGGGGTTGAATAAAATACTTATTCAAGAGAATAGCGCTTGCGAAAAAGCTTGAAAAGTACTAAATGAATTTATGAGATGTATCAATTTTTCATGAGGTATTTTGTGAGTCTTTCCAGATTTCTATTCCTATACTAATATTACTTATATTATATTACATATGTTTTATTTTAAGCAAGATAAGTTAGTACATTAGTTGTCCTGATTAGTGTAACATTTTATTATGCAAGAACCCACATTTGCTAAAATGTTAGTATTTTCTGAATGGTCAGAATAACTGAGGAGGATGATTTTGCACTTTAATGTGAAGTAAATAGTAATGTTGTTTTATAATGTTAAAAGGCATTAATCTGTGCCGGTGGTTAATCTGCAGATTACTTAATTGCCATTTTTTTTTGTATTTTACACTCATTCCTGTGCTGGTGGTTAATCTGCAGAATTGTGTAATTATACTTATTACTTTATGATGGTGTATAAATCCACAAAGCGTTTAGTGTTATTTAATTCCTATGTGTAGATGAATGCATCCACAGGAATATGGTTTTACTTCATAGATATAAGTTGGGCAAAGTATTTTAGTTATTCTGCTAAATCATCTTCTTCCATTTGTAAGTATAATTTATAAGTTAGATCATTAAATTGTAGCAGGACATTCTATTCAAGTTACCTCATAATAATTAACTGTTGGTTGATTATTTACCTGAATGTAAGTTTAAATTTTCACTTTATTTAATGATTGCATTATAGCTAAATCCTACAGATATAATATTATTTATTATATTATTATAAGTTTTACGGTATAGATTTATTGAATCTGGAAATGACATTAGATGTTTCACGAGTTGATGTTGAATTTAGTATAATTTCCTCAATACATTCATTATATCAAATTGAAATATAAGGTATGATTAGGTTTTTAAAAAAAAACGTACCTATGATATGTTATTGAAGAAAGTCGATGGAATTATAATTTATTTATTTTATTTGTTTATTTATGTCTTTAATTATAACATTGGAATTAATTACTTATTATTCATAAATTTGTAAATAAACGTTGATTTATAATTTAACTTACTGTGCCGTTGCAGAAATCATAAACCTTGGATAGAGCATACATTGAAGTACATACTATCGTCAACATGATATAAGAGTTTAGTGATATTTTGAGAAAACATTTGGATGCTTTACGTCTTTGGTAGTTTATGATGTGTAAGGTACAATAAAATCCCATTTACCTTTTCCATCATTTTAGCTTTGCGTAGTTGATTCTAGTATACAATATAAATTGATTATTAAACCTGTAAACAGATTTACCAGATAATGACATGATTGAATATATTTACTTAACGTTTTTAAATTGTCATTTGTCAGTATAATAAGAGTCTCAGTGATATAGTAAACTATAAAAAAAAGAACCCAAGTATATATGTTTATTTATTGCAAAGCTTTACCTAGACTAGCATTTGTATTAAAAATCATATAGATGGTTTAAAATTTCATAATCTTATGTAGTTCCACAAATTATGCCATCTTGTACATGGTCAGCCATCGGGTCTCATACAATGAAAATCGCAAATTAAGGTTTGAAAGATAATAACATTACATGCTTATAATTTGTTTAATGTATTTTATCATACTACTATGATAGGTCTTCGCGGTACACCCTGGCTGCGATCAAATTAAATCATAAAAAGTTTATGTTATATCATTGGTTTGGTCTGTGGTAAGTTGCTCCAGATGTTGGTTGTGGTCTTTGGTGCATAATATAGATAGCATGATATGCTTTTGGTTATAGCTCTTAATAGCTGACAATGTGCAGCGGGAATTGATCGGTGATCAAGGTTACAATTCTTAGCGCACTTATGTTTTGGTGATATTATGTAGTTGGGACAACAATCGAATGGTTACAATATATATATAATTTAGAGAAAGAGAAGAGATTTGTTTGTACACGGTATAAGTTTCAAAACTTCCACATAAAGAATGAATATTATGGCAGTTTTTAAACTACATTGAATTACATTGAATTCTACAATCTGTTCTTTTTTATTGCATCTATGTTATTTTAAAAGAATTGAAATAAATAAACAAAATTAATAATGTTAATTATATATATATAATTCATGTGGATGTATGTTTGTCCATAAGGCTCTCATGTGTTTCTGTGTAAATGTATGTTTGTCTGTAAGGCTTCACATTCAAATTCACAACCAATTAAAAAAATTATCACATTTTTCTTATAATACTGTCAAATTCACAATTGAAAAATAAAAAAAAAACCTTTAAATTTGTTTTTATAAATAAATAACTATCCCTAACAAACCATAATTTATATTAAAACAGATAAAATTCTCCATACAGTAGTGCCATTCAGTGCCAACCAGAGTAATCAATGAATGCCAGAAGGCTTGTGCATAAAATCCCTATCTAATGCCTACTCATCCAATATCCCCAGACTAGTTTCTGACTTGTGGCCTTCATCAGTGAGGAGCTTTGGATTGAGAGTTTTTGCCTGTTTTAATAACAGTAATGTGCTAGCATAAGAAATAGTGATCATGTGATGTTTAGTGGTTTAACATAATTTATATTACAAGCATTTTACACAAAGGAAGTAATTTCATCCTTTATATTTAATAATCTATAATTTTTATTATGTTTATGTGAAGGAAGTAATGTGACCATTAATCAAACCATAATTTTTATAGTTGTCTATAATGCTGTCAAATCTGGATATCAATGATAACAGTTATATTTAAAAATTTTAATTTTAATTTAGCTCTATTAAGTAAACCAAACAGGCCAAATTGTTCTAAACATTTTTTTTTTCAATTTTTCAATTGTGAGTTTCTCTTATTTATTTATATAATATTAAAATCTTTTGTTTAATTTATATTAAATTTTTAAAAAAAAAATTGTTAAAGCAATCAATTAAAAAAAACTATTACAAAAATGGCGGCCATTCAGGACAGGTACATTTCTCACTTTTATTTGTATAATATTAAAATCTTTTTATTTAAATTTACATTAAATTTGTAAAAAAAATATTGTTAAAGTAACCAATTAGTAAAAACAATTGCCTTTCCAAAGACCAGATATATCTGATATTCTAATAACAGTCTCTATTTTAAGCTTTTGTTTATTTAAATATAATTTCACTTATACTGTGTACCCTGGTGGTATTTTCTCAACACCTGTTTGGTTTGCTGCAGTTGATTTCATTAAATAAATAATATACAAATTACAACTCAACAACTCAAGTATATTTATTTACTATTAAAGGTATAAAGAAAGACTAAATAATGAGTATAATTTACTTTGTACTCTTCAAAATAATTATAATAAACTGTCATATGAATTAGTTATTCATAAGCACAGTGAAATATATATATATATATATATATATATATATATATATATATATATATATATTTATATATATATATATATATATATATATATATATATATAATATTGTAATTATAATTGAAATAATATTTTTAAACAGTTTATAAACAATTAAACAATCTTTAAATACAGAAGTACTTGGTTACTTTCAACCTGCCTCAACTGTATAGTTTTTGAATTTAATAGAGTTGAGGAGGTTTGAAATAACTGAAATTTGGTTAAGATTGTTTGAATTGTTTATAAACCGTTTAAAAATATTATTTCAATTATAATATATATATATATATATATATAGAGAGAGAGAGAGAGAGAGATTTGAACTCAGATTTTCAAGCACCCTTCAACTATCCACACTATCTCATACAATTGATACACATGACCATACACATGTAGAAAAGATAAATAATCACCAATATATGTATTTTATGCTAAACCAGCACTCATCAGTTGGTCCAGATTATCATCTCCCACACATATATATAATCAGTGCTCAGTTTATATTAAGATAGCAAATCTTCATACTTTAATGGACAGGCTTCAATCCACTCCAACCTCCAACTTTTCAACCATCCATATCATTGAAAATCTGATGATGAAAACTCAAATCTCATGCTGATGCTAATATTATTGCCATACCCATGTTGACCTGAAGTCAGCATGGGATTTGAGTTTTCATCATCAGATTTTCAATGATATGGATGGCTGAAAAGTTGGAGGTTGGAATGGATTGAAGCCTGTCCAATAAAGTATGAAGATTTGCTATCTTAATATAAACTGAGCACTGATTATATATATATATATGTGTGGGAGATGATAATCTGGATCAACTGATGAGTGCTGATTTAGCATGAAATACATATATTGGTGATTATTTATCTTTTCTACATGTGTATGGTCATGTGTATCAGTTGCATGAGATAGTGTGGATAGTTGAAGGGTGCTTGAAAATCTGAGTTCAAATCCCTATACTTACAATTAAAGCTCCCAGGTTTGTGAAGAGTGCCTGGTTTTCAAATATATATATATATATGTTCTCATTTCCCACATATGTATATTCTTTAATTAAAAAATATATATATTTTATATAGAGATTTATGTATGCTTGTATTATTGTTATTATTATATAGTTTATAGATGATAAACATAAGCAGTGGTAGAGAGAGAATATAATAAGAAGCAATATTTAATACACCTGGGTCTCATTTTACATGATAGATAGGTTCCTCAGAAAACACGTGCAAATGAAATCACGCAAAAATAGACGTAACTTACCTTGAAAAAGGGGGGATACGGACTGTGATTTTTCAAAAATCGCATAAAAGCAAAGCACCAACATAAAATTACTTTAAAATTCGCACAAAAAAAAATAAGGAAATAAAATATGACTAATAAAAAATTTTAAATTTGAAAAAAATTGATACAAGACAAACTTTTTTTAACTATAATATTTAATTTTATTCAAAACAATATATTTTTATGCATAATTTACAGTAATTTACATTTTTATACATGTTTTAATTATTATCATTATTTGCCGATAAGCAGGTTTGTTTGCAATCTGGTAAAAAATCAGATTCTTCACAAGAGAAAATACAACTAGCGACAACGTCGCTCTCATGTTGTGTTAATGGTTTTCTGGTGACAACGTAATTAGTAATTAATCTAACAACTAAAATTAATTTCTTATTTTTGTCTTTAATTTTTTAATTTTCAATTTTAATTGTGCCCACTGCTATTACTCACCTTTTAAAAATAAACTTGCTGACACTAAATGATTAATAATTGATTACGTTCTTTTTTAAAAAGCAAAAACAGAATGTGATTTAAAAAGAAAAATTAACACGCACAATGTTTGAACAAATTTACATTATAATCTTGTAAAATTTAATGTGTGTATACATAAAATGTGGAAATCATGATTTTAGTTTCATTATTGCATAAAATATTACTATTATAAAGCACTGAAAATATTGAAATTACTAAGATGAAAGTCGAATTCCAATAATGTGCTATTACTTTCAATATGACGTAAGTGCGTGAAATTTATTATTTAAAGTAATAGCGCATTATCAAAGTTCGACTTTCGGAGAACCGTGTATCACGTAACATCAAAATCATGTTAAATAAACTCAGTAAAAAAAGACCCAGGTGTATATGGATTTATTATTTTTTTCATAAATAATGTGTTAAATTATTTAGCTTTAGTTTTTGTTAAAATAAAACAGATTGAAAGTGTAAAAGAAAGTGATCAAGATTAGTAGATAAAAGTATACACATGTGAGTACATTTGTTTTAAACCTAAGACATTTTACACTTGTCTTTATTGCAAGCTTTTGTTGTTTTGCATTATCTAAATCTTGGATTGTCTCAGAAAAAGGGGTGCTTTGATGGAATAAATAGTTGTTAATATTTTTTTTGTTAATGACTTAAAACCGTCTAGGTGAGATTTATTGCTATGTCAAATCACAATTATTTTTGGCTAGATTTTTTTTTCTCTTTGATCAGAAATTGAAATATATGGAGGACTGTTTATCAAGGCAAGTCAGTTGTTTTTGTTTGAAGTGAGTAATCTAACAATATGTAGTTTTGAAAAAAGTCAGTCGTTAATATTACTAAGGTCAGTTTTTATTACTGGTAAAAGAAAAGAGATGTAATCATTAAGATGCAGTTTTTTAAAAAGGATTCAGTTTTAATCATTTTAAGAAGAAGAATCACTGAACAAAATGCAGTTTTGAAGGCAATCACTTAACCATTTTTAAGAATGGCAATCAGTTAATAATATTACAAATATGCAATTCTTTTAAACTAAAAGAAATGAGCAGCTAAAGTTAAAGGTTTTTTTTAAAACTCAGAAGGAGTTGTTTGATTTTTTTGTATTTCTCTCTTTAAAAATTTAAAGAAGAAAAATGACTCTTGTTTTAAAGTAAATATAGAAGAAAATGTGTGTATATATAAAGCAGCTCACAGCAGGATTGGCATAAAGAGATGGAACAAAATTGAATTTCTTGGAGGAAGTTATTGAAAATTCTGTAAAATGGTATTAAGATATATTTTGGGCTTTGTAACATGATGAATTTGCCTTGCTAGAACCCACTGTTTCTGCTCCTTGAAATTCGACATAATGGGTTAAATCACTGGTCTATCCATGGACTTATACAAAAGTCCTTTATAACCAAAGAATGGCCAAATTTAAAACCAGCCACAGATGTCATCTGATCATCATCTTTGAAAAGAGGAGAAGAAAGAAAAAAATGTATGAAAGCCATATATATAGCCAAGTTTGATTAAGCTATAAATCTTTTTTTTAAAGTTTTCATCATATTTATCTAAAGTGTCTACAATAATTTTTTTTTAAATTGGAAAGAGGCAAGTCAATCAATTCATATTTATCAAATGTATCAACAATAAATTCTTTTTTTTTAAAATGGTAGAAACAAGCAAGTCAACCAATTCATATTTATCTTAAAAGTATCTGAAAGAACTTTTCTTTTTAAAATGGTAGAAACAAGCAAGTCTACGAATTCATATTTATCTTAAAAGTATCGGCAAAAACTTTTCTTTTTAATTAGTGGAAACAAGCAAATCAACCTGCGGGAGCTAGAAATAGGCAAGCGGTCTGAAAATTCAAACCTGGGACATTCATAAGAAGAGAATATAATCGGGTAACTTTGAACTTTCATTAACAAATCTTTTATTCTTACTTATTGACAGTAAACTTTAATTTAGAAGGTCAAATCATTTTCTTTTTTTTCTTTTGATACAGAAAACATTAAGAGTTTGTTCATTGATTATGTTATTCTTAATAATACATGGCAATATACACACAGTTTAAATTCATTAAACACAGTTTTTTTTTCATTATTATGATTTTTTATTTATTGTTATATAATGCAATACTAAAATGTTTTTTTTTATTATTCTTTATTGTTTGTGATAATAAGTAACCTAACCAGATGTGCTTTATCATGTTTTTTTATTATTATTTATTTTTGCATATTAAATTGGATATCATTTATTTTGTTCCTCAAGGTTGCAATAATATTTTTATATGTGATTTATGTAATAATCCATCATATAGTGGTACACATTTTAAATATATCTATGTTGCCACATATTACAGAATGTGTGTATGTGTAACTGCTTATACAAACACGTCAAAAGAATAGGTTATGCATAATTAATCTAAATATAGTAAATTGAAGAGCAAGGCTTTACATATGAATGAAAGTGAAATAAAACACACAAATTACAAATGAAATTTATTTTTATGATATATAATGAGTAAGGAAAGTCTTAAGTAAGCATTCAATGAAGTATTTTTTTCAAATGTCATTTCAATCTAACTTATTTTAAAAATATGTAGTGACAAAGAAAAAGCAGATATTTAAAATTATTGAGTTACGCATATTGTAATAAAATATTTTGTTTAATTTTATATATATTTAATAAAGTCAATTGTACAGTTATTAATTTGATTTTTTTTTAAAAAAGAAGAATAGTATTAATAAATATAATTATATATCTTAATTGGTTTTGAGTTATTATTAAAAATATTGTATTTTTCTTGTCTTGATTCTATCATTTTAATTGATCATCATCATTTGTAAATGTTTGTTTTGCAAATATTAAGCAATCACTCATAAATGTTTGTTAAGTAAATATTAAACAAGCTAGAATATTGTTTTACATTTAAGGATTATGCTTGGCATCTAACCAAGTTTTTTTTTTTTTATAATTATAGATTAATAATATAAAGTTAAAATATGTTGTGCCCATGAGTTATGATCACCAACATCATTGAATAAATTATAATCATTAAATCCAATATTTAACATAATTAATATGTTTAGTAAATAGGGGTTTATAGAAAGTTAAATATCGTGTATAGAGATTCGTGATGATCAGTCATCATCACTGGTATTATTGAATCCTAGTTTTAACTATAAAAGTACTTGGAATAAATAACTATAAACATATATAAATGCTAGTGAGTGTTATATTTAAATCCCAGTTTAACATAGGATGGTTTTGAGAAGTGCCTATAAGTTTATGAAAGATAAATTTATTGTTGTAAGTTTATTATAAAGCTATGGCTGGTATTATCATCATCATCTTTATATTATGATAAATAATTAAGTTAAGTAACTAGTTAAATGGCCATCCATATCAGTAATGATCTTCACTAGGTATGTTTGGAAGCCATTAGTTAGAGTATATTTACATCTGTTCATCAATATACTTAAACTGAGCTAGTAATGGTTATAAGAGTCTTTGATATATAAATTTTGTGATATTGGGATGTTATGATTTTATTGACATGAGTAAAATATAAGAACATCATATTTTTTGTTCATTAGTCATCCAAATCATGTGTAGTAAAAAATGTACTGAATGTGTTTGAACTCAGTACACTATGCATAGATAATATTTATCTAGATTTACAACAATCTAGTGTCGCTTGTGGGAAAACACATGTACTTAGCTAAACTGAATAAAGAGTGATTTAATCCCTTTCCAACTTAATGATATTAACTTTATATGATATTTTTTATAAGTTGTTATAAATAGCACCAGTGTGTGCATGTGACCATGAATGGTCATATATGCATGGAAAGAGGAATGAGAAGGATTCTTGGTTAAAAGAACCTATTATTGGAGATAAGTGTACTGAACTGCAAGGATTTCACAGTAATTTTATTCAGTTGCTATATCTAATATTAGTTTATCTGATGACAATGGCTAATATATTTTATTGGTCAAATGACTTCCCAATATCGAAATATTTTAAATCTTTAGTAATGACAGTTTAATTTTCATTTTGTTATTATTTTGTGTTGAGAAATGGGATAATTTATTTATTTCATTATTAGCGTGAAGAATTAATGTTTAGGATAGTTGCAAACGAGCTATAATGTTATATTTAATTAATTACAAATAGATACCCAAATAAAGCATGATATGTATATGTTCTTATCCATATGTTAGCGTCATCCTTATTTAATCATAAATTGTATTTTAGCTAACATAGTAAATTCATTTCACATTTAATTTTACTCGGTTACAAATGATGAACCGCTGGAGCATATCATATATCCTGTTTAGTGTTTAGTTTTTAAATTATAGCAACTATCAGTTCATCTTTATATTTTATCAACCTTTTTCATCATTACATTATTTGTTATTCTGTTACAAATTTATTTATTATTTATTCTTACTGTTAAAAATGGCGCAGATTATAAACGCATTTTAATTAATAAATTTTATTACAAATTATTCATTCTGTTACAATATATATATATATGAAATGATTCAATAGCAAACAGGCCCTTGAGGGTATTTAACCGATCAGTCAGATCAATTAAAATTTCCTAGTAATAAAACCTTATGTTCCTGCAAACTGCCCAATAAATGATGCATATAAACACACGGTCTACAGAAAAAATCATCATTGCCAATAAGATCAGCATAAAGCCAGGCAAGATCGATCCTACAATTTGATGATAAGAATTCAAAATGATATAAAAGAAAAATTTTGAAGTGGAGTTTTGTTATTTGAATATTGCTCTTGTTGATTACATAATTTTAATATATTTACATGAAATGCAGATCTCAAAAATGTAAGGGTCATGCAATAAATTAGTTTCCCATATTTGCATTAGCTGAGGTGAACTCCAGAATTATGGTTCCCAAAAAGCAGCAAATAATGGACTGATCTTCCCATAAACAATATTAATATTAAATGGACTTCAGTTGGAGTTGTGCAATGCATCATGAACTTCCAAGATGGACTTCAAAGAAATCTACAGCCATGGAAAGTATGAACTTTTGCTTATCTTAATTGAAATATGAACTTTAAGAATCTAAAATAAAAAATTTTCAAATACTATATCTAAACGATACCTAACTCATAGTCTCTTATCTCATTAAGCAGAAATGTAAATTACTTGTCCTATTTTCTTTTAATATGTTTGCTATTACTATTATTTCCATTCTTGTAATTTTGTTAATTAAATTAATAATTTTAAAATAGGCATAATGGCTGTCTAGATTTGTAAGATTATGGTAGTTTAAGTGGGTTAATTTTGGGCTATCTATTTCATAGTTGAATCAGGATTGGTGGAGAGATGTATGAGTGCTTTATGCTAATGTGATATAAGTAGGGTCATTGGATTCTCATTTCCTTGTGCTGCATTAGCACGCAGGGCATAGCACTCAACTGAATGCAAGGCCCAGAAGTGCATACATCACATTGCCAATGGTCATAGATATATTTCCTACACCTTTGATTTCCTTACACTCTGGTTGGTAATATTAAGAAGGCAAAGTCCACCATTCCCCTTATGGAGCATGTCTAATATATATTCCAAATGATTACCTCACCAGACAGATGCACATTCCTGTACTGGATGAGGGTCATTTTTTTTTTAATGATATCATGCTACAAATGCACATTCCTGTCAGTATGGTTTTTTTATGCTAACATCCTCATTTTGCATTGATCACATCGGTATATCAGTAAGCTAACATTGATTTGAACATGAACTTGTAGCCTGGAGTTAAAAGAATCAAGTATATAAATGTGTAATCTATGTAGCATATTTACATTTAAGAAAATATTGAAATTACATTAAACCTTAAATTCATCCATCTGTGCAAATGACATAAATTAAATTCAATTAGTTTCCAGAATTTTTCTTTTAATGTGTGTGTGTGTAATAATAAAGATGTTTTTGATCAATTGTGTCAGTAACTTATTTTTATATACTATTAATAATAATATGTTTTTAAAGAATCAAGAGTTAGAGAATTTTTAAATAAATATAATGATATTTTAAGCTCAGCTTCTCCATGAACTAAAAGCTAGGGCTATCGGTCCATAAAAGTTGAATCTTACCCACATGTAGCTACCTACTTTATAAATTTTCTCTGTTTGAATAACCTAGTGGAGCCATGGTATGGCAGATAAGGAAAGAGTCACAGCCTGACCATTGTAATATATATATATATATATATATATATATATATATATATATATATATATATATATATATATATATATATATATTGTAACCTTCCCTCTGATCATTGGACAGCTAGGTCCACAAATTTATGGGTACCATAATTCCAACTGTAACCTAGCTACATCCTTAATCAATCAATCAAGCCACTACATTGCACCATAATCTCAATTGTTACCTTCTCACAGGTCGAACTGGTCACAAACGAATCATGCCACATGTTTTAGTGACTAAATTTTCCTATGCAACTTATGATATTCTCATTATCAAGAATATAAGCATAAAGAAACAAAAATGTAAAACTAACCAAAATGATTCCTGTATTGAATAAAACTAGCATGAAATTATAGATCTTAAGAAGATCACAAGGTGATTAATCGAGATAATAACTTCTGGTCAAACCAGCTTTGAAATCCAAACAATCCAAAATACAATGAGCTAACTTTGACCTTTAGAAAACCAATAACTAGCTAATAATTATGTCTCTGAAATGATTATGAAATTAAGACTATAAATGAAATGATAAGTAAATTATGATGTAGATGACTAAATGGATGATGAAAATAAGTAATAAATAAATAGTAGAATAAAATGAGTCTAAGAATGAAGAGAAAAGAATGAAGATGTATGGGAATAATGAATGATTAAGATGATGATAAATTAAGAGTTGATGAATAGTTAAGATAATAAAAGAATAAAAGTTAATGTATGATTAATTAATTATGATAATGAATTAATGTCAAATGAGAATGGATAAATAAAAGAACAATCAAGATGAAATTGAAGAACAATGTTACTGATAGAGACTGAAATCTTAAACTATAAACTAATATAGTATTAAATGGTAAAAAGATGGGTTAATTAAAATAGGGATTTCAAGCTTGACACAACCGGAATATTTATCATGAAGTTAAAACAAACTATACTTTTTACAACAAAAGAAGTAATTTACCTTAAAGTTTAGTTGACTTTCATAAAACAGTGAAAGTAATTTATTTCAAGTCCAACTATAATAATCGACTAGATATAAAGTTTATTACAAATTTAAATTCTAGCTTGAAACTTAACAACTAATTCTTCTCAGGGGTCAAACACAAATCTTATACAAAAATATTTGGGGGAAAGAGGGTTTTCCCCCCAAAAAAAATGCACAAAACAGCTCTCAAGATAAACTCAAATTAAGAACTATATTTAGCAGTTACACATAAACTTTATGAGCTCAATAACTCTTATTACTTTAATATTTAATAAATAGGAATAACTTTCTAATAACTAAATACAATAACGTACCAAATTTCTTTTCTCAAATAATTATAAACCATGTGGTCAAGATCAGTAAATGATAGCTCGGTGGATTTAACTAAATCAATCAAATCAATATTATACTTATCTTTTAATCTATTACTTAAAACAATCTGTACTCTAAGTTATTAACATTTTGATTATTGTGTGATAATGCATTAGATGTACCAATAAATTACAAGACTTACCAAAATTATTATGATATAGCATAATATAGTTAATAATACTATATTGGTCAATGATGATTTCAATTTATAATCTTCTGATAGGTTGATAGCAATAACAATAATAGTGTATAATGTGGTAATTAGCAATAAGACTACATGCAACTAAATAAAATTTTAAACACAACAAACTTTATTTACAATATGTACAAATTTTTAATTCACAGATATGGCATGAAATAAAACTAATATATTAAAAGAACTTATAGATGGAAAAGTACCTAGTATCCCCTTGACCATATACTCAGCATATGATACAACCTGCTTAGAAAATAATATTCAAAATATCATTTGTTACTCTTTGGCATATTTTTAAGAATAAGATACTAAAACTTATTTAAGCTGACTAGCACTTAAATTTATAACTAGCAGTATACTTAGAACTTTAGGATATGCACCAAGTATAAATTTAGAATTCAGAAAATTTTTTAAAAGTATTGCATTCTCCCAAAACCCTTTCTTTTATCAGAATATGATAAGGGCAATTATCATATTCTGTGCAATTACTAACTTATTTAAATTTGAAATGAATAAGTTTAGTGCATTAAATGAAGATTAGACCTTAAAAGTCAAATACATATAGATCTCATTAAGCATTACCTATGTCCACAGCTCAACTCTTGAATATGTAACTAATCTTACAATTCTATTGTCACATCATTATTTGATGAAGGTGAATCCACACTGCCAATGTGCATCTCTTACTTGTACATCTAGAATTTTCCACAATCATTAATAGATTTTGGTTTGGTCTGTCTATAACTGATGATGATCCTACAACATCATAAACACTATTTCAATTAAGAAAACATTATGCTAGATGAGTGTTCTTAAATCTAATATTATTTTATACTTTCCATATGATTTGGACCTATTATACTTCACCATACACGGTGGAAAAACTAACTCTAGATCATCATGAGGAATTTAACACTAAAGAGGGAGGCTTTATAAAAACAACATGACAGTTGTATAATAATATGGCTGATTCTACGACCTCTCTATGGGTATACGCATGTGTGGGCCTTGCCTCATCACAGGAAAAAATAGAATTCAGACCATGGATATCCTTTACCTTAGAATTATTGATACTAATAAGCATTAATTACTACTTAGCCTCTACCAAAACTTTGCTCTCATGAAATCAGCAATAGGTGACACTCTATCAGCCTATGTTCCATATTAATATTAATATATGGGATGTCATTCTATTGGAATATCCTATCAGCTAAAAGCTGTCACTAATCATTCTCAAATTATAGCAAGATAAAACAATATCAACAATAACAGTGGAGATATACATACTCCATTTTACACTGCAGGACCCTTAATGTATCAACAGACCCACCAAAATATACATGCCGAATGATCATTAATCATTTAAAATGGCAACTATCCTTTTATTAGAGAAAGCACAATGTATTTAAGCAATGAAGATCAAACCTGCATTTATATTCAAAGTGAACAAGTTCATTCCCATATAAAATTAAGAAATGAAAAAGGTTTATATCAAATTTTCTTTTATATAAGAAAATAATCTGTCATTCTAGTATACAGTATATATTTGATAAAATATCTGCATATTCACCTCTTTAATAATATACATTAAAATTAGTTTTAAAATATGAGAGAAGTAAATATTTTTATCACTTTCTCTAGATAAACGATATATATAATTTCTGGGTTTCCCTTAACTAAAAAAAAATAAAATACATATAATAGATGTATATATTTTATACATCTTTTTTTTAACTCAATATATATATTTTTCATACCACGATAAAGCATATATGTTTTAAAAACAAAATTTCCAAACAACACCTTACGTAAGTAATATACATAACATAGCAATAATAAAGAAGAATAACAGTACACTTTTATCCATTAAATTTTATATGATTCATCCAAGTTATTCCATTGTTGTAAGTTAAAATAAGAATTAAGATTGTGATGAGCAAACATTCCAGATAACACATATATATATATTTGATTATCCTGTTGGATGTATAATAAGCAATATTCAATACTTATTCAAAAGCAAAAATTATTTGATTTATGTACTGATAATTAACAAGGCAATTAAAATTCCCACTTCCAAGTGTATCATACTTAAAATTAGTTTATCCATTTTTCTGGAGATACTTTTCCTTAATAAATGAGTAGAATTTTATTCTACTTAACATATTTATTTATTTATTTATTTATTTTTTTGATTTATTGATGACACTCTTTCCTCCATGGCAAATGTAACAACCTTAAGTAATGTTTAAACAGTCAGGACATTTTAATACTGTAAAATATTATTACAATGACGTATATCTCTCAGTAAGACTTTAAAAGTAAATATTGATTTCATCCCATTCTTATTGGAAAAGTATGATGTGATTAACAATATTAACAATAATCTATCAAATTATAAATATGATATCTTCAACATTTCAATGAATCTGTAATCATTCATTTTTACCATTACACAAAATTGGCATGATGAAAATAGGCAGATGAGAACTGATAATAAAATCACGCAATTATTTTTCTTAAATTTTATTAGCATTATATAATATAAAATGACTTTTAATTTTATTTTTAATATCCTCTGAAATCTCTTTTTAAAACTATTTTGAATTTATTTTCTTGAAATTACAATTTTCCAAACAAACATCTGTTTTGCTTTATATTTACTAATGGTGCGAAAATACAAACATCATCAACTTTTTAGTCTATTTATAAATAATTTGTGCATCATTTTTAAAGATAAATCTTTAAATATATAAATAAAGCAAAAACAAAAGCTTACTTTCTCTTGAATTTTCCTGGGTTTGAAATAAGATTTATGAGAGATAGTTATGATGCACAAGGTTTCCATTTCTCTTTCAGTATGACTTCTCAGAATTATCAATCAATAGAAGAATGGTGTTTAAATGACTGCAAGGTTTTGAGATTTTCTATTCCAGCATTTGTAGATAGCAAGATATTATCCTTTCATTGAATTAGATTCCAGAATTTTTTGATGTTTAGTTTTTTTTCCTTATTTTAGATCAGACTTAAATTCTGTGATTGCTTAGTTTTTGTTTTTCTTAATTAGTCGACCCCCCTACAACTGGGTTAGACAATATATAGCTTGTTTTTCTGATGCATTGTGGGAGTGAATTGGCCACTAATTTTGGTATGCATAATTAGTATTACCCCCTCTGGCTTCATATTTGATAACTACCCATTATTATTTAAGACAGCTTTATGTTCAGTACTAAAAAAATATGCATAAGTAATTTACTATAATAATTCATTTTACAAGACTTACAAATTTGTTTTAATTATTTATTTATTTCAGTTGCTCTTGAAAACTAATAAAATAGCAATGTATTTATCTCCCAAATAATAACAATACTTTTAAATTGTTATTTTAGTCTGGTCAGAGCCTAGACTGGGTTTAAAATCTCATCTCCACTCAAGCAATTTTCCAGTACATCCAAAACAATCTTTATTGAAAGCCACTTGTTAAGATTTTAATGTCAAATATATTATTAAGGTTTAAAATTTTGGATTATTAAATACAGGGACCTGAATAAAAGGTCACAATAACCCCTCATAGAAAACAAAATTTTAAATTTAATATATATTCCTTTAACCATTATTTAATATAACATAGGTTAAACAATACTACATTATACCCATTTTAGATTACCACACCATAAAGAACATATTTAGCTTATCTACCACTGGTAAATACTATTTTTATTATATTCATTTTATCAAAGATACACTTTTGCTTTATTAACAATTATTAAAGATTTCTGCTCCCCACATATTTTATTAGGATACATATTATG
Organism: Epiperipatus broadwayi; assembly: GCA_028023455.1. NCBI lineage: Eukaryota > Metazoa > Onychophora > Udeonychophora > Euonychophora > Peripatidae > Epiperipatus > Epiperipatus broadwayi. The sequence continues at coordinate 2,251,025 of JAQFVV010000040.1, forward strand.
TCTGAAATAACATGCACAATTAATTAAGTTAAAATCAACCCTATCACTTCCACTTTAAACCAAATTTAATTCTCCTTCAAAAAAAAAATTATCTTCTGATAGTTCAATTAATTCAGATAAACCCTTTAACTGAAACCCAAACTTCATTTTACATTGAATCCTTCTCTCATTTGTTACTTCTTCTTGGTAACTATTACAAACATCCAATGTATTCACTTGATTAGTAACAAATTTCATCTTAGCCTTCTTTATCACCAAATAATTTATATAAAATTCCAATGAATTACATAACATCACTTCATAAAAGATAATCTTCAATTTACAATTCGTCTTCTCCTGAAAAGATTTACTTTTTCCACTATTCTTCCTTAAATTAATCAAAATGAACTTTTCTGGAACAATAGTTTTCATTTTACAATGAATTTTATTATTCATCATGATTTTATCATTATCTGTCCAATCAAATAACAAGTTTTCCTTGACAAAGAGCTTCAATTTGCAATTTATTTTATCATTGTCAATTGGGTCTTGACTCAGTAAATACTGATTATCTCTATTATATGGATGCAAAATATTTTTCATTTTACATTTTATTCCAGAATCTTTTAAGCTTTTCTCCTCACAATTAAACAAACTATCTACATCCATTGACATCATAGGTTTCATTTTACAAGAAATCCTACTATGTAATCTTATGTTTCTCTCATGAACAAATTTAAAAATGCTGCCTTTTTTAGGATGAATTTCTACTTCATCTTCTATTAAGAAATTCTTCTCATCTTTGAAGACTATCACCCTTATGCTATGTGTCTCAATTTTATTGGGCATCTTACTTAAATGCTCATCTTTCTTAAATTTAATCTTATGGTTATCTATTATTTCTCTTATACATCCAACAGGATAATCAAATATATATATGCATTATCTGGAATGTTTGCTCATCACAATCTTAATTCTTATTTTAACTTACAACAATGGAATAACTTGGACAAATTGTATAAAATTTAATGGATAAAAGTGTACTATTTTGCTTTATTATTGCTATGTTATGTATATTACTTACGTAAGGTGTTGTTTGAAAATTTTGTTTTTAAAACATATATGCTTTATCGTGGCATGAAATATATATATATTGGGTTAAAAAAAAAGATGTGTAAAATATATACATCTATTATATGTATTTTATTTTTTTTTAGTTAAAGGAAAACCGGAAATTATATATATCGTTTATCTAAAGAAAGTGATAAAAATATTTACTTCTCTCATATTTTAAAACTAATTTTAATGTATATTATTAAAGAGGTGAATATGCAGATATTTTATCAAATATATACTGTATACTAGAATGACAGATTATTTTCTTATATAAAAGAAAATTTGATATAAACCTTTTTCATTTCTTAATTTTATATGGGAATAAACTTGTCCACTTTGAATATAAATGCAGGTTTAATTTTCATTGCTTAAATACATTGTGCTCTCTCTAATAAAAGGATAGTTGTCATTTTAAATGATTAATGATCATTTGGTATGTATATTTTGGTGGGTCTGTTGATACATTAAGGGTCCTGCAGTGTAAAATGGAGTATGTATATCTCCACTGTTATTGTTGGTATTCTTTTATCTTCCTATAATTTGAGAATGATTAGTGACAGCTTTAAGCTGATAGGATGCTCCAATATAATGGCATCCCATATATTAATATTAATATGGAACATAGATTGATAGAGTGTCACCTATTGCTGATTTCATGCGAGAAAAATTTTGGTAGAGGCTAAGTAGTAATTAATGCTTATTAGTATCAATAATCCTAAGATAAAGGATATCCATGGTCTGAATTTTATTTTTTCCTGTGATGATGCAAGGCCCACACATGCGTATACCCATAGAGAGGTCGTAGAATCAGCCATATTATTATACAACTGTCATGTTGTTTTTATAAAGCCTCCCTCTTTAGTGTTAAATCCCTCATGATGATCTAGAGTTAGTTTTTCCACCGTGTATGGTGAAGTATAATAGGTCCAAATAATATGGAAAGTATAAAATAATATTAGATTTAAGAACACTCATCTAGCATAATGTTTTCTTAATTGAAATAGTGTTTATGATGTTGTAGGGTCATCATCAGTTATAGACAGACCAAACCAAAATCTATTAATGATTGTGGAAAATTCTAGATGTACAAGTAAGAGATGCACATTGGCAGTGTGGATTCACCTTCATCAAATAATGATGTGACAATAAAATTGTAAGATCAGTTACATATTCAAGAGTTGAGCTGTGGACATAGGTAATGCTTAAGGAGATCTATGTGTATTTGACTTTTAAGGTCTAGTCTTCATTTAATGCACTAAACTTATTCATTTCAAATTTAAACAAGTTAGTAATTGCACAGAATATGATAATTGCCCTTATCATATTCTGATAAAAGAAAGGGTTTTGGGAGAATGCAATACTTTTAAAAAATTTTCTGAATTCTAAATTTATACTTGGTGCATATCCTAAAGTTCTAAGTATACTGCTAGTTATAAATTTAAGTGCTAGTCAGCTTAAATAAGTTTTAGTATCTTATTCTTAAAAATATGACAAAGAGTAACAAATGATATTTTGAATATTATTTTCTAAGCAGGTTGTATCATTTGCTGAGTATATGGTCAAGGGGATACTAGGTATTTTTCCATCCATAAGTTCTTTTAATATATTAGTTTTATTTCAGGCCATATCTGTGAATTAAAAATTTGTACATATTGTAAATAAAGTTTATTGGGTTTAAAATTTTATTTAGTTGCATGTAGTCTTATTGCTAATTACCACATATATACACTATTATTGTTATTGCTATCAACCTATCAGAAGATTATAAATTGAAATCATCATCGACTAATATAGTACTATTAACTATATTATGCTATATCATAATAATTTTGGTAAGTCTTGTAATTTATTGGTACATCTAATGCATTATCACACAATAATCAAAATGTTAATAACTTAGAGTACAGATTATTTTAAGTAATAGATTAAAAGATAAGTATAATATTGATTTGATTGATTTAGTTAAATCCGCTGAGCTATCACTCACTGATCTTGACCACATGGTTTATAATTATTTGAGAAAAGAATTTGGTAAGTTATTGTATTTAGTTATTAGAAAGTTATTCCTATTTATTAAATATTAAAGTAATAAGAGTTATTGAGCTCATAAAGTTTATGTGTAACTGCTAAATATAGTTCTAATTTGAGTTTATCTTGAGAGCTGTTTTGTGCATGACCCCTGAGAAGAATTAGTTGTTAAGTTTAAGCTACAATTTAAATTTGTAATAAACTTTATATCTAGTCGATTATTATAGTTGGACTTGAAATAAATTACTTTCACTGCTTTATGAAAGTCAACTAAACTTTAAGGTAAATTACTTCTTTTGTTGTAAAAAGTATAGTTTGTTTTAACTTCATGATAAATATTCTGGTTGTGTCAAGCTTGAAATCCCTATTTTAATTAACATATCTTTTTACCATTTAATACTATATTAGTTTATAGTTTAAGATTTCAGTCTCTATCAGTAACATTGTTCTTTAATTTCATCTTGATTGTTCTTTTATTTATCCATTCTCATTTGACATTAATTCATTATCATAATTAATTAATCAGACATTAACTTTTATTCTTTTATCATCTTAACTATTCATCAACTGTTATTTTATCATCATCTTAATCATTCATTATTCCCATACATCTTCATTCTTTTCTCTTCATTCTTAGACTCATTTTATTCTACTATTTATTTATTACTTATTTTCATCATCCATTTAGTCATCTACATCATAATTTACTTATCATTTCATTTATAGTCTTAATTTCATAATCATTTCAGAGACATAATTATTAGCTAGTTATTGGTTTTCTAAATATCAAAGTTAGCTCATCATATTTTGGTTTGTTTGGATTACAAAGCTGGTTTGACCAAAAGTTATTATCGTGATTAATCTTGTGATCTTCTTCAGATCTATAATTTCATGCTAGTTTTATTCAATACACGAATTATTTTGGTTAGTTTTACATTTTTCTTTCTTTATGCTTATATTCTTGATAATGAGAATATCATAAGTTGCATAGGAAAATTTAGTCACTAAAACATGCGGCATGATTCGTTTGTGACCAGGTAGACCAGTGAGAAGGTTACAATATATATATATATATATATATATATATATATATATATATATATAACTTTATAACTTATAAAAAATCGATAAAAGAAATAGAGAGAAGCCACAAAAAAATTGAAACCACAAATTATAAGCAAATAATATACAAAACGTTGAATCAACTAAATTATAACCAAAGCAGGAAAGAATCAACAAAGTACATAATTGCCTTCAGAGACTCTGATGATGGTAATACAGTTAAGCTCAGTAAGTTATTGGTTATATTAATGTTTACTACAGAGACATGCATTAAAACAAAGGAAATTATAAAACAATGACAAATGCATATTACAAAGTAAATGAATAAATTAGGAAGAGGAAAAACATCACTCATTCCTATACAATGCTTAGAGAACAGAGATTTCTCTCTATCCAAATGCATTACCTAAGTAACATGGGTATTTTGCATTTAAGGTAACATCTTATAATGGAATTCTTTTCTGTATTTTTTTCAAATATTTTAAGGAGCAAATATTTATCACCAATCAGTTTCTATTGTCATGATCTGATCTACTCTACTCTTGTTGAGTGAAAGATAATGTACTTTTTTTTATAGTACAATGAGCAATAATAAGTTTTTTATATCACAATATTAACTTTTGCACTAATACAATGAGTTAATAATAAATCAATGAAATAATAAATAATGATCTCATGTTTTTTTTTATTAATTTTGAAAATAAATCATCATATTACCTTGTGAACAAATGAATAGCATCCTAGTAAACTATAGGAGACATACGCTTCTCTTATAAGTTACTGTACCCTAATATGTTATAATAATAACAATAATTACTTAAAGAAGTATTTAATCTAATTAATAATTGCATAAAAAAAATATAAATTTGGAAAAATCTAAGTCTTTATCCAGGATGACACTCAAGTATATAGAAAGAAAGATATATTTTATATCTTTCTATTCTCATCAACAACATAATCAACATAATCAGGTTCTAAATAATGTATTCTTTATTCGCAAGCTAAATGAAATAATGTGCAATCTGAAAATGAACTAAAGAATTAGAAATTGTAACACTTATGAAATTTTTTCATTTTAAAATTGGGATTTTGGATCTGTTTGAAAATTGATTACCTGATTGCCCAAGATTTCTGTAATATAATTAAGAATTCAGGACACAAGAAATCATATATAGAAAACAAAGACTAAATTTAAATGATAATAAATACATTTATTAACATTAATAATGAATTTACAAGTGACAAAATTTATTTACAAAATTATTATAGAAAGTCATTTGCTGAACATAAGTGCTGTTATTTTAGACAGGATGCCATAAATAAATAATAAAATGGTCGCCTATACACTAGCAAATTATCTATTATAGCTACAAGCATTTGGGGCGAACTATTAATGATACATTCATTTATGATAATCTGTTCCAATATATGACTAACTTATTTTTAACCTATTTTAGGCTAAGCTATTTTATTAAACAATCGTTTAATAAAATTCTCAAACTATAATTAAGATAAAAACTATTCTTAAGATATACTTTTTGTTCAGTAATAACTTATAATATTAAACAATTCAAAACAAAACAACCTCTCATATAGTAGTCATCTTGTGCTAACAAGAGCAATCAATGGATGAGAAGATTGTCTTGTTGAAAGGGTATATGGAGAGTGTTGTTTTGTTTTGAATTGTTTAATAACAATTATTGTGCTAGTATGAGATAGTGATCATGTGATGTTTAGTAACTTATAATATTTTTATTGACAATATTTAAGACACGTTAAAGATTAAAAAACTTTAATCTGATCTGACATATAGCTGAATTTATGTTAGCAAACTTATATGATAATGATAATTAGCATAAAAAACATAAGTAAGACAATTACAGTCTGGCATTATTTGCTTAATAAAAATATGGGAATATTTACCACAAGCCATGCACACAACATGCCATATTTTTGCCTATGTCCACATAATAAAATATTTAACCCTAAAAATATCTTACCAACCCATTGGCAAACTATTTCTGGATGGTGATAAAATGATATTGCATATGTATATTTCGTATCATGCTATGCACAAAATAAGCATTAAAATTAATAATATGTTGTTTTTTTATTTGTGAACTGCTGGAAAAACATGACATCCCAATACATACACTGCTTTCCTCCACAAAAACACTACAGATAGTAAAGTGCCCCTGAAGCAACTACATACTTCAAACTCTACCTTATCATTGCCATACTAATCTTAAAAACACTAATAAATTCATCTTCCACAGTGGAAAATAACTAATATCATCATGAGGAATAAGCCAAGAAAGAAAGGCTCCTCAGAACAACACTAGACGACTGAAAAATAACATGGTAGATTCAAATATATTTATCTTAGGTAAATATATTTGTGGACAAGGTCTTAACACATGAAAGTGGAATACATACCATGATAAATGATTCTCTCTAGAGACCAAGCTACACTAGCTAAATATGAGTACCAAAATACAATCCTCTCATAAGAAAGAAATGCTAGACAATGGGAAGAGTACACTCCATCCTCCAAAGCACAATATAAGTAAAACTACATTTAATAAAGCCTCATGCACCCCGCACTTATAAAAATGGGAATATGCATAAATCCTAAGCAAAAACAATGCAAGATAGCAAAAATTATCACTTAAAGCTAGAGAAATCAATATTCACTCTTTAAGAATGTGTACATTAAACAATGTATGAAACAAACAAATTATTAAAAGTCAGACAACTGTAAAACATTTTAAAAGAGCATAATAAAAATGTTGCAATTAATAAGGAATATGCACACTAAATAAAATATAAAATTTTATAAACTAAAGTGGGCATAATATCATAGGCAAATATTGCTAAATATAAAACTAATAAATGCTTTGTTATATGAAAAACTTAATAATGATATTATTACATCATAATAATTGTAAAAACTATTGTGAGCGTTTGGTAAACAGACACTGGCTGTTTACTCTTAAATAAATAAAGTATTAATAAACGCTATTTATAAATGTAAAGAGATATATATCTCTACCTGGACAAAGTATACCATAAAATTGACTTTAAGCCAACAATAATATATATATATATATATATATGCGTAATTACATAATTCAGTTATAAATTACAGAAAAATACATTGGCATAGTATTAACATGATATAAGATAATAATCATAAAAAAAATTACATATATATATATATATATATATTTAAAAACACCCTCAGTTCTTTATCAAAGCTCCTTCCACAGTGAGTTATCTGTCATGGGAAGATAATATTCTTTTGCCAGCAAATTATTTTAAAGAATGTCACATCTGTACTTGTCATATATATAAGAGCAAGAATGAGTAACAAATAACACTTACCAAACAGTTTTTTCTTTTTTTTTTAGCAAAGATTTGGATCCATTTTATCAGTTCTTAAAAAAAAATATCAACTATCTTGTTTTCAATATTTCCATTTTAATAACAAATATTATTAAGAAAATTTTCACTTAATTCTGTCTACAGTTGTGCTGGAAAAATAAACATTTTTTTTTTTTGTTTTTCATTTAGAAATCCCTTTTAGATATTCTTCTTAACTTGATTTTTTTTTAAATTCACTCAGGTGCATAATTATAACAATTTTTTAAAAAAATTGTTACTATCAACCTTTAAAAGTCCCTAATTTAAAATAGTTTATTTTTGATAATATATAATATTCTTATACATATAGCTAAATCTTTTTCAATAAAGTTTCCCATTAATTTATTCACATCATTCTATTCTAAATCTTCTTTTGCATAACATTAAGAAAGCAAACATACAATAAAGTTTATCTCCTTTTCATTAATTTAGGCAAATTAGTATTTAAAAATTTTTACTAAGAGAATACTTCAAATAATTTACATAAATAATCATGAATTGAGCTTTCTGATATTAACAATTATTAATATCTGTTGAAGCATAACTTTTTATCTTTGCGTTGTTAGCCGGGGGGGTGCCCCCCCCCCCCCCAAGAAGGGGGGGGGGGGGGGGGGGGGGGGGGGGGTGCGGCGGCCGGGGCGGTCTTATGTATATAAAAAGTATTTTTTTAAAAAAATCTTTTTTCAGCTGATTTAAACTCTTTTTATGAAGTAAACAATGATAAACTAGTACAATGTTCAATATAGTTTTGGAGAATAATACATAACACATCACCTGGTTTTTTTTAAAATTCCAGTTTAAGCATGGTTAAATAAACTGAATGATTACAAGGTAACTAACTATTCTTCCTAAACATTTTGTTAATCATTTAGATGCTTCCAATCAGGTTAGATATAAGAAACAAAAATACTTTACTATTATTTTCCATCTAGCCTCACATTATTAATTGAAGAATGATAAAAAAATTTAAAAAAATAACACTTTAGATAAAAAAAAAAATAAGTAAGATAAAAAAATTATTACTGTTATTCTTGTTGAAGAATAAACATACACAAGGTTGACAGCTAATGAGAGGATCGTAGCACCCACATGTATAATGACAATTTTTCTCTTTTTATACTCTCATTTTGATAGGCATCTCAATTAGAAACATCTTTCAAAATTGTGACATCTACCAAAATAATTCAAACAACTACATGCAACTAATTAACAAAAATACATAATTTTGTTCTATTTTTAATGTTCACATTGGCTTACAATTTAAACTTTCTAAAAGTTGAACAAAAGTTGAACTTGACTTTTATTAATTGATATAATTAATAAAAAAATAAAACAAGATAAATTAATATATATATATATATATATGTGTGTGTGTGTGTGTGTGCTCTGCACACAGATAATGAAGCTATTAATTGTCTGTGAAATTATTAAAATTTACCGCCAAGTGCTTTTGGGACAATTTATAGTCCCATATTCATGGCAACTTGTATTCTATTACTAACTATAATATTAATTCAAATTTTATGCAAATTTATATGCAGATGTTACGTGGATCATTTTCGAGATAGGGAAAAGCAGGCCTCTCTTCTGTTGATTGCTGATGGGTCACTTACAATGTAGTAAGCTTCCCTAACTTTACGTTTGGTGTTGTTTGTTTCAGAGCAAATGACACTGGCTGTGGTGGGGAGAAAAGCATGTCCAGTGGCTCTCTCATGCTCAATGAAAACCGAATTACCTTCAAGCTTTGTTTTGGTTCTATTAAAAAGGTATCTGTGTTGAGCTACGCTGGTGGCAATGTTAGTTTTGGTCTCTCAATAATATGTTGCCATACAATTTCTTTGGGGGCAGGTGATTTTGTACACAACTTGAGGGGTGAGTTCAGATTTGATCCTGAATAATTAATATTTATTATATTTACATTTTCACTTTTAAATTTACCAGAAAATCTATTTATTTATTTTAACCCTTTTATGGTGAATTAACCATTCATTTACTTCTAAATATTTAATCACAAAAATTAATTCTATTTGCAATTGACAACCTTTTATCAAATCTCCTCATGTGTATGCCAATTTTCACACATGTATACAGAAAATTTCTTTATATCTTCTAAATTTAAACTATTTTAATAATTAACTCACATATTTTTAATCAACTTAATATTACCTAAATAACCTAATCAACTTTATTCAGATATTTTTTTTAAAAATTCTACCAAACAAAATAACTTAACTAAATTATTAATCACTTTGAAATGAATTTAATAATTATACTATAACACAAATAATCTCATAAACTATCCTATACATTTTTAAACATAAATATTAACTTTATCCAGTCCTACATTATTTATAATTCTATTTACATTTCATTCTTTATAAAAGTATACATAAACTAAACATTACTTTTACCTTGGAAGCATACTTATATTAGATATTATAGCTACATCTTTATAATAACTTTTAATTCATTATATATTTTTATATTTTATATTTTGTACTTATAATTATTTGACTGGAGTACATTATATTAATGAAATAAGATTTAGATTAATATAGGGGATTTGAACTCAGACTTTCAAGCAACCTTCAACTATACACATCATCTCATACTACTAATACACATGACCAAAGTCTGAGTTCAAATACCTTATATTTACAATTAATTTCCAGGTATAAGAATGCCTGTATTTCAAATCTTAATATTTAGATAGTATAATTTACACAATAAATGTTATCATTTTCTTTTCTTCCTTTATTTTTTTTTAAATAGCATAAACTTAAAAGTTAAGGTAGCCAACTAAGACAATGTGCAATAGCACAAGGTCACTATATATATATATATTGTAACAATCCGGAGAAGGTAGATTAAAGGTATCTGCACTACAGGGTGCCATCTAGGCGTTTGAATCTAGAAAAATTTATTAAGTAGGCAGATACATAAGTCAAAAAAAAAATTTTTTTTTTAAATATTTTGATTCCGGTCGTTAGCCCATGTCACTAGCTCAGTGGAATGGCAGAGATTTAATAATATAATATCTTATTTAATTATATTTCAATATTAAAAAGATAAATAAAATAAGCCACTGCCAGTAATTAACATACAAACATTTATTTATGCACATATATATAATATTTAAAATTATTTTAGAATCAGTTTACATTTTTTTACTTTAACTTAAATTTTTAACTTTACTTTAGATTTTAATTTACGTTTTAATTGTTATACTATTATAAGTTTACATTTTAATTAAGTTCACATAGATAAATTTATGAAAGCTTGTTTTATAATGTTGAGTATAGATCGATTACATAGATTTCACAGTCAAAAACATTTCAAAATAAACATAAATGATCAACATACAAAATTATTGATACCATCAATTGCATAGGGAATTGAAGAAATCCCAGGGTGTTCATCATAAGACACTGCAGTGACACAATAACTTAAAAGACATCCGAATAAATACATTTTAGATACTCACCATAAGGTATCATTATTTATCAAATGTCTATATTTTGATCAAATATGAAAACCAAAAACATAATCAACCAGTAATGAACCCATGCAAGCATCTATACCCAACTTAAATTTAATGCATTTTTATTTAGTGTCGAGTATGAATAGACTACATAGATTTGCATTTGAAAATAAAATATTGTATCCCTATTTAACCTTAGGCTAAAATTCGCAGTCAAACTGGCATCAATTCGTCTGATATATCGATGTATTCAATGTAATACGGAATACGGCAGCACCAAAAAGATTAAGAGAAGACATTGACTCTCATCAGATAGGAATATTACATCTATCTAATGAGAAGAACAATAAAAAAACTCCATAGAAAGGAACTGCGTTCTCCGTATTATAATTCCTTCCATAGGCAAATGGATAAGTGCAGTGTATATATAAATGATTCTGCCAGTAGCGAATCTCTGACTACATCTACTAACTACATCAATATATCCAATCCATTGACCCAATTTAACAATGACACAAATAACCTAAGATTTCCCTCCCCTAATATAACTTTACAAATCTATACAGTCATTCAAGTTTAACATTTATATAGTTTAGTTTAACGAAAAAATCAAAAATCACAATAAAAACTTAAAAGAATAAAAAATAAATAAAATAAATGGAAATGATTTTAAATATATATAAAAAAAAGAAATACATCAAATAACATTATTAATAAAAAATTTACTTTGGTCAGATAGGATTCTATTGCATTATTTACTAAAAAGTTTTAAAATTTAGAGTTCTTATTGTTTCAAGTGAATATAAAGTTCTTACAGTTTTAAACAGTTCATCTTTATCTGTCGTTTGTAAGTTTGAATGAGAATTCCCATGCCGTCCTGAAGATATTGGTATCCATTTAGCTGTTGCTTTATTTATTCATACAGAGGTCTTTTAGTTTAGTGGGTCCTTAATGTAGAAAATGATAGTTCATTTCTCTTTCTTGCTAATGAGATTGAAGGGATTGAAGAGTGCGTCTTTTCAATCCCTTCTCCTTCACTCCGCACTAAAACATATCTGTCACATCTCATAATAACCAATAACTAACTAATTAATAATTTCCAAATTTTCCTTTTATACTAATTTTAAGGATCCAATGGACATTATGTCATGATGGTGAAGACCCTTTCATTGAGGTCTGATTTCCCGATGGATTTTTTTCATTTGCTAAAGTTCCTATTGTTTTCCTATCTGACCGATGTTTTTACATTTAAATGCCCAAGGGCTTGTTTATCTTTAACTAATTAAAACAATCATTTCCATTTTTTGATTACTTAATGTGTTTTCCAAATTTAAAGATATATTTTTATCTCTAAATCTTTTTAAGTTTTTTTTTTTTAAATATCTTTCTATTTTTAATAAAGTTTTATTTTAATAATTTTTTTTTATCTGTGCGATTTATATATACGAGTTTAAGATGATATTTAATTTTAATTTTTAATTCTTAAAGAAAATTTTTAAATGCGAACTTTTTATTTTTCTTTCATGATTAATAATAAAAAACAATGTAACGTCATCTGTGCTTGTTACATATCAGTAAAGTTGCTTAAAAAAATGATAAAAAAAAATATTTTACTTAGGGTTAGTAATTACGGTACATGATTAACGAAGACATTTACAAAAACAACCGGTTAGTAATTTTACAAAAAGACTATATACAAAAAAAATGTTTACTATCATTTTCCTAAGGACCATTTACATTTACACCTCCTCCCCACAAGAGTTCTATTTTTTTATACATTTTATTTTTAACAAAACAGCACGACAAGCGAATTATTTATATTTATTTAAGATGGTTGCATTGAGGTAAATATGTTTTAAGATAATGGGTTTATGCGTGTATATTTGCAGCACAATTATAAATACCACCAACTTATTTATGATTTATTAAAATGCTTACATAGGATTACACTGAAGTAAATTCCCAAAAGTACTCTCTGTAAGGTACCACATTTACCATCATAAACTTATGTGGCTGTGCGCTCCTTTACACATTAAAGCATAATTTATATTAACAAAAAAAAACATATCAATTGCAACCTTTTGACTTTCTTTTTAACAAAATACAGTTTAAAATTATTTATACTTTCTTTTGGTTTTTAATATATGTGCAATTTCTTTCTAACAGTGCTTTTATAAGATTGAAGTATACGACTTTATGTAAACAGATAAAAATATTTCATTTTGACAAAATTTTCTCAGGTTATACGTGGTTTTTCAAAGATCAAGCCCCATGTTGGGCACCAGTTGTAATGATCCGGAGAAGGTAGACTAAAGGTATCTGCACTACATGGCGCCATCTAGGCGTTTGAACCTAGAAAAATTTATAAAGTAGGCAGATACATAAGTCAAAAAAAAAATTTTTTTTTTAAATATTTTGATTCCGGCCATTAGCCCATGTCACTAGCTCAGTGGAGTAGCAGAGATTTAATAATATAATATCTTATCTAATTATATTTCAATATTAAAAAGATAAATAAAATAAGCCACTGCCAGTAATTAACATACAAACATTTATTTATGCACATATATATAATATTTAAAATTATTTTAGAATCAGTTTACATTTTTTTACTTTAACTTAAATTTTTAACTTTACTTTAGATTTTAATTTACATTTTAATTGTTATACTATTATAAGTTTACATTTTAATTAAGTTCACACAGATAAATTTATGAAAGCTTGTTTTATAATGTTGAGTATAGATCGGTTACATAGATTTCACGGTCAAAAAACATTTCAAAATAAACATAAACGATCAAAATACAAAATTATTGATACCATCAATTGCATAGGGAACTGAAAAAACCCTAGGGTGTTCATCATAAGACACCGCAGTGACACAATAACTTAAAAGACATCCAAATAAATACATTTTAGATACTCACCATAAGGTATCATTATTTATCGAATGTCTATATATTTTGATCAAATATGAAAACCAAAAACATAATCAACCGGTAACAAACCCATGCAAGCGTCTATACCCAACTTAAATTTAATGCATTTTTATTTAGTGTCGAGTATGAATAGACTACATAGATTTGCATTTGAAAATAAAATATTCTATTCCTATTTAACCTTAGTCTAAAATTTGCAGTCAAACTGGCATCAATTCATCTGATATATCGATGTATTCAATGTAATATGGAATATGGCAGCACCAAAAAAATTAAGAGAAGACATTGACTCTTATCAGATAGGAATATTACATCTATCTAACGAGAACAATAAAAAAAACTCCATAGAAAGGAACTGCGTTCTCCATCTTATAATTCCTTCCATAGGCAAACGGGTAAGTGCAGCGTATATATAAACAATTCTGCGAGTAGCGAATCTCCGACTACATCTACTAACTACATCAATATATTCAATCCATTGACCCAATTTAACAATGACCCAAATACCCTAAGATTACCCTCCCCTAATATAACTTTACAAATCTATACAGCCATTCATGCCTGACTTAAGTTTAACATTTATATAGTTTAGTCTAACGAAAAAATCAAAAATCACAATAAAAACTTAAAAAAACAAAAAAAAATAAAATAAATGGAAATGATTTTAAATATACATAAAAAAAGAAATACATCAAATAACATTATTAATTAAGAATTTAGTTTGGTCAGATAGGATTCTATTGCATTATTTACTAAAAAGTTTTAAAATTTAGAGTTCTTATTGTTTCAAGTGAATATAAAGTTCTTACGGTTTTAAACAGTTCATCTTTATCTGTCGTTTGTAAGTTTGAATGGGAATTCCCATGCTGTCCTGAAGATATTGGTATCCATTTAGCCATTGCTTTATTTATTCATCCGGAGGTCTTTTAGTTTAGTGGGTCCTTAATGTAGAAAACGATAGTTCATTTCTCTTTCTTGCTAACGAGATTGAAGGGATTGAAGAGTACATCTTTTCAATCCCTTCTCCTTCACTCTGCACTAACACATATCTGTCACATCTTGTAACAAACAATAACTAACTAATTAATAATTTCCAAATTTTCTTTTTATACTAATTTTAAGGATCCAATGGACATTACGTCATGATGATGAAGATCCTTTCGTTGAGGTCCGATTTCCTGATGGATTTCTTTCATTTGCTAAACGTTCCTATTCTTTTCCTATTTGACCGATGTTTTTACATTTAAATGCCCAAGGGCTTGTTTATCTTTAACTAATTAAAACAATCATTTCCATTTTCTGATTACTTAATGCGTTTTCCAAATTTAAAGATATATTTTTATCTCTAAATCTTTTTAAGTTTTTTTTTTTTTTTAAATATCTTTCTATTTTTAATAATGTTTTATTTTAATAATTTTTTTTTTATCTGTGCAATTTATATATACGAGTTTAAGATGATATTTAATTTCAATTTTTAATTCTTAAAGAAAATTTTTAAATGTGAACTTTTTATTTTTCTTTCATGATTAATAATAAAAAACAATGTAACGTCGTCTGTGCTCGTTACAATATATATATATTGTAATGGAATTAAATTATTATTAATTATTAAAACATATGTGTTTGTAATCTGTAATTTGTAACAGTATGAATAAATAAAGATGAACTGACAAAAGGGTTGATAAAAGGCTGTTACTGTATAACCGATTATAATCTTATTTATTGATCAATGATAAAATGATAGTTGCTATAATTCAATAACTAAATATAACATTATAGCCCGATTGCAACTATCCTAAACATTAATTCTGTCACATTAGTAATGAAATAAATAAATTATCTCATTTCTTAATACTTAAAATAACAACAGTGAAATTTAAAACTATCATCATTAAATATTTAATGATATTTAGATATTGGGGAAGTCATTTTTACAATAAAACATACTGGCCATTGTCATCAAATAAAATAATATTAAATATAGCAACTGAATAAAATTACCCACTGTGAGATCCCTGGAGTGCATTATGCTTAACTCCAATACTAGGTTCTTTTAACCAAGAATCCTTTTCATTCCTCTTTCCATGTATATACGACCATTCATGGTCACACGCACACACTGGTGCTATTTATAACAACGTATAAAATTATCATATAAACTTAATATCATTAAGTTGGAAAGGGATGAAATCACTCTTTATTCAGTTTAGCTAAGTCCATGTGTTTTCCCACAAGCACCACTAGATTGTTTTAAATCTAGATAAATATCTGTTTAGAGTGTACACAGTTCAAACTCATTCGGTACATTTTTATTACACATGACTTGGATGACTAATGAAAAAAAAAATGACACTCTTATATTTTACTCATGTCAATAAAATCATAAGATCCCCATATCACAAAATTTATATAGATCAAGACTCTTATAGACATTGCTAGCTCATTTTACGTATATTGATGGACAGATAAGTATAATCCTATTAATGGCTTCTAAACAAGCATGTGAAGACGATTACTGATATAGATGGCCATTTAACTAGATTATTTATCACAATATAAAGGTAATAATGATGATGATAATAATGATGATGATAATGATATCATAATAATAATGATAATAATAGTGATGATGATGCCAGCCATAGCTTTATAATGAACTCACAACAATAAATTTATCTTTATAAATTTATAGGCATTTTTAAAAATCATCCCTTGTCAAAATGGGATTTAAATATTACATTCACTAGCATTTTTATAAGTTTATGGTTATTTACTAAAATACTTTGATAGCTAAAACTAGGATTCAATAATACTAGTGATGATGACTGATCATCACGAATCTCTATTCATGATATTCAACTTTCTTAAATCCTTATTTACTAAATATATTAATTATGTTAAACATTAGATTTAATGATTATACTTTATTTAATCAATGATGATGGCGATCTTAACTCCTGTATAGTATTATTTGAAACATTGTTTTAGCTATCAAAGTATTTTAGTAAATAACCATAAACTTATATAAATGCTAGTGAATGTAATATTTAAATCCCATTTTGACAAGGGGTGATTTTTAAAAATGCCTATAAATTTATAAAGATAAATTTATTGTTGTGAGTTCATTATAAAGCTATGGCTGGTATCATCATCACTATTATTATTATTATTATGATATCATCATCATCATCATTATTATTATCATGATTATTACCTTTGTATTGTGATAAATAATCTAGTTAAATGGCCATCTATATCAGTAATGGTCTTCACATGCTTCTTTAGAAGCCATTAATAGGATTATACTTGTCTGTCCATCAATATATGTAAAATGAGCTAGCAATGTCTATAAGAGTCTTGATCTATATAAATTTTGTGATATGGGGATCTTATGATTTTATTGATATGAGTAAAATATAAGAGTGTCATTTTTTTTCATTAGTCATCCAAGTCATGTGTAATAAAAATGTACCGAATGAGTTTGAACTCAGTACACTCTAAACAGATAATTATCTAGATTTAAAACAATCTAGTGGCATTCATGGGAAAACACATGGACTTAGCTAAACTGAATAAATAGTGATTTCATCCCTTTCCAACTTAATGATATTAAGTTTATATGATAATTTTATACGTTGTTATAAATAGCACCAGTGTGTGCGTGTGACCATGAATGGTCGTATATACATGGAAAGAGGAATGAGAAGGATTCTTGGTTAAAAGAACCTAATATTGGAGTTAAGCATAATGCACTCCAGGGATCTCATAGTGGGTAATTTTATTCAGTTGCTATATTTAATATTATTTTATTTGATGATAATGGCCAGTATGTTTTATTGTTCAAATGACTTCCTCAATATCTAAATATCATTAAATATTTAATGATGATAGTTTTAAATTTCACTGTTGTTATTTTAAGTATTAAGAAATGAGATAATTTATTTATTTCATTACTAATGTGACAGAATTAATGTTTAGGATAGTTGCAATCAGGCTATAATGTTATATTTAGTTATTGAATTATAGCAACTATCATTTTATCATTCATCAATAAATAAGATTATAATCGGTTATACAGTAACAGCCTTTTATCAACCCTTTTGTCAGTTCATCTTTATTTATTCATACTGTTACAAATGACAGATTACAAACACATACGTTTTAATAATTAATAATAATTTAATTCCATTACAAATGGCGCCCCATGTTGGGCGCCATTTATAACGGAATTATAATTAAAAGCAATTATTAATTATTAAAATATGCATTTGTAATCTGTCATTTTTAACAGTATGAATAATATTGTAATGATGAATGATAAAAAGGCTGTTAAAAGACTGTTACCTTTATAACTGATTACAATCTATATATATTGATGAATGATAAAATGATAGTTGCTATAATTCAATAACTAAATATAACATTATAGCCCATTTGCAACTATTCTAGACATTAATTCTGTCACACTTATAATGAAATAAATAAATTATCTCATTTCTTAATACTGAAAATAACAACATGACAATTAAAACTATCATCCTTAAAGATTTAAAATATTTAGATATTGGGGAAGTCATTTGAACAATAAAACTTACTGGCCATTGTCATCAAATAAAATAATATTAAATATAGCAACTAAATAAAATTACCCATGGTGAGATCCCTGGAGTGCATTTCGCTTATCTCCAATACTAGGTTCTTTTAACAAAGAATCCTTCCTATTCTTCTTTCCAACCATATAAGACCATTCATGGTCATACGCACACACTGGTGCTATTCATGACAACTTATAAAACATATTACACAAAGTTAATAAGTTGGAAAAGGGATGGGATCACTGTTTATTCAGTTTAGCTAAGTATATGTGTTTTTCCACGAGCACCACTAGATTGTTTTAAATCTAGATAAATATATGTTTAGAATGTACTGAGTTCAAACTCATTTAGTACATTTTTATCACACATGACTTGGATGTCTAATGAAAAAAAATGACACTCTTATATTTTACTCATGTCAATAAAATCATAAGATCCCCGTATCACCAAAAATTTATATACATCAAGACTCTTATAGACATTGCTAGCTCATTTACATATATTGATGAACAGACAAGTATAATCCTATTAATGGCTTCTAAACAAGCATCGTGAAGACCATTACTGATATTGATGGCCATTTAACTAGATTATTTAACTTAATTCTTTATTACAATTTAAAAGTAATAATGATGATGATAATAATGTCATAATAATAATGATAATAATAGTGATGATGATACCAGCCATAGCTTTATAATAAACTCACAATAAATTTATCCTTATAAACTCATAAGCACTTATTAAAAACATCCCTTGTCAAAATGGGATTTAAATATTATATTCACTAGCATTTAGAAGTTTATGTTTATTTACTAAAATACTTTAATAGTTAAAACTAGGATTTAATAATACTAGTGATGATGAATAATCATCATGAATCTCTATGCATGATATTCAATTTTTTATAAATCCTTATTTACCAAATATATTATGTTAAACATTAGATTTAATGATTATAATTTATTAATGATGATGGCGATCATGACTCAGGTATAGTATTATTTGAAACAGTGTTTTAATCAATAATATATCCATCTTTGATGAAGATGATCAAAACTCATGGACACAACATAATTTTAGCTTTCTATTGTTGAACTATAATTATTAAAATTTGGTTATTATCAAGCATAATCCCTAAATACTTAAAAGTAAATCAACATTCTAGTTTACTTAACATTTTGCGAGCGCTTAATATTTGCAAGTGATTGCTCAATATTTACGAATGATGATTCTTAATATCTGCGAGCGATGATGATGAATTAAAATGATAGAATTAAGACAAGAAAATACAACAATATTTTAATAAGAACTCAGAAACCAATTAAGATATATAATTATATTTATTAATACTATTCTTCTTTCCTTCTTTATGATCAAATTTACTAAGTAGATAAATGGCTTATTATTATATTAATTCAATACAAAGCTAACACAAAATTTTATATACAAGTTCATCATTTTGGATAATTTTAAAATAAGCTGGCTTAAAATGATATTTTAAAAAATAAATTTCATGGAATGCTTACTTAAGACTTTCCTAACTTATTATATCATAAAAATAAATTTCATATGTAACTCGTGTTTTATTTTACTTCCATTCATATGTAAGCCTTGCTTTATAATTTTTCATATTTAAACTCATTATGTATAACCTATTCTTTTGACGTGTTTGTACAAGCAGTTACACATGCACACCTTCAGTAATGTTAACATATATGTTTAAAATGTATACCCCTATATTAGAGATTAATACATAAATTACATATATAAAAATATTATTGCAACCTTTTAGCAAAAGAAAAGAAAATACATTATATCAATTTTAATATGCAACAAGATAAAAAAAAAAAACATTATAAATGCATATATTTATAGGTTGCTCATTATCATAACAAATGAAGAACAATAAAAAAAAACATTTCAATATTACAATATATTATAATAGTAACTTACAGTTGTTATTATTAGTCTAGCATGTTTTATCTCTTGTGAAATTATTTATAAATATAAATTTTTATTTGACTATTTTATTATGTAACATATATGTACTATTTATATATACATTTAAGTTTTAAATAATATATACCTTAAGCTTTTGAGTAAAATGCCAGATTTGAAGTTAAGAATAAATACTTATATATTTTTTTATTTTATTATTAAATCTTAATGTCAGTGGAACAATTGATAGTTGAATTAAACATGAACTTATATAACACACGAGCAGATTCGTTCGTGCTCTGAAAAAATAAAAAAAATAAAAAAATAAAAAGAAAATATTTTCTCTTTAAAAATAGCATTTTTCTTCTATCAATACTACTATTTAGCAATTGGAATTTAAATATTAACTTTTTCAAATTAAAATAATTTGTGGATTCAAAGTCTGCAAGGAAAATATATTTAATTTTCTACTTAATCTTAAAGGAATAGCAATATAAAGGAAAAGAACGTCTGTTTAAGTTTTGAAACTACATTGTTTTAACTCTTCCATTATTCTTCGGATATATATAAATTTAAGATAATTATATATATTAAGGAAAAAACAATGTGCACTGAGTAGTACACTCATTATATCGTAAAAGGTTTCGAAACCAACCTTGCATGCTATTTTAAAATATTTTGAAATATTGAATATATAGAACGTCTAGTGATAATAGAGAAATGAAGATTAAGAACATCTACATTCGAAGAATATTTATTTTATTTCACATTAATCCGGTCATTGGATGTTATTAACAGTTTATCGTTTAAGGATAAATGGAATCATCATTGTACAAATGGATTGGTGATATGCTTCGTAAGAGATCTTCATTGGGATGATGAACTATAGACTTCAATATCTACTCTCAACTCTCTTATAACTAAGTTTCCTTTATTATTTATTTACATATATTATAATAATGCTTATATTATTTTAATATGTTTATTATTATTATTATTATCTTTATTTCAAATTTGGCATCGCATCATATATATCTTAAAAGGAAAATTATATTATTATTAAATATAATTAATTGAAAGCTTAACATAATTCATTAAATTAGATGAGGGATATAAAAAAATAGTTATTATTTGACAGATATCTTAAACAGGATTGTATTGTGTTTACTACGTAATATTGTAAACGTTTAATGTATTTTTATTTATTAAAATACATATAATATATAAGTTATACAATGGCAAATAATACTTATATATGGGTAATTGTGAAGCATATAAATAAGAACGGTAAATAAATTAATAAGTTACATAAATTATTAATTTTTGAACCCAGATATTGTTTTTATATATCTGTTAATTTAAGCTATTTTCTTTAATTTTTGAAAATTTAGTATAGTATTGAGTTTTATCGTAGGGTATTAAATAAAAAAATATCATTTATTAATATTCTTTTAAAATGATAAAATTCATCCGTATTTATTTATTAATATTTTATTATCTATTCTATTATATTTTTTATTGTTTATTAAATATTGATTTGTTAACGTGATCTCTTTGTCTAATCATTATTGAATTATATTATATATATGCTAGTATTATAAATGTCATATGAATAATAGTTATAATTAATGCTTATATAGAGGCATATGAAATAACTTGTTTTTGAAATTATTCCTGAAAAGAGCTGATTGCAAATTCTCCGTGAGTTTAAATATCGTGGCATAATGGTGACTGAAAGAGGGATGAAAGATGGATGTCCTGGTCTAAATTGTATTTAAACTTATTTAAAGATTAATGAGCTAGCATAATAGAGGTATATATAATCATGGACTTGGTATTTCATCGATTCATTTCTAGCATTCTACTTGAAGACCCAAAGTCCGATTGTAGTGAAATGCGTATCCTCTTTCTAAGGAATTTAATCATCTCTTTATATTTAACAAGACCAACTTAGATTTTAAATATAATCCATTCTGTTATATTTGGCGAACCTAAATATGAAGCATTAAGTTAATGATTTCTAAACATTAAATATAATTGATTATATTACAATTAATACATCAACTGGGATGATTAAATGCCGTTCCGTTATATTTGATGCCTCAACTAAGGCTATCAAATAGGCTGTCCCGTTATAATATAATATAAAAAAATAATAAAAAAAATAATGAAAATTTAAGTTTAAAGATTTAAACTGTGTTTGTGTTATGTTATGTGATATTGAGAATGACTATCGATAAACAAGCCCCTAATGTTTCTGTATCAAAGAAAAAAAATAATGCTTTGACCAATAAATTAAGGTTTACTTTTAATAAGCAATAAGAAAAGTTCTTGCAGATACTTTTAAGATAAACATGAATTGATTGACTTGCTTATTTCTTCAATTTTAAAATTATTTATTGTTGATACTTTTGATAATGCTGAATTCATTGACTGGCTTGCTTCTACCATTTCAAAAAGAGTTATTTCAAATATTTTTAGATAAGTATGAACTGGTGGATTTGCTTGTCTCTCCCATTTTAAATAGAATTGTTGTAGACACTCTAGATGACTATGAGGAAAATTTTAACAAAAATTTGGTTGATAACTTAATCAAACCTAGTTATAAGGCCTTTATACAATTTTCTTTTCCTCTTCCTTCCCCTTTTCCCTCCATCCAAAGGTAATGAGCCTATAATGGACCAGGAGCCAGAAAAGAAGCATTTCAAATAGCTTGTGTGGTTGGCTTTAAACTCGATCATTTTTTTAGCTACTATTTGATTGGTATATGAGTCCATAGACAGATTAGTGAGCTAACTCATGATGGGGATTTCAGGAAGCAGAAGAATGGTTTTAGCAATGCAAATTCATTATATTATACACAGCAAAATATATTAATATCATTTCATAAAACTGTTAATAACTTCTTCCAATAAATTCAATTTTGCTTCATTTTTCCTTCTTTATCTTAATCTTGCTGGGAATTACTTATATATACGCACATCTTTGTCTATACTGACTTTAAAACAAGAGTCTTTTTTTTTTTCCTCAACTTTTAAAGAGTAAAAAAAAATCGCTCTCTCTTTTCACAACATTAAAAAAAAAACTGACTGCCACATCTCTCCTTAAATAACATTGAAAAATTGACTGATCACTAAATATTGTTTCATTCGTTTTTATGCAAATCTTGGTCAAAGAAAATGACCACCTGCATATCTTATCTTGAGATAAAAGATCAAAAAAATCAGAGTTTGACAAGTTGATGTTCTATCACGATTTTACAGGAAAATTAATAATCACCTTTTATTACATCAAAGCACCTCCTTTATAAAAATAATCTTAGACACAGATAACATAACACAAACAATAAAGCTGGCAATCTATAGTCATTAGCAATAGGTGTAAAAGCATTTTTGTTTTTATACAGACATTTTCATTCTTTCACACTCTTTTGCACATGTACATTTTTTTTAATCTCCTAATCTACTAATCTGATCACCTTATTTTACACTTTCTTTCTGATCTGCTTTATTTTAACAAAGTTAATGTTAAATAATTTAACACCTTATTTAATAAGAAAATATAATAAATCAATATTAAACATTATTTCTCATTACATTCTCTTTACAACTGCTTATTTATTAAGTATTTATAAATTTATATATAATAATAAATACACACATGAATCCATATATATATAAAAGAAATTTTTTTTAAAATAATATATCTGTGTGTTTGAAATGAGTCATATACATACAATATATATATATTACAAATAAAATGTTTGTTAATTAAAAAACTATTGTAATAACAATATATATATATATATATAATGGTAATAGTTATAATAGTTAATTACCATTATTTTTATTGTTACTATATATATATATATATATAGTAACAGGAACCAGATTTGAACTCTGTTATAAGTTAAAGGGGTTCTGATAGCTGCATATAGGCAGATGTGGTAATCAAATGTATATATTTGATTAAATCAACATGATTAAATAAAATAACTAAAACTGGTTTAAGGAGGGTTTTTATGCTCATTTGTTTTAATGGAATATGTATATGTTATATAATCAAAGGTACAAAAGGAATCTTCTGGAAAAGCATATAATGTATATATTTTTTCTTGTGTCTAATTTTGTTTTATTTTTGCATACTGTTTTGTTTCCCTTGCCCTATTTTTTCATTCTGCAGCTCACAGTACCGCTATGAATATGAGGCAAAAGACCTCAAAAGCGCTTAGTGTGTAATAATTTCTGTGTATCTTTATAGCTTCTCATTCAAGTGTGGCATACGCTTTGTTAATTTTGTATATTAAAAAAATGTAAATGATGAAAAAAATGAAATAAATTTTATTTACAGAATGCTTTTACCATAGGTATCCTTTAAAGTTTTTGTTTTTTTTTTTAAAAAAAGGTTTTACTGAAATGTTAATATAAAAGAAAAAAAACTTTCTAAAAGCTTTTCTTTTGTGAAAAATAAATAACACAAAAGAAAAAAGATCGGAGACAGCGGCATCATGGACTAAGAATTAAGATAAGTGTAAAATATTGAACATTTTGAGGAGTTTTTGGAAGTATTGCTTGAGAAGAATAGGACTTTCTAGAAAAATAAAAAATATAAATAGAAAAATCAGGAGACCAGATTTAGTTTTTTTTTCTTGGAGTTTTTATGCTGATAATTTCACTGCCGTATATATTTGATATCGGAGATTTTTTTAACGTATGATTTTGGAAAAAAATAGATATATGCCAGCTAACATGAATATGTTGAGGTAAAGTCCTAAACATGCTGGGCTTTTGTCTCACTGCTCATGAAGGAACAAAAAACTGCTACATGATCCTGTAACTGTCCGAAGCTGAAAAATCCATGTCCAGCCTTCTGCGTCTCTGCAAGTATCCTGAATCATCATCCTATTGGAATTTTTAAATGGCAAAGACATTCTTTCTGTACAATTTCTGTGGCTACAGTGTTTCCTGAGTCAGCTTACTTTCTTTATGAATTTAAAAAATCTAATTTCCCCAAGGATCCAAAGGTAATATGTATGTTATTCCAAACTTATAATCGTGCGCATTCTCAACTTTATATTAAATCATACTAATAATATTAAAGATAAACTATTTAATATTTGTAAAAACTAACCATTTTTATATGTTATTATATTCATTAAATATTTGAGCACTATTACTTATATTTATATATATTTCATAATTATTTATTTGTTTAATTAAAATATATGTATTCTCTTTATTAAATAATTTGATTCAAACCACTTTAAATCAACACATCCCTGTCAGTCTAAGTACTACCCAGCCTGAGTGAGCTAGCTCATGGCCGGGCATTTATTAATATGCTATTATTACTCTCATTAACCCTCTTCAATATAATTTTTATATAAGCATAGGATTGGCGCTTGGAGTCAGAAAATGCCGATGTCCATAAATATATTGTTAGGGAAATATTAATTAGTGATTATTAGATACTAAGGCCAAGTATCTATATACATATATATCATTATATTTATTATTTTTGTTTCTTTTTGGGAGATGAAGTTTTCAAATAATTTGCCCTCAGGTCTATGGCTACTAAAAGATCTCATTTACGAATAAATCTCATTAGTCATTAATAATATAAAAAAATTTTTATAAAGATAGCATAAATCCAATCAAGTATAAATGGAAAAGGGAGTAACCCATTACAATATATATGCAGGGAGAGAGAGTCTGCACAGCTGGTGAAGCACAGCTATGTGTTATCATTCACTTAAGTTACTTGCACACAGAAATTAGACAATTGTATGCATGATGATTCCATCATCATCATTAACTTATCATTCATTCTGGTGACTAATATAACATACACCTCCATTATTATTTCACACACAGACTCTTGTTGAATATTTTATATATCAGTCCTTCTTACATAATATGCACTATTTTGCATATATTATCTTTATTATTTAAATATATTCATGTTGTATGTAAATTTTTTTAATTTGGTCTAATATAAGAAATGACAATTATACATGTACTGGATTTATGTAATTTACAAAAATCTAAAGTTTATTTACTGTTTAATATGCATATGCATAGACAATTCACTCGTCACTCTAGAAAATAATTCTAAGTTACAAAAAATAATCTTGAATATAGGGTATTTGAACACAGACTTTCAATCACCCTTCAACTATCCACACTATCTCATACTATTGATACACATGACCACACACACGTAGAAAAGATAAAAAATCATCAATATTTGTATTTCATGATAAACCAGCACACATCAGTTGATCTAGATTATCGTCTTCCACACACATATATATATAATCAGTGCTCATTCCATATTAAGACAGCAAATCTTCATACTTTAATGAAAAGAATTCAATCTACTACAATCTGCAACTCTTCAGCCAACTGCACTGATTATATATATATGTGTGTACCGGTCAAAACATGTTTATCCATCTAACACGAGCTGGAACTACAAAGAACGTACTTTAAACCCAGTCAAGCCTGTGATTTAGGTCAGGGACCAGCCTGGATTTGAACCCACTCTCCAAGCCCCAGATCAAACACCTAATGGACAACAAAACATTGATGGCACACAAGAATTAATTCTTAATCCTGCTCGTTAGCAAATTGGAGAAAACAATAGACTCATGGACTTAAACATATATATAAACAACTTAAATACTAGAGACATTCCAAAGATAAAATCTAATATATTTAATTAATAGGGGCTTTACTAATGAATAGCTATGGTCAATTAATGAATTGGATTGATCTAATAATGAGACAGAAAGTGATATATGATGACATAGAAATATATTTATTGACAATTATATATATATATATATATATATATATATATATATATATATATATATATATATATATATATATATATATATATATATATATATATTTGATATAACCCATTATTTAGTGTAGGAAAATGCATGCAGGCATTTTCATTTTACTAAGCAATATTACTCTAGGCAATTTTACAACAATAATTGATACGTTGGAAAATAGGTTTGTTGCTATTATTTAATAGAGCCAAATATCATGCTATATAACAAATCACTACATTCCACTTATTAGTTATGCCCATTCATCATCAGTTCAAGTGGCTATTATACATGTAATCAAACCAAGTCTGGAGCGAAGCTTAATAATACATCTGATTATGATAAATTTTTATATTAAATTTGGGCACATCAAGCATCACAGATAGCTTTAGATTGAACAGGTTTTCAAGAATGCTTTGGTTCAATGCCGAAGACTGCATATTAGGGAGGCAGAGTTGGCTATAACGATTTTACTAATATGCTACGCACAAGTAAAATATAATAGTAAAGTTTCTCTGCGGATGGATGAATAAATTTTAGGGTTTTCGTGACCAATACTGGTTTACCCAATGACCAATCATCATGCTGCTAAAAGGGAACCTTTATTTGGTTCATAAGAGATGGGGTACTTAATGCTAATCTGGCCCTTAGCTCAGTCTTAGCTACTGCACTACCCATAAGAGAGGAAGATGGTCTGGACTTACCATGGCTCCATCTTATATATATCAACAAAAAAAAACAGGACAATGATAAAATATTAATAAATTTCACATCCACCAAGCTGAAGTATATTGTAAATTAAAATACCATACATTAAATGAATACTAGTTTATCAGCTTAATCAAAAGAACCAACTCTTCTGTAGCATGAGAAATACATATATGCTACTGACGGGAAATTATATATATATATATATATATATATATATATATATATATATATATATATATATATATATATATATATATATATATATACAAACTTTACTTTATTCCATTCAATCTCTTAGTTATCTATAATTAGGAAACTTTTAAAGGGGGAAAGTATATTTAAGGGACTTATGAATACTTTAATAAGAAAAATATACTTATGATTACACTCCAGGCTAGTTTAATCTTTAGTAACATAATAATTAAAGGTTGAAAATTTGGATTTATAAGCCACATTTTATATTTACATTAATTAATTTACAAATAACAAAATAACAATGAGCACAAAAGGGTCGCCATTATTTATAAGCTAATGTTTTGAAACGGCGTGCAAAATGACACTATAATAAATAATAATACGAAGATTTTAAATTATATCTTTAAAAAAAACAGTCTGTAATTAAATGCATGCTGTTTTGAGACATAGGTATAATTAATAATAATTAAAATAAGCAAAAGAAAAGTAAATATACCGCAGTGATTAATTTATATAGCAAAACATTAAGTTAATAAAGGAAATTAGCAAAGTATATCATTTATAGAATTCATATATTAAAAAAAGACAATTTAGATAGAGTTTACATTAATATAGTTAGCTAACCTGTATTTTAAAGAAATAATGATCATTTCTGATTTTACACAGAGCTCTGCAATTTTAATTAATATTCAAAATGGTCCTCCTATAGCTGGACTGGAGATACTTGAGCTGGAATGAAGATAAGTTCTTTTAGTGGCTTATGGCATCTTCTATTTAGTTGGGAGACAATTTAAGATGGTATTCCTATAGCTGGACTGAGGTGCTTGAGTTGGAACGAAGGTGAGTTTTTTTAGCAGCTTATGGCATCTTCTATTTATTATAAGCTTGTTAAGGCAACATTGGTTGTTGCTTCAGCCTTGGATGGATCAAATTCTGATGTTCCATCACGGGAAAGGCAGCAAATTTTTGCCCTTTTTTAGCTGGACATAGCAAAATTAACAATTTTAGCTTGGATAGTAACAGCTCTTCAAAGAAGAATTGAGTATATTTCCCACTTAAAATGTAGCCTATTTATATATTTCTACCAAGCTTTAACACCTTTTGGAATTGACTTTTAATTAAACAAAATCATATAATCTGATTTCTACTACTGATAAAGTCTCCGAGGTGTTATTTTTAATTTACTTAAAAAAAATTATTAAAATATAGAAATTATATAATTTTGATTCTGTTTTCATTAATTAAATTCCTTTTTAGGTGTTATAAAATTTTAAGGCTTAGCAGATAGTTACGGTATTCTGATTTAATGATAAAGTCTTTTGTTGCAAACAAATTCAATCAGTAAACTAGATTTTACTTTTACCCCAGGTGTGGTCACTAATTGATTGCTTGTTTACAACAAAATTCTCATTTTTAATTATAAACCTATGACTTTTTATTTTAACTTGATATAAATAACCTTTTTTTAACTTATTTTCTTTCCTTACATTATTTGCTTTTTAAAAAGTAATTTTTGACAGGTTTAAAAAAAAAAACTATAGTTCCAGTTATATCTATAAAACATTAAATCAGAAAACCGTAGTTTTAAAGAAAACATTTTATACTATTTTTATTTAATCTTAAATATATATACAAATCATTATGCCATTATTCCAAGATTTAAATTATCCATCCACATATGAATATAAAACAAATATAACATTTAGAATTGTCTTATAGATTAATAAAATATTTTATGAATAATTATGAGGATTTCTATGCTATAATTTTATCAAACCTGTCTAATTATAATGTACTTTCGTATGTAAATGGATGATGCCATTCAAGCGGCTATGATAGCAAATTTTACCGCTCGACTTATACATTACATTTTGACATTTAGAATAGGTTCGAAACTAGTTCAGACAAGTAGGTCACTAGGTTGATGGTGAAACGGAAAGAGATTGGAAGGTTTTCATTTCAATATATATATATATATATATATATATGGGAGGTGATACTCTAGACCAACTGATGAGTGCTGGTTTAGCACAAAATATGTATATTGGTGATTATTTATCTTTTCTACATGTGTGTGATCATGTGTATCAGCAGTATGACATAGTGTGGATAGTTGAAGGGTGCTTGAAAGTCTGTGTTCAAATCCCCTATACTTACAATTAACTTCCAGGTATATGAAGAATGCCTGTACTTAAAAAAAAATAATCTTGTAACTTTTTGGGTTAATGACAAATGTGGTATCCTTTTTTAATCATTTGTTATATCCATTTGTACTGGCTATATTGATGACTTTAGATCTTCCATTGAACTGTGCAACATGATTGTTTGATTATGTATTTCTTTAAATAAGATCTGCTTTCTTGGTCTGGCTATCAGTGAACTTTTAATTATTCTCACTACTTAGGAGGTATCGGTGCTCACCTCTTCTTTACAAAAGTTCCAATTTTTCTTGGCTAATTAAAATTGGCTCCTATCAGAATCTGACATCTCATTCTGGTGAGAACATAAGTTATTGATTTATCTCTTTGAATGTTTTATATTACTCCAATTTAATTATCCTGATTAGTTTAGCTAATACTTCTATTATCACAACAGGAAGTCTTTTTTTTCCCTTAAAAATGTCTCTAACCCAAGCTTGTTTATTTCCCATAGTCTAAATTGTTTTCACCAATTATTTTATTAGCTGGTAATAATAACTTTGACAGATGTGCATGAATTTTTCAATACATTAACAATTCTGCCAATGTCTTCATTGACAATGTATGTGGTATAAAATCTTGAAAAAATATTGTGCCTGCAATCACTTCATTTTATATATATATATATATATATATATATATATATATATATATATATATATATATATATATATATATATATATATATATATATATATATATATATATATATATGTTTGATGTTTTATTTATGGTCAGTTTAAACTGTCACATCACCTTCTTGTCCAACCACTCAATTCAGGATGGTATGGTGGTGTCAAAATCTGGCATATTCCTTTATCAACTAAAAATTCTTTGAACACATGTGAAGCAAAATCAGTTTCTCTATCAGACACAATAGTTTCCAGATATCTATAGCTTGAAAGATTTATTTTAAGGCTCTGACAGTACACTCCATGCTAGTATTTTTGATGATTTTATACTCTGCATGTTTACAGTGTGAATCAATCACAATTAGAACAACAATGTAGCATTCATCATGTAATCTCTCAAATGGAGCTTTTACCTTTCATCAAGGTTCAAAACATTTTGGAGGCAAGTTAGTGGTGGATTGCCATTTTAAATGGTTCTTCACCACTTTCTCTATTTCCTGGTTTAAATTAGGGCATCATATATATGATTTAGCTAAGGTTTTCATTTGTACTATGTCTGGGTGCCCTTTATGTAGTAAACAAAATACTTTCTTTTGACCTTCAGATGGTATTATCATATAGTCATTTATAATATGAGATCATTGCATAGAGACAAACTTCCAAATACATTCTAGATAAGCCTTGCAATATAGTTTAGTCATCTTACAGCCATTTCTATCTTATCCAATTTTGAAAGGTTTTGCATCCAGGATCATTACTAGACCAATTTGTAACCTTTGAAGTATTCAGGGTTGTGAAATTCTACTTCTTGATATTATGTCCCTTTTACCAGTTCAGACTCATGATATGTATAAGAAAAAAAATTAATTACAAAAATACTAATGAAATATATAAGGAGAAAATATTAATTGTAAAATATATATAAAATATACTATGAAAATATTAAGGGTGTGCAATGCATAAGATAAAAATATTAATTCCAAAATATACTCCAAAACATTATTTTATTTTAGTTGTTTCTAAGAGTTTATGTATTATAATTATGTAAATTAAGCCTATTAATAAAAATAAACTAATAAGGTCTTACCAATTTATTCACTGTTCTGGGCTCACACTTTTGTCTTTTGTATTCTTACCTTGAGCATGTGGTGACTGAATTTAACTTTTATGAGGATCATTTGTTCAACTGGTTTCTGGGTTAACTGAATTTACACAGATACTTGGGACAGTGCAGTTATGATGAGCTGAATATGTTTACATAGCTGCCACTATGATTTCTGGTCTACTTTCAGTTTCCATACATGCAATAATTCCATGGTGAGCGGTAGATTAATTTCAAATGATTTCTATCTCCATTAATTACAGTTTCAATCTTATTCTCTTTTTTAATTATCTCATTTTTAGCAGGTGATCTTTTGTTTGTCAGATATCTCAAATAACAGCAAATATCTTTCAAAAAGTGGTGGGCTTAATTTTAACTCTGGCTTAGTATACCCCTTTATGATAATTAGTTACATTGTGGCAAGGTCAGAACGTATGCATACCAGCACTGAGCCTTCTAATCAATAGATATCTATATAAGAAATCATATTTTTCATCTTAGTGGAATATACTGTTGTTTTTCTGGCTAGTATATTCATAATTTTTCTGTGAGTTTCAGCTTTTTGCACTTTCACATTGTCAAATTCTGATTTAAGAGAAGATACCAATGACAAGCATGGCCAAACCATAAAATGAAACTTAACAAATCAAAAGATTTTAAGCTCTTTTTAAGCCTTTTTCTCATCACTGATTTTTTGAAAGTTTTTTAATCTGACATCTGTCTGGCACATAAATTATTGGATTCTCTGTATATATATATTTACATTATTTAATTAGTTTACAGCTTTAATTATAGTATTAATTACTGTGGGATTCATTAATCATTTAACATAATTTTTACTGACCAAAATTTTGTCAAAATACCAAATATTCAGGGTTAATTAAATACTTTTGTTCTTTTTTTTATATTTATATTTATATTTTTTTTATTTAATTAAAAAAGTCTGTTTTCCATATCAATTTTTATTTTATCATAAAAAAATTATTTATTTTACAAAAAAATTATTATTTAATATACTAAAATAAATTTACTGATATATGGAGAAATCTATTTTATACAAGCTGCTTGTTTTCCTTTTTTATTTTATTTGCATACAGTGGAACCATGAACTATGCTGTATATAACTATGTGATTTCAATTATGCATTATCAAAATAAAATGTAACAAACAAATAAAAATGTAAATAAATCAAGAAAATACCATTAAGATCACAAATTTTTAATATTTGGCAGCCATTTTTCTTTCTTTGACTGGAGCATTAGATGCATTTTGTGCTGAAACAGAACTCATCAGTTGGCCCAGGTCACTATCTCTCATATATATCTTTATTATATGAAAAGTATTTATCTAGAGTAAATTGTTACATTTTCATTAACCATTGTCAAACTTCCTCCACTCACAACTTTGACGCCATCCATTTCAGATAAATACAATAATGATTATTATGGCGTCAAAGTTGTGAGTAGAGGAAGTTTGACAATGGTAAATGAAAATGTAACAAATTACTTATACTAATAAAATATCTAGTTTAGGTTAAAACATGTATTTTAATCACCCTTTATTATCCTTTCTGAATTTGATGTATAGTATTTTACTTAATAAAATATGTTCTAGAAGTAAACGTTTTACAATATTCATTAAACATTAACCTAAAAAGATAATAATTTCCTGAAAGAGACAAATCTATTTTTATATACAAGACAAAAGTTGCAGGAAGAAAAGAATATTGTCTGAGCTATTTATTTTATGTTAAAGATAAAACTACAATAAGAGTTAGTTTGTCTTTTGTATTCTTATTGCTTCAAAAGGTGCGTGAGAGAAAACACTCTGTAAAATAAAATAAACTTCCCTCCTTCTTTCACTAATAATTATATTAAGTAATATTTACTAAGGCTATAATAACCTTATAAATAAGCGTCTGAAAAATTCGAAGGTAGGGACCTCTACAGGTCTTAGCCACAAGCTTACGCTCAGAAGAAATGAGGGAAATAATTATATTATTATTATTTTAAAATTTTGTTTATATGCTATTTCCTTTGAATGTGAGGGGGTTTGGAACAAATTATAGTATAGTTTGGGGCTCTACTGTATATCAATATTTAAGGCCAAGTGAAGTGTACACTATAATATATAAGACTAAAGTGGAAAATAAATGTATTTATATATTAAACTATTTCCATCATCTAATATTAAGTATTGAATGCCTTTAGAAAAATTTAACTTTATTTAAATTTTCCAATTACGTTCAACTATTAATAATAGCAGAAATAAAGTTAAATTTTCCTAGACATTTTAATATTAGATGATGGAAATAGTCTAATATATAAATACAACTAAAATACCATGATCACAAACCTTTAAGAAAACAATACAGTTGAAAATAGATTACATTTTTTTTTAGTTTGCAACTAGATGCTGATGTTAATGAGATGCAATTAAATTTAATACAGGTGGTACTTGGAGAAAATGTAGTTTCAAATATATATATACATAACAATAAAAATAATAAATATAACAGTAATTAACTATTATATACAGTCTTTCAATCCGCAGAAGCACTTTCGGTACTTTCGATTACCGAAAGTGCTTCTGGGGATTGAAAAACTGTATATAATTGTGAATTGTCATGATATTAATTATTTTTATTGTTATTTCAATAGTTTTTAATTAACAGACATTTTATTTGTATTATATATATATATAGGTGTGTGGACATGTTATAAATGAAAGAAAATAAATAATAAATCATAAAAAATTAATATTTTATTTTGTAGTTATTTACAATTCATTTTAATTGTCATTTTGTTCTAGAAGCGCTATATATTATATTTTAAAACTTTAAAAAAAAAAAATTTGTTTCATATAAATATATTACTTACTCTGGAGCGTTTTTATCGAAAAATGGAGGTACTAGGATTGCTGATGGAAAAACTATTTCGTTTAAATTAGGTGTATAATAAGCATTTACTTCTGCTGGTGCCATTAGCCACCTAAATAAATAATAAGAAATACATATAGTAACATTAAGATTATTACTTTTTAATAAGTTATATTAACAAAAGCTACATCAAGTTTTTATTAAGCAGATGGGTTAAGCCAATATTGATCAGCAAGAAATAATTTTGACTACTTGTTCAAAATACTGTTGTATGCCAAAAGACTTTCTGGAGTCATAAAACTTTCTCAAGTAGTCAAGCGTTGGTGGCCAAGTAGTCAACATAGCTGCCTTGCAAGCAGTTGTTCCGGATTCACGGTTCGCTTTCCAGCCGATGCTTTGACACAGGAAAAAAAAAACTTTCTCAAGTACTCAAACTTTTTTTTTCTTAATTAAATAAGTAGCAATGGTAAAATCTAAATTAAGAAAAGATTTACAGCATCTTAATTTCATTGACTAATTCATCTCTAATCCTATTCCTATAATAGTATGAAAAGTGACAATCTTTTTGAAATAAGCAACAAATAGAAAGTCATATATAAATATCAAAAGGTACTAGTTAACTGAAACAAGTTAAAAAATATAATAAGATAAAAGTCGTCATTCTATTTTCGGCATTAACATATTCTTGCCATCCTAATTTGTTTTAGTGAAAATGATGAGTTTAACAAATTCTCATTTCAGAAATAATTTCACATTTCTTAAAAAACAATTTAAAAAATGCAAGTTTATAAAAATTCTTAATAATAATTAAATCAAAGATGAAGGTAGAAGGGCTATACAGAAATGACGGTGGTGATGTTTATCACTGAAACCTAGATACAAGTTTGATTCCATAGGCGAAGCAGTGAGGCACCTGATGCAGGACTTAAAGTAAAATAGGAGCTAAAACAATACTTATATTAATATATATAATATTTATTTTATTCTTATTACATTCATTGCTTTGATTAGTAGATTATTTTAAATAGGCCTTTTCAATAAATGTAAAACATTGCATTTTAAGGCTTGCCCCGGGCAAGAAATTAGAGTAACTAGGCCTTATTTGGATACCATCTTTTATTATTTTTTATTAGAACACTGCTAATCATATTGACCATTCATAATTTACTATTTCTCATATCTATTTATTATATATATACACCTGGGTCTCTTTTTATGCGGACTTATTTAACATGATTTTGAAGTTACACGATTCGTGTTTCACCGGAAGTCGATATCCAATAATGCGCTATTACTTTAAATAATAAATTTCGCGCACTTACATTATATTGAAAGTAATAGCACATTATTGGAATTCGACTTTCATCTTAGTAATTTCAATATTTTCAGTGCTTTATAATAAGCATTTATTTTATATAACGTATGTAAACAATTGTATTACATTCAAATATCAGCCTTTCACGCTTATTAACACTTGCAAAGCGTATGCACAATTAGCATGAAAGGCTGATATTTGAATGTAGTGCTTTATAATAGTAAGATTTTATGCAATAATGAAATTAAAATCATGATTTCCACATTTTATGTATACACATATTAAATTTTACAAGAATATAATGTAAATTTGTTCAAACATTGTGCGTGTTAATTTTGCATTTTAAATCACATTCTGTTTTTGCTTTTTAAAAAAGAACGTAATCAATTATTATTTTTTTATTAATGACACTATTCATTAATGTGCTCTTAAATTCCAGCGAGAGCTAAATGTTTGTATGTCTGGATATCGCGAGCTTCTTAAACAATTAATAAAATCACCGTCTCAAAGATTAATTATGTTGTCACCAGAAAATCATAATAATTAAAACGTGTATAAAAAAATGTAAATTACTGTAAATTATGCATAAAAATATATTATTTTGAATAAAATTAAATATTATAGTTAAAAAAAGTTTGTCTTGTATCAATTTTTTTCAAATTTGAAATTTTTTATTAGTCATATTTTATTTTCTTATTTTTTTTTTTGCGTGAATTTTAACGTAATTTTACATTGGTACTTTGCTTTTACGCAAATTTTGAAAAATCACAGCCACATCCCCCCTTTTTCAATGCAAGTTACGTCTATTTTTTCACGATTTCGTTTGCGCGTGTTTTCTGAGGAACCTATCTATCGCGTAAAACGAGACCCAGGTGTATATATATGGGTGTGTGTGTGTGTGCATGTAAAAGTGTGTGAGTGTAAAATGTAAACAAAACAATGAAATTCTTATTATATCATTCCGCTATTTTTGACATTATGTAGTTGAGAAAGAGAAATATTTTCTTTTTCATAAAGGAATCTTATGTAAATAAGCATTTATTTTTATAGCGCCATGTTTTTTGTAAATTGTAATACATTAAAGATCATTCATTCAGACATCATAAACAGTAATTTAAAGTGAGTGGTCTATCCTCATGCTTTCATTTCCAGTACTTAAGATTTGCCCATATATAAGCACTTGGGTTGGAAAGAATAAGTGGATTCATTTTATTCTTTCATAAATACTATATCTTGTGTTGGGAATGAAAGTATTCATTTATTAACACTCATAAAAAGCGCATGCACAATAGCTTAAAAAGTCCGATCTTTAATGTATTACAATAAAGGAATCTTAAGAAAGTATAGTTAATAAATATTTTAAACAAAGTTGATATTAGTTTTATGAGGCTGTAAAAAAAAAAAATTGGGGGATTTCTCTGAATTTAAATGAAGTTAATTTTTTTATAAACAAATAGCTGGAAGCGACAGTGCGCAAAACAAAAGATCTGTTTAATGTCTAAAATCAGCCATCTCGAAAAAACGATCACAATATTTATAATAATAATAAAAATAGTAAAGCAAAATAGTACAATCAAGTATATCAGGAAATCAATGCTTGCTGAGAGGAATGGAAAGGATAGTAAATGATAAAATATAAAACAACAATTTTGATATCATTGATTATCACAACAATCCATTATAAAGATAACAAGAAAAGCATTCAAAGTTTATGAAATAAATTTGATGGTACTGAAAATATTGACTGGACTCTGTGTGAGCATGACTATAATATATGGATGTATAAATTCTCATTTACAATTATACCACTGCAATAGAAGCAACCAGCTTCCAGCATGTATGAAAGTAATATAAATTTATTTTAAAAATTTATTGATAGGAAATAGTCTACTACAGTGCAAAATCCCCCCAATTATTCTCTAATATTAAATATATATATTTACGAATTAAATTCATTTAAAACTGTGAGCTTGATTAATAATTATAAAAATCACTGCTAATTTACAAATTTCACATTATCTTGAAATATTTAGCTTAGTTCATTTAACTTTTAAGAACTTGGGCATCAGATAACAATGGCCACTATATTATCTGACCAATGAATTGAAAATAATCCAAGACAGAGAGAATAGTTTACAAGTTCAAGTTATTAAAATAATTCTTTAAAAATCTGACTTTTGGATTATATATATATTTTTATATATAATTTTACTTTTGGATTATAGTATTTAGATTTACTTAATTGTGAATAAAGCTATAAATTCATTTATTACGCTTTACAAGCAAAAACAAGCATAGACT
The DNA here is from genome assembly GCA_028023455.1 of Epiperipatus broadwayi. Lineage (NCBI taxonomy): Eukaryota > Metazoa > Onychophora > Udeonychophora > Euonychophora > Peripatidae > Epiperipatus > Epiperipatus broadwayi. The sequence continues at coordinate 2,289,762 of JAQFVV010000040.1, forward strand.
GTGCTAAAAGTCTGAATCACATTATTATTAAATGATCTTAAAAACTTGCATTTTCTCACCAGTTTTGAAATTGTTGCATATTAATGGCTTCAGCAAGTTTTTTGTTAATCTTTGTGGAAAAGGTGGGTGGAGTTCTGTGAAAAATAATTAACTATTCATTTAGCCAGCCATCCATTAATTGGATAGCTTGTTAAATTGGCTATGAACCAGAATGCTTGGGGATAAAAATATTCTAAACCTAAGTGGATTTGGAAATTTTCTTTACCCCAGATTCAAACTCCAAGTTCTACTCATAGCAAGCAAAAGCACAAACCACTATGCAATGAGGTTTCATATATGTATACATATAAAAAAAATGGCTGCAGAAAGGAGTTTGCTATTAACTGAAAGGAGATCCTTTGATCCGTCTTGGAGGCCTTAAAGGAACTGAGCAGGGCAAATTTCTAATGTTCACTCCATACATTCTTGTTGTTGCAGCTATTACTATGTGATTATTCATACAGTATACGAACATGGATAGCTGCTCACCAACATGCATTAGCCAGTGTGGTGAGTTTATTGACTTTTTACCTCTAAGTTTAAGATCAAGAAACACCATGGTCACTCTTCTCAGTTGCATGATAAGGCAGAATGAATGTTTGTGTAAATGATAAATATTTTTACAGTATAAACAATTATGACAGACAAAAATAAAGCATGGCCCTTATTCCCAGGAGGCTGTAAAGTCACCAACCAAGGCAGCGGTTGGTGGCCAAAGGCAGAGGGTGCTAAGAATCCCCTGATTGTGGACCCAGGCTGCCATTTGATGACGACTTTTTATTTAGGTACTTACAACTGCAGATCACTTTCAAGTGAAGGAAGATTGCAAGAATTAGAAGAACTGTCTTATATTAAATGGGACATTATTGGACTTTGTGAAGTTAGAAGAAAAGGTGAAGAGACAATTGATTTAAAAAGTGGACATGTACTCTATTATAAAGGCACAAATATTGGAAATACAAGTGGAGTAGGATTCATTATAAATAAAAAGTGGAAGAACAACATTGTGGAGATTGATGGTGTATCGGACAGAGTGGCAAGATTAGTTATACAACTTAATAGCAGATACCAAATGCAGATAATTCAGGTTTATGCCCCAACAAGTTCTCATAGTGATGAAGTAGTAGAAGATTTTTATATGGATGTACAAAAGGCTTTTGATCAGAGTAAACAACATTTTAAATTTGTTATGGGAGACTTTAATGCTAGAATTGGTAAACAAATGAAAGATGAAAGTGCTGTAGGTAATTTTGGTTATGGTAATAGAAATGAGAGAGGACATAGACTTGTGGAGTTTGCAGAGAAAAAAAAACTTTATATTATGAATTCTTTTTTTGAGAAAAATGTTAAAAGGAAATGGACATGGAAGCATCCAAATGAAGGTACAGCAGAATTGGATTATATTTTGACTAACAGGAAATACATATTTCAAGATTGTAATGTTCTTAATAAATTTAACACAGGAAGTGATCATCGATTAGTAAGATGTAAGATACATGTTAATGCAAAACTAGAGAGACAAAAATTATTAAGAAAAACAATATTTACAGTTGATATTCCTAATCTTCAGAAACATTCTAATGAATTTAAATTAGAACTTACAAATCGGTTTCAAGTATTAGTAGATTTTGAACATGATTCAGATTTGAATGAAATTAATATGAAAATAACTGATACACTTTTAAAAACTGCAACAAAGATAGCTGGTAGAAAAAAGCAAGCAATTGACCAATAAAATTTCTACTGAGACTAGAGAATTTATGAAGAAAAGAAGGAATATGAAGATATACAAAAATGATGCATTAAAAAGGATTGAATATCTTGAATTTTGTAAAATGGTGCAGAAAAGAGTTGAAAATGATATAAGAAAGTATAACTGTGAACTAGCAAGGAAAGCTGTAGAAGAGAATAAAAGTCTCAAGAGTGTAAAACAACATTTTGGTATTGGTAGGAAATTTATATCTGCAATAAGAAAAAAAGATGGAATTATTACTAAAAAGAGAGATGACATCATGAAATGGGTAGAAGACTTTTATCAAGAATTATATAGTAATAAAGAACAAGTACCTCCTATATCTATTACATCTTCCGAATTGCCCAGAATTTTAAATGAAGAAGTGAGACATGCAATTAAATGTATGAAGAAAGGAAAGGCTCCAGGTAATGATGGAATTGTAATTGATATATTAAAAGAAGCAGGTGAAGAAATAGAACATTTTTAGCAAAGTTATATACCAAATGTCTAAATGATAAAGATGTACCAGATGATTGGAAGAATGCAGTATTAATATTAATATTTAAAAAAGGTGATAAACAAGATATTAGAAATTACAGACCTATCAGCCTTTTATCAGTTTTATACAAAAATTTTACCAAGATAATTACAACTCATCTACAGAGAACATTGGATTTCCACCAACCAAGAGAACAAGCTGGATTTAAAAGTGGTTTTAGTACAGTAGATCATATCCAGGTATTGAGAGAAGTTATAGAAAGGACAAATGAATATGAGTTGCCATTATGTTTTGGATTTGTAGATTATGAAAAGGCATTTGATTCTATAAACATTTCTTCAGTGATTAAAGCATTGGATCATCAAGGTATAGATCCAGGATATTGTCATATTTTAAAGAATATTTATAAAAATGCAACAGCAACAATTAGATTACATAATGATACTAGGAAAGTCAACATTGAGAAGGGTGTAAGACAGGGTGACTCCATATCTCCAAAACTTTTTACAGCAGTGCTGCAAGAAGTATTTTGTGGATTAAAATGGGAAGCTAAAGGAGTGAAAGTAAATGGAGATTATTTAAGTCATTTAGATTTTGCAGATGATGTAGTTGTTTTTGCAAATAATGCTTTAGAGCTGCAGGAAATGTTGCAGGAGTTATCAGATGAAAGTAGGAAAGTAGGACTAAAGATAAATGTTAAAAAGACTAAAGTAATGTTTAATGGATTTTCTCAAAATATGAAAATAAAGATTGATTATGATGAGTTAGAAGAAGTTAACAGTTACAAATACCTTGGTCAGATTATTAATACAGATGGAAACATAATGGATGAAATTAATCATAGAATTAAACTTGGTTGGAGTGCTTTTGGTAGAAATAACTTGATACTAAAAGGAAATATGCCTATGTGTTTGAAAAGGAAGGTTTTTAATAAATGTGTTTTACCAGTTCTTACTTATGGATCTGAGACTTGGACACTTAATAGAAGAGCAATACAGAGACTTCAGACCACTCAAAGAAATATGAAAAAATGCATGTTGGGAATAACAAGAAGAGATCAAAAACGCAATATATGGGTAAGAGTACAAACAGGTGTTACTGACCTCATTGAAAACATTAAAAGGCTAAAGTGGAGTTGGGCTGGACATATTTCTAGAAGAGATGATAATAGATGGACAATTGAAATTTTAAACTGGATTTCAAGAGATTGTAAAAGACCCAGAAAGAGACCACATGTGAGATGGCTGGATGAAATAAGAAAGTGTACAGCGGTGATGTGGAGAAGAGAAGCTAAAGATCGGAGAAGATGGATTGAACTTGGAGAGACCTGCATCCTGCAGTGGATTGATAATGGTTGATGATGATGATAAAAAAAATATTTTTTTTTCTAGTTGTATACCGTATTTAATTAATCTCTATTAATTTTTTTGTTGCTATTATTCTAAAAGATTCTAAAATAATCAAATGCATGAACCTTGAGCTTGGAGTCTCCCATTCTTACTATTGCGCCAAACCATGCAGCTATTATTATTACAATAACAAAGAATAGATACTTAAGAAATATCCTATATTAACATTTAAATAAATCATAGTTAATTTAATGCGAAATTTATAACTAAAAAAATAAAAACTGTAACATATATAAAATATTGAGTTACTCATTTGGATCCGGTTTTTTGTTTCTTTTTTTCAAGTTCTTGATTTTATTGTATCTGATTACTTTGAGAATGTTTTCAAATTCATCATCTGTTACTTCTAACTGAAATACAAAATAAAGAAACAGTAAATTAATCAATAATCAATAATATCTGCAAAACTATTTTATTACCATAAATTCCAATATTGGACAAAAAACAAAAGTTTTCAAAACAAATAATAAACATTTCAAAATAAAACTACTTAATTGAATTTTTTTTATTAAAGAGGATTTAAGGTTATTAGATACTATATTAATATTTGCTGCTGGAAATTATGATATCTTTTAATGCTTATACCAATTTCCAAATGTAAAAATTATTGTTAACCTTACTGCTTTCTAGTCCAGATAGTAACAAAGGTAGGAATCAGAATAGGACTACTAAACAAACATCAATATTCCAGTCGATTTATAATATAAAAACATTTTATGAAGCATTTAAAATCATATTTAATATTATTTTGGGCATAAATTTTAAACTTCATATAAGAAAGATTTGCACTAAGTGTTTAATTCTGCATTATTTTATACTCTAAAATCACAAATAGTGAGAGACAATATACTGAATCTTACAAAAATATATTATAGTGCTATAAATTACACTATTTTATCAATATAGGTCTTTCTTTGTTTTACTTGTTTCCTTGTCTAGAATAAGATTATTTAGATATAAAACTAGGCCTGTTTTTATTATCAAAGTATTTATTTTAAAAATGTTTCAAAATAAGATATATTTTATGTTTTTCTATTTTGAATAAAAATGATATAGATAACATAAATACTCTTGAACATAAATATAGTACTTTCAAAATAACTCAGATTTAAGCAGCTTAATCAAATGGATAATAATTCACTATTAAACGCTATAGCATTTACCCACGTGATTTATCCGTTATCAGAAAATTCATTTTACTAAAAAAATCATTAAACCATCTTTGGATGACACAATAGATTACAATAAACTCAAAATTTAATCTTTATATATTACAATCTATCTTTATAAAAATTACTTTCTAAAAATAGAAGAAAAAAAAACTAAATCTTATTTAACTTTCTTTCTAATAAATAATTTTCTGGACTCTAAATCTATTATGTATTATTTTAACTAAAGAAATTAATATATGAATTTTATCTACAGTACAGGATTTTTCATACCTGCACTCCAATATGCAATATATAGGGGTTTGAAGTCAGACTTTCACATGCCCCTCAACTATCTATGTTATCTCATATTGCTGACACTTTGATCACACACATGTCGAAAAGATAAACAATCGCCAATAATATACATACTTCATGCTAAACCAACACTCGTCAGTTGGTCCAGATTATAATCTCCACACATATATACAATCAATGCTCAGCTTATATTAAGATAGCCAATCTTCATACTTTAATGGGCAGGCTTCAATCCGCTCCACCTCACAACTCTTCAGCCATCCATTTCATTGAAAATCTGATGATGGCATGCTCAAAGCCCACATTGGTTCCAACCTTCTCATCCTACCCATGTTGACCATGGCCATTTTGACCTCTCATGTATAAGACAATCCATTTACATACATATACGAGAGATGGGCAGATATGAATTTGAAGAAATTAAATAAAGTATATTACTTTATATGTTCGTTTTAAAACTTTGCAGTTCCATATAATTTGAATTTATTTATTCATTTTTAACTCATACACGCGCGCGCACGCACACATATATATATATATATATAGAGAGAGAGAGAGATCAATTTGTAATTATCACATAATTCATTTATTCCTTTTACATGTCCACTTATTTTTTCTTAAGTAAAGAATATTATATATGTGTGTGGGTGCGCATCAGTGTACTGAAAAATATGTTATTTATAAATTATGTTTACATACAAAGTATATAAGACAATTTGTAACTATTGAAAAGAGTTGATATACTCAAATCTAAATGACAAAACTTGCTCTAGTCAAAATATTATGGATCATTAATAAACTGTTTTCCTGATAACTAAAATCTTGTGTTTGAAGTAAATAAAATGATGAAAATAATTTCTAGACACGGTAAGAATATAAATGAACTCTCATGCAAGCTTATAAAGTTAATAGATAATTGATTTTTAATAAAGTATAAAATCTATATATGGTATTAAAGAAAGACTAATAACTTTTATAAGACAGAAAAAGTGATTTACTACCATTTGTGTATGTTGTTTTTATCAGTGCATCTGAACTCTCATTAGACCACTCTCCAGCAAAGAGGGTTAAGTTTTTATCCACTTTTAATAGATTGTGGAAGAAAGTCCAAGCATCGCATAACAATATGCATTGTAAGTTTAGTTTTTATCTGTGCATCAATCACTTTTAGCTTAAACCTATCACAATGATCCATCAGCCCAAAAGTTCTTCCACACTCCAGATTCATATAGAACATGTTTTTGAAGTAAACCACATCTATAGTGTAGGAGATTACTTTGCTTTCTGAACTGATAGACTATTATGATAGGAGGAGCCAAAATTATGCACTGATAAAAGAAAAACTTTATCATTTGTGTATGTATAGAAAGATTTTATTTGAAATAAGTGCTATGTAAAGAATGCATTTATATATTAAGTTTAATATATATACTTTATAAAAGGCTTTAAATTTCGATCTACTTATGTTAAAAAAATGTTTTCATTGAAGTGTGAAGATGTTTTGTTGAAGACTATGTAATTAAATATATATAAAAATAAGACGTGAAATTTGCCAAATCTATTTTAAATAATTGAAATAACCTCTAGATGTCAATAACTTTTTACAGAAAGAAAATATACCATGGGTCATTTCTTACTGTATTTTAGATCTTTTTATTTAGAGTTATCCAGAACAATAAATCAAAAGACTTAAAATACGGTAAAAAGTGATCCAAGATTCATTTTCTTACTGTAAAATATTATTGAACATGACAGCTAGAGGGCAGTTCATTTATTATTTAAAATAAACTTTGGTAAATTTTATTTATTCAATATTAAAATGTTATTTATTATTATATACACTCCATTTACTGCCTTTGTCTTTGTTTGTTTCCAGAGTTTTTACTGATCAATTACAAAGCTGAAAACCCACTTGTAAATACTATCATAGATGTAAAGCTATCATTATTTATATTCATAATTACTAAAATGAGGTTTCATTAAATATTTAGACATTGTTAAAAATGAGGCACTATCTTGTTCCTCTAAATGTATAATAGTAATTTCACAATAATTTGTACTGTACTTAAACCAGACTAATACATGAAGTTCACTCTCTTAAAAACACATCAATAAATCTATGCTTAAGCTAAAGAAATAGGGGCTATTATTGTACCCTTTTTGTTTATTGGTGGTGAATTATTAATTTATACATAACTCATGTGGAATTACAGTTACTTCTGTTTTAGTTTCATATATATATATATTATAATGGGAAGGGGGTATCGAGAAAGTTAAAAAAATGGGTGAACCTGGGGTGATGGAAAAATTATCATCAACCCCAAGTAAATACTAAATGAAATATTTACAAAAAGTATATTTAAGTAGTATATTCAAAAGGGAGCAGGAGATCAGAGATCTCTGACATCACTGATGAGAGACCAGAAGAGCAACTATAAATCCACCAGCATTATAATTTTAAAAATAAGTACAAGTAAATACTCAAGAGAAATAACCATCCATCATCATCATTGATGGGAATAAACAAATCAGTACAATAAATCAGCAGTCCATCTTGTGTCTGGATTTGAACAATAAAAATATAAATCAACAGTCAACCTTGTGACTGGATTGGAAATGGGTCTTTTGTAGACCAGGCTAACTATTGAGCCTTTGCCAGCTTGGGCAATTATTTAAACATAATTTGGATGCACCAGCTTAGTGTCCATCCATTTAAACAGATAAGAATCAGAAATCAAAACAATAATGCTGGGACATTTAGAACATGCTGATCATCATCAATGCTCTGGCCACTTAAGTACCATTAATGTACTGGCCAACTATAAACTTAAATTTTTAATAAGACTGAACTAAAATAAAATATAGTGCATGGGCTTTAAAGAGTATCCTCTTTTGTGCCAACAAGGATGATCATTGATTATCTCTGGATGCCCAAAGCACTAAACACATCCCCATTTATCCATGCATGAATCTAGCCCAGAGAACACAAGTATTACTGTATGTGTCCAAGAGATGATGAAAACAATTTTTAACAATTAAATACAAGTTTATTAATAACAAAAAATAAATGATTAAGGTCTTATAAGAGTTCTGATTTTGAAAAGTATACAATAATAAAAGTCATTATGCTGTAATTTACAATATTACAACAAAATTCAAGTTATCATATTAATTGCATTATTTCTTAATGGATATCTATAAATGCATTTATATATCTGTACACAGACGTGCGTTTTATAATACATGATGAAAACATTTCAATTAAACATAAAATAATTATTACATTTGTGATTTATATAATTACTATTCAAAATTTAAATTGTAGATCAAGCCCCTCATGTGATCTATAAAATGGCATGCCCTCAATTAGGCTGCCATGCATCATATTATGGTAAAACTCGGGCTAACCTGAACACAAGAATTTATCAACATAGGTATGTCTACAATAGGGTCAAAAATAAAAATGAAGGATCATCAGTATTCTGGGACCACCAAGCAGCTACAGGCCATGTATTTGAACCTAGTTCTGCCCAAATAATTTGTACAGAAAAAATGATGCCAAAAGAAAAGTTAAAGAAGCTTTCTATATAGCAAATGACATTAATGCCATTAATAGAAGAGAGGCATGTTTTGCTCTCTCTAAACAATGGACTAATTAAAAATTCAAACGCATTTGCATAATCATAACAATCGTTAGTTACAAAGCTATGAGTATGAGATTCAAACATGAAATCTCGAAAGCGCTTAGCAAAGCTATTATAAATTAGAGTAAAATTATAGCTTCACTATTTAATGCGAAAAAAAAGTTGCATACTTATAATTACAATGATTTACATATATGTGTGCACAGGCATGCATTTATAATATATAATGAATATTCAATAAATGAATTGACATTTAATAAATAAAAAAATATTAAAATTTTACATATATGACTTGTTATAATAATATTGTATTTTTTCATAATTAATTCATTTGGAAAACACATAAATTCCACACATATACGTGTGTATAAACAAAATATATAATTTAAAATTTAATTTCAGTTTATAAGTTCTTTTTTTTTATCAAACTAAATAAAGTCAACCTTTGTTTCACAGGTACTTGTTGATTAATTATCAGCATTCTTAGATCAATTTAAAAGATTTGCTTTTACGATTTTAATTCAAACAAAATTATGCTTGCATTTGTATATTCTTTTTTTAATGTCATTTTTTTTAAAGAATTACCAAAACACTTTCTTCAAAAATATACATCAAATCGTCTTTCTTTTAGACATTTGACTTAAGCAAATTATTTACGTGTTTTGTTTTAAGTTATTAATTTATAATCTTGTAAGTCATTTTAAGAATTATTAAAATAAAATAATTCACTGTATATACACGTGATGTATTTATCTTGATTCCTTGCATGTATAGATAAACAGTAGCATAAGTATAATTACTTCTTTATTCAGCTGGTATTCCTCTTGGGCAAGCTGGGTTTTGTCAATCCAGGCAAATTTCATCATCAGGCAACAGTACATAATTCAGGTATGGTTGGCTTTCTTCCTTCTGTAGTCAGTTCCCCTTATACTTGGATTTTGTAAGCTTCAGGTCAGCAAGCTGTTTTCCAGAACACTTTTAAAGCTATGAATTACAAAGAATCTTGACCTGTTTCCTCCATGTAAATTCAAACTCCACCAGTGAACTGTAGATTAGCCACTTCCTTGAATTCTTAAATCCTCATGGCAGTTATCTTGATAATTATTCTAGTCATCTTTGCAGCTAGCTTTACTATGGCCATTTTCTGCTACAGCTACCAACTCTTCACAAAATATTTTAGCCAACTTTACAGCTAGCTCTTCTGCTAACTCTTACAAAACTGCAACTTAAAACTGTTCTCTTCAAAAATCACTATCCAGACTGGAGCTAATTTTGTTATCAGCCCTTTTATAGAATCATCTAAGGTGATAATAACACTTTGATAAAAACAGAGTTTTTATTTTTAGCTCTCTAATCCCTTTGAAAACTTATACATGTTTTAATTAATTAAAAAATTTTGAAAACAATATTGTGTTTTTACATTTCACAATCAGAATAATAATAATAATAATAATAATAATAATAATAATAATAATAATAATAATAATAATAATAATAATAATAATAATAATAATAATAATAATAATAATAATAATAATAATAATAATAATAATAATAATAATAATAATAATAATAATAATAATAATAATAATAATAATAATAATAATAATAATAATAATAATAATAATAATAATAATAATAATAATAATAATAATAATAATAATAATAATAGAGCAGCAACTTTTGTTCTATATTCACTATGGTGCACAAGATGTACGTTCCTAATGGGAAATAACACAAGGCGACATCCATCTACTTTTGAACACAAGTTACGGCAAATACAACTCCGGGACAAATTGATAACAAGTCCAGACATCTATGCAGCTACCTGGTCTCTGCTTAAACACAGAGCAAGGTTGTAACATAATCAAGGAAATAATGACTAAGTAATATGGAGTACCAACAGGGGAAAACAAAAATAAATAAATAATAAAACAGGAAATAAAGCAAAAGAACAGAGCCAATCCCTATCCAGTAATAGCTTCAGTAACATCTGTGCACCTAATAACTATTGAAATGCAACTGTCTATAATATTCTGAACACTTTATTTTTATAGTGAACAAATCTGTAACATTCAATTAAGACAATATATTATAAAGATGTTATCTTGATTATTGTAATAACAATTGTAACCTGGTTGTAACTGGAAAACTTGTAGCATATAATCTATATAACCATTATTATTCTTTTGAGACAATAAAGGCCTTTTGAAACATAATAATAATAATAATAATAATAATAATAATAATAATAATAATAATAATAATAATAATAATAATAATAATAATAATAATAATAATAATAATAATAATAATAATAATAATAATAATAATAATAATAATAATAATAATAATAATAATAATAATAATAATAATAATAATAATAATAATAATAATAATAATAATAATAATAATAATAATAATAATAATAATAATAATAATAATAATAATAATAATAATAATAATAATAATAATAATAATAATAATAATAATAATAATAATAATAATAATAATAATAATAATACAATATTTATATTTGTTCAGATTTTTTAAAAGTTTATTTTATAAAACAATTTTTATTTTAAATCAGAGTTATTATTTAACCCTTTATTTATTATTTTATTTTAGGAAATATAAAAAAAAAATATCTACAAAAATTTATCCTATATATAAATAAGCATTTATTTTTAAAGCATCTGCATACAATTGTAATTACATTCGAATATCGGCCTTTCAAGCCAATTGTGCAAACGCTTTGCGAGTGTTAAATAATAAATGAATACCCTCTGACCAATACAAGATATAGAATTTATGCAGGAATAAAAAGAATCCTTTTATTCCTACGACTCAAATATTTATATATGAGCAAAGCGTTTGCACAATTGGCTTGAAAGGCCGATATTCGAATGTAATTACAATTGTATGCAGACGCTATAAAAATAAATGCTTATTTATATATATGATTAAGTTTCAGTTGGAATGACGTTTAGTAAATTCTAGAAAATTTCATTGGCGTCATTCATTCAGACATTGTATATAGTAATTTAAAGTGACCGTTCTATTGTCACACCTTCTGTGCCAGTACTTCAGATTTGCTCATATATAAATATTTGAGTCGTAGGAATAAGAGGATTCTTTTTATTCCTGCATAAATTCTATATCTTGTATTGGTCAGAGGGTATTCATTTATTATTTAACACTCGCAAAGCGTTTGCACAATTGGCTTGAAAGGCCGATATTCGAATGTAAAAATTTATCCTGTGTTTATTTCTACTTTTCCTTTATTTTATGTATATATTTATGCACACACACTATATTAGTGTATGCTATGTAAGCCAACTGGTTACAATATATATATATATATCGTTACACACATCTCATAAAATATTTAGTAATAGTGAAACTTCTTGAATGTACACTTTTAAAATCACAATTACCTTACTGTAATATTCATCAAGTTTGGTCACGTTAATCATCCAATCAGGATAAGCAATTTTTTCAATCACAGCCTTTGCTTTTTCAGCAGCTTTAGCTTTAGTTGTGGAATCCATCCATGGAAGATCTTCAAGATTGTGAATAAAAGCATTCTTAATGTTTTTAATGATAGAGTTTACCTATATTTAAAAAATTGTCATATGTATAATATAGATTCTATGCTGAAATGAATAGACTACTTAGGCAATAAAATACTATGAATGAGAGATAATGTTTAATCATCACCTATAACTGCTTTTATTGCTTGTCATTTTATCAGCACAATTCATATATTTTAATATTAATGCATAGATAGAATATATATAGTATGTAGGTAGGTGAGTAGATAGTTAAATAGGTGGATAGCTATATAGGCAGGCAGTTAAATAGATAAATATACACACACACATATATATATATATAATGATAGATCAACAGGTAGGTGATGGGTAGATAGTTAGGTAGGTAGATAAGTAGATAGATAGATATAGATAGAAAGAAAGAAAGATGAAAGATCAAAAATTGTTCTAGGAAGGTAACAACAATGATACCATATTACTCAATATATCAAATGTTAATTTTTGATTGTAGTTACTATATATAAATGATTTACTTATATATATATATATATATATATATAATACAATACCCGTTATAAAATATATATAAAAAAACAAACAAAAATTACCGGTAAATATAATATTATAGTCTAAATTATTTTGTAGTATTTTCAATTACATGGTAATCCTCGTCAGCTTTAACTGAATTTCAAATTTTAAACTTAATGTGATGTATATTTCCATAAGCTGTGTATGGCTGTATTTGCAGTTTGCCTATTAATAACATTGTTCTTATATTTATCAATTAATATTGCCTCTTTAATTTTCCTCTTTTTATAATTTTTTTCTTCCATTAATATTTTTATTTCATTACTATTAAATGTAAACTTATAATTACAAGTTTTTTCATGGTCAAAGAATACTGAAGCTCTATTAAATTGACTATTTCCATTATTTTTAATTCAATTACATAATAATTGATGCTCCTTCAATCTTTTTTCCACAGAACATCTCGATTCACCGATGTAAAATTTCTGACATCCACATGAAATTTGATAAATAATATTACTTCTTTGCAATTTAGGAATTATACACTTAAAATTATTAATCAATCTATTAACATTTGGAGGAACACAAAATGAAATATTATACTTTTTTAAAAATATTTTCTTAATTAATTTATATTGCATGTTATTTACAAATGGTATAGATATCCATTTTTTATTATCTAAAGTAACACTGCAAACACTTTTCTTATTATTAAATGAATTTACTGTATGCAAGATTTGGTTTTCATCATAATGCACTTTTAAAAGTTCATTAGCAAAGAGTTCAATATTTAAAATTTTATCACTTTTATAATAATTCTGAGTGTATAATTTCTAAATTGCAAAGAAGTAATATTATTTATCAAATTTCATGTGGATGTCAGAAATTTTACATTGGTGAATCAAGATGTTCTGTGGAAAAAAGATTGAAGGAGCATCAATTATTATATAATTGAATTAAAAATAATGGAAATAGTCAATTTAATACAGCTTCAGTATTCTTTGACCATGAAAAAACTTGTAATTATAAGTTTACATTTAATAGTAATGAAATAAAAATATTAATGGAAGAAAGAAATCATAAAAAGAGGAAAATTAAAGAGACAATATTAATTGATAATTATAAGAACAATGTTATTAATAGGCAAACTGCAAATACGGCCATACACAGCTTATGAAAATATACGTCACATTAAGTTAAGCTGACGAGGATTACCACGTAATTGAAAGCGCTACAAAATAATTTAGACTATAATATTATAGTTACCGTTAATTTTTGTTTGTTTTCTTATATATATATATTAATTCTAATATTTTCATGGATAAAAGATGTCATATTATTATTACTATTTGCGGGTATTCCATGTAGTGAAAACACTAAATGCTGACATTTCAGTACAATATCAAGTATGCTCTGAGGAAGGTACTTGATATTGTACTGAAACGTCAGCATTTAGCTTTTTCACTACACAGAATATCCCACAAATAGTAATAATAATATGATATATATATATATATATATTGTAATGGAAGGGAAAGATAGCATCATTATTGCCAAATATTACAAATATAAAAGGAATAAATATATAAGGAGCATGAGAATTAGCACTGGAATAACAACATTAGTAGTATTAATAGTAATAACAAATTACCCAAGAATTAATTATCAATACTCATCAATCAAGATCCATCCATTATGATTGGATCTAATATAAGTGCACTACAAAATGGCTAATTATCTAGCCTCTGCCAAACTTAGGGCATGATATACAAACATTTATTTGGATGCACATAATTATATGTTAAAATATCTAACCTACAAATAATAATAAAATTCTGAGATACTGATAAATGCTGATCATTATCAACATTCTGGTTTTATATACCATGAGTGTATAGGCCAACTAGAAACTTAATTTCTAATATAAAAAAACAAAATGTAGTGAATGGACTTTAAATGTGATACCTTTGTGCTATCCAGAATTATCATCTCAATTTCCAAACACAAATATAAACCCCTACATAAATATCATTAACCATTATTGCTCTTTAAAAGTAGCTTAAGATCACAAGATCCAGAGACTGTGATTGTGAATGAGAGAAAAATAAATATAACAGATTACTTTTATTTGGATTGTTTACTAAGATAATTTGCACATCTTTAAAACACTGTCTGTAATGAAATCAAGTCACACACACTGCCAATTTATTGAACAGCTGGCTGGAGAAATAACACCATTAATACTACTAGTTTTAAAAACAATTATTTAATAAACTGATTAATAATTAAGAATTTTTTAAAAAAAACTGATATGATAATTTAAATATAAATTCATTTAATCAAAAAATATAATTTTCTATAGCAAATATGATTAACCAATTGAGTTTTAGTTATTAAATTAATTAACTTTTACTTTCTTTAAGTTATTTTCATTACAAAAACTAAAATTGGAAGACAACTTTTACCAATAAAGGATAAGGAAATTTTACATTAATTAAAATCCCTTTTTATAATTTTGAAGGAAAAATCAGATGAATAAAAAACACATTTCAAAAAAAATTGAAGACAAAATTAGATGAATTAAAAAAACATATGTTTCAAAAAAAAGTTAAATTAATAAAATAATTTATTATCACTACTCATTATTCCTAAAAAAAATTATTATAAAAAAAGATATAATGTATGCAGTCAATTATCTTTTTATCATGGATTTATTTTTTTGAGTCTTTCTATAGTACTTCCATTGTGTTAAGTTTAACAATCTTTTTTTATTCTTACAGGTTTAGAGACACTCTCCATTAACATATATTTCCAGTATAATATTAATAGTCACATTTCTCCATTTTTTGCAATAGAATACTTTTAGGCTTCTTCACAGAATAAATTTACTTATTTTTTATTTTATTAACATCCAGTTAGGCTAACACATAAAAAAGATAATCATGCTGTTGAATGGAGACAAGATTTGTTGCAACTAGGGATATTCTCCTTCTTTACATTTGTCTAGTGGACAAGTTATATAATTGAAGTTTAATGATGCTTAGCTTTTAGATAAAATTACCATATAGTTTTCTTTAAATCCCTAGTGTGCTCTACGCATCTGAACTTCTGCTTTTGTCTTCTTCAACAGGTGAATCAAGAATTCCAGTTCTTCACAAGTCACCAAGGTCTACTGATTTATTTTGTCCCTAATATTATTTTTGGAACTACCCTGTATTCATCCAATCACATCTTATCTGCTACATGATCAAATTAAACACTGACCAATTAGGTCTATTGACACAAACAATATTATTTAGTTATTTTCCTTCTTTTTTTTTAATTAAAAAAATCCCCTGAATTGTTTTTCTTTTTTACCAAATATAAGATAATCTTTTAATTACATCATTAAATAAACACTGCTTATTGTTTTGGAGAAAGATAAAGCCAAAAACAACTCTAATTAAAAAAAAATAAAAAAATTGTTATAATCTTTTCTTTCTTTTAAAACTTTATTTATTTATCTCTCTTATTATTATCGTTAAAAGTGAAGATTAAAACTTTACTTATTAACCTTAGTACTTTTTTTCCATATGTCATAGCATCGGCCGGGAAGCAAACCCACAACAATTGTCTGCAAGCAGCTGTGCTGACCTCTCGGCTAACAATGCTTGACTACCTTAGTATTTTTTAAACAAAAAAAATTACAACTGGTAAGTAATTAAAATTACTGAAACAAGAAAATAAAATTAAATATTTATTTGATTTTGTACTTTTCTCTCTTTTTTATAATGTTAATAAATTGTAATAATATTCACATTAATATTTTTAAAAATGTGTTGTAACTATCATATTATCATTTAAGAAATATAAACTTTTAAAGAAATCAATGCTTGATATTGTAATTTATTAAAGTAGCAACTTTTCTTATGGCAATGTAAATTATAATTTTCATGTCCTTGGATATTATGGTAAAAAAACGCTTACAATAATTGCACTTTGAATATGCATAAGTAGGCATCAAAAGTTCTAAGCTTGATTCAAAATGCAGTTATACTAAGCTTTTCTTACCATAGCATCTAATGCTTGATATAAAAAAAAACATATGAAATCATTAAATGGATTATTTTCCCATTAATTAATACATTTTAATTTTAAGAAGTTTGTAATATTTGGCATGACTAGAGTTGGTTACTGTTTACAATATTACAATATATTTGTACATGTGTGTGTGTTTCAAAGTTATGTTCTATAATATAGATGTACTATTGTTTCATTTTATTTTCATTGATTTGTTAAATCTATTCTTTATTCCAGAAATGCACTACATCAAATCTGTTAGGATTTCGTGATTCATAGTTTTTTGGGATTTTTAAGAATTTGTGAAATATTCTGATTGATTAGCACTTAAGTTTGTGCATCCAAATCATTGTTTAAACAATCTGTCCCAAGCTGGCAAGAGCTAAATAATTAGCCTGATCTATAGTAGACCCATTTCAAATCCAATCAAGATTGACTGTAGATTTATTGTATTATTGATCATTCATAATTATGAATGATTATTGCTTTTGTATAATGCTGGTGAACTTATAATTACTTAATTAGTCCTGTGTTGATTTCTCAGGCTCATTCATTATTTTATATTTAAAATATTTTGGGGGATGATGATTATGATTTTCCATCATCCCAGGTTCATTCTAAATTTTCCATACCATTACAATATATATATATGATAAAAACAGATAAATGTGTTATACAGAGTTATTATATATATATATGAAAAACAAAAAAAAAAGTTAAACCTTGCTAACGCTTGTATTTATGAAAATAGATGGTGTTCTACCAAAAACACCGTCAAGTGTAGTTTGTTTACATAAACGTCAGAGCAAGTATTCTCTATCTCTAACTTTAATTTCCACCTTCAGATCATGATTTCAAGCTATTTGCTATCGTCAGTGAAGGACAGGAATAAGAAAATAGATCTAAACACAAACTCTGAGCATTTATAAAACAGTTTCTATTCAGCTTGCAAGCGTGAATCTTTTAGACACGTAATGTCTTCAAACTCAGCATAGCAAGCTACATGTAATGTCTTCAAACTCAGCATAGCAAGCCAGATAGCTACATGGGTCTGATCTCAGTTCAGCATCACCACATAGTAGAAGCCTCTGCAATATATATCATTGCAAGAAAGACCTCAAAGGTACATTTATGAAAAACAAAAAAACACAAGTTAAAACTTGCTAATGCTTGTATTTATAACAATAGATGGCGTTCTACCAAAAACACCGTCAAGTGTAGTTTGTTTACATAAACGTCAGAGCAAGTATTCACTATCTCTAACTTTAATTTCCATCTTCAGATCATGATTTCAAGCTATTTGCTGTCATCAGTAAAGGACAGGAATAAGAAAATAGATCTAAACACAAACTCTGAACATTTATGAAACAGTTTCTATTCAGCTTGCAAGCGTGAATCTTTTAGACACATAATGTCTTCAAACTCAGCATAGCAAGCCAGATAGCTACATGGGTCTGATATCAGTTCAGCATCACCACATAGTAGTAGCCTCTGCAATATATATCATTGCAAGAAAGACCTCAAAGGTACATTTATGAAAAACAAAAAAACACAAGTTAAAACTTGCTATGCCGAGTTTGAAGACATTATGTGTCTAAAAGATTCACGCTTGCAAGCTGAATAGAAACTGTTTTATAAATGCTCAGAGTTTGTGTTTAGATATATTTTCTTATTCCTGTCCTTCACTGATGATAGCAAATAGCTTGAAATCATGATCTGAAGGTGGAAATTAAAGTTAGAGATAGTGAATACTTGCTCTGACATTTATGTAAACAAACTATGCTTGACGGTGTTTTTGGTAGAATGCCATCTATTGTCATAAATACAAGCATTAGCAAGTTTTAACTTGTGTTTTTTTGTTTTTCGTAAATGTACCTTTGAGGTCTTTCTTGCAATGATATATATTGCAGAGGCTTCTACTATGTGGTGATGCTGAACTGAGATCAGACCCATGTAGCTATCTGGCTTGCTATGCTGAGTTTTAAGACATTATGTGTCTAAAAGATTCACGCTTGCAAGCTGAATAGAAACTGTTTCATAAATGCTCAGAGTTTGTGTTTAGATCTATTTTCTTATTCCTGTCCTTCATTGATGATAGCAAATAGCTTGAAATCATGATCTGAAGGTGGAAATTAAAGTTAGAGATAGTGAATACTTGCTCTGACGTTTATGTAAACAAACTATGCTTGACAGTGTTTTTGATAGAACGCCATCTATTGTCATAATATATATATATATATATATCCAAGCACACTCTTGGCACAGTAAATCAGATTCATGGCTACCAACTATCAAAATTATGCTTGGCTATTATTTTTTCATAAATGATTACTCTGTTTTACACATTGATTTATGTTTTTTTATTATTCAAATTTTATAACAATTTAATTTGTTGATTAATAAGACTGTTATTCCAAATCTACTAACATCATACATAAATGACTGTTTAGACTTATGCTAGCAAGTAGTTTAGATTATATATATTTAAATATACTAATTATTTTTGAGCAAACATCTCAAAATACAAATATATTTCTAAAATAATACACGAGCAAGATTCCCAAAGAATTATTTAATGCCCACTTTTCATTATACCAAAGCCAAAATATTTTGTCAGATAAAAAAATAATAAACTGTAATTAAAATTATTAAATCATCTTTTATCTGACAAAACAAATTGTCATTGATATTACAAAAAAATGGCTTTATTTAAAAATTCATTTGAATGATTTTTAACAATCTTGCTTGCGAATTATCTTAGTAATGTATTAGGACTTTTGTTCCATGAATAGGTTTATATTCTTAGGGTATATAATTTGTAAACCTTAAAATTATTTATATGCTCATTAAAAGCTTCAGCATGTATATATATATATACCAAATAATAAGTGTAATAATGTTCAAGGCTAAATGGTATATAACTAATCATTAAAAACCAGTCAACCCTTAGACAATCCCAATATCAATAACAATCTCAAACTATTGTCAATGTAAAGGCGGTTGCCTTGACAACAGGTTGAGATTGTTGATTGTCATTGATACTGGGATTGTCTAAATATTGACTTGTTTTATATATACCAAGAATGGCAAAATAAGTCCATTTATATAAAAGTATATATCATTCTTTAAAACATCAGTATATCATACTTTAAATAGTGGTATAAATTAGAAAAAAGATTTACTTTTATCTGAATATGATTTTTTTTAGTAATTGTTTTTTTAATTAAAATTTTGCATTAGATCATTTTTTCCCTTTATACGTTTGATTTTATTTGTTATATTTAATGACTTAAAGTAAAATAAAGATTGTAGGGAAGAGAACTCTAATTTGATATTTACTTATTTCTTAAATATAAGGATATTATATTGCAATTTAAGCTTATAATTATTTAATGATTTCAATGATAATTTGATTATAAATTTATTCAATAAAGAAATAAATTTATACAAAAACACCTATAATTATTTAGTCTTTATATTTCTTTTTTTTTTCAGGCGATAATCATTCATATATACCGTGAAATATAAATGAGATCATCCATATTTATATAGATTTGTAGATGTGCTCAGTTGGCTTTGTAGTTAATCAAGACATATTTAGATGAAAGTTAATATATAAATAATCCATCTATATATTTTCAGATGTAGTATTTATAATATGTAAATAGAGAGATTTGAACTCAGGATTTTTCAGTCTATTCATATCTCAAGCAACCGATACACATGATTATAAACGTGTAAAAGATACATGGTCTTTGAGATTTGAACTCAGGATTTTTAAGTCTATTCATATCTCAAGCAACCGATACACATGATTATAAACGTGTAAAAGATACATGGTCCTTGAGATTTGAACTCATGATTTTTCAGTCTATTCATATCTCAAGCAACCGATACACATGATTATAAACGTGTAAAAGATACATGGTCCTTGAGATTTGAACTCAGGATTTTTCAGTCTATTCATATCTCAAGCAACCGATACACATGATTATAAACGTGTAAAAGATACATGGTCCTTGATATTTGAACTCAGGATTTTTCAGTCTATTCATATCTCAAGCAACCGATACACATGATTATAAACGTGTAAAAGATACATGGTCTTTATTAAATCTTTAAAATTAAATCAATTATTATCCACCTGATATCAATAATTTATGCACTTTTAGTTACTATTATAAAACATAGGAGCTAATTGATTTAGCACTTGATTTAATTTTTGAGATTCATAACAATAATTTTTCTATTGTTTAATTACATATGTTTTATTGATATAAATTTTAGATAGTTATTACCTGATTTTTAGTAGTCTCTGGAAATGTTTTTTCAATATATAAAGCACTAGTCGAAAAAGGCATGTAAGAGTGAACACGATTGACACAAGTTGTCCATCGGGGTTGATCGGAACGTATACCTTCAAATACTGATGCAAATACTTTGGCAGCTTCTTCGTATTCTTTAGTTAATGCAGGCCCCATCGCCATAACAACTCGCCACATTAAATAGTTGGCTAAAGTTCTAATATATATATATATATAGTGGAAAGTGTGCGTTCCAAATTTTTATTTTCATTTAATAATTAAATAACTAAAATACAGGCTTATTATATATCTGTATTGATATATGTAATATGTAGGGTGTATGAACACAGACTTTCACATGACCCACCACTCATCACTCTATCTCATAACACTGATACGCTTGAACACATATACGTCAAAAAGATAAATAATCACCAATTTACGTATTTCATGCTAAACCAGCAATCATCAGTTTGTCCAGATTATCATCTCTACACATATATGCAATAAGGGCTCAGATATATATTAAGATAGCCAATCTTCATACTTTAATGGACAGGCTTCAATCCACTCCACACTCCAACTCTTCAACCGTCCATCCAATTGAAAATCTGATGATGGAATGCTCAAAGGCTACCCTGAGGCTGAGATTCTCATAATTAAAATATTTTATATCTGAAATATATGTTTGTACGAATATGTAGATATTGTAATGCTAAATATATGTGCAATATTTATCAAATTAAAAATAATAGTAAAAATGTGTGAAATATTTAAAAATTCCGTTCAATTAATATACCCAGACTACATACTTTACACTTAAAATTTCTACATATCTATGCTGTAAGATAAAAACTAATAAAATATCACTTTACTCCATAATATGGCTTTAACTTACATAAATTGCTATTGCAGCAGTATAAATTCTTACTATCTTTAAACCACTTACTGTAACCTTTCGTAAATAGATGCAAGATGATTGGACTTATTAAATGTCTATCCAGTGCTATCCTATCCAATATCCCCAGTCTAGTTTCAATTATTATGGTTTTCATGAATGAGAAGGTTTTAACCTTGGATTGTTTAAAATCAATGGCATAAAGATGGGTGAGAAATTAGGCTGCTGTGTTTACAGTTTATAATTTTTGTTGGTCAAGGTCTAGCAACACCTGACTAATTTTTTTCTAAAATAAAAATAAATTTTCACATATTTTAAAAGTATTTAAACAATATATGTATACAGTATTGATTGATTCAGATAAAAATATGGGATTCAAAGTCATAAATTGTAAAACATTAAGTAATTACTCAACATAATGTAAATACAGACGAATTATAATCTAAAATCCTTATATCTTAAGGATATGATTATATACAAAATTATAATTTTCCTTCTATATGAGTTGTTCTATTTTATACCATCAAAACTAGTATGATTATTTGATATAATAATATGTCTAATTAAATAAAAGATCAAGTGGTGTTCATGAAGCAGAAATGACAGAGCTATTTTTTTTATTTTTCTACAATTTTATGTTTCAATTTGGGGATATTTAGATCTTGAGACTGCATATGTTTAATCAACATATTAAACTATATAAAGCTAATCTAATTGAACGGTTAGCCATATAAAACATCTTGTGAAGTTTAAGCACCAGAAATAACAGCTTTAGTTTAGATGTAAAAATCTTTAGCTCCAGGATCCATCTATTCCCTGTTGAACAGGTACTAGTATAATTCTATGATCATAATAGAAAAAATAATCAAAAAAAGAGGTGTAATCACATACTGATTAATATTTCTCTCATTTTCACAATTATTATGTGTTTAGTATTACATATTTAGTATAAACAAAAAAGTGTTTTGTAAGAATAGATATACTACATTGCATAGTCCCATGTTATTTGTTACTCTATATAGACAATTCATATAACAAATCAAAATTATAAGAGTACATCTTTTTAATGGTGATGGTTTGTGTATATAAATATCTGGTTTTACAGCATTTAAAATGAAAATAACTAGTATAAAAATAATTATGCATATCAATAGATCATACATTTAAATTGGTTTGTACTAAAAGGCATGATGTTAAGCGTAAGGTAAAGAAGGCTTATTTTATAGCAGAGGACTCCTTTGCCATTAATCGTAAAGAAGCATGTTTTGCTATATCAAAAAGATGGTCTAATTGACTCATTTGCATAGAGTTTGCATATTATACTGATAGAATGATTTCAACGAACGAGTCAGAACTGGCTAAGATTATGAGAAGTACAGTTTCTCAAAAGCGCTCAGCCATTTTAATTGACTAATTGATATTAATTATACAGCTTTACATTATAAGTATGATAGCACTATTTAATATTATCATAAGATTTAAATTTATAAAGCATAAAAATAAAAGCAAACATTGGACTGAGTACACATAATTAAGTAAGATGTCTCTTCCAACAAAGATAGGATCATATATTAAAATCCTATTCCTATAATATATGCATTCACAGTTGGGTGATTAGATTAAACAGGGACTTCTATCTTTAGATAATAAAAACTAGATATAAATACTAGTACTTGTAATAATTTTAGCAGTCTGGTTATTGGAAAAGCTGTGAAGGTGGTGTTTGAGTAATAATTATATATTGGACTATTTCCATCATCTAATATTAATTGTTAAATGACTACAAAAACTTAAACTTTACTTAAACTTTTTAAATACATTCATCCATTAGGAATAACACAAAGATTGGTATATAATTCAATATTTTGAGAAATATTATTTTTCTCTTTTCTTTAGATGCTGCTGCTTGAATAGTGTCAGTACTATCAAGAGAATCAAACTTGGACTTTTATATTTACGAATATGGAATTTATAATGATGTTTTAATCAACTAGGTTATTCTACCAGAGGCAATATTTAGAAAAAATTCTATATACTAATTTGATGGTTCTCTTGAAATGCCAAAGTTAACAAGTGACCTGTCCAAACATTATGAATTATCACATAAAGTTATCATGTGAGCAGTTTCTTTGAATTTTCTTCTTTGTACTTTTTCCTCTGACAAGATTATGCTCACTATTATTGGTATATATGTGGTGCATACAATAATATTGGACAGAGAGGAAAAGCACAAAGAACATATTTCAAAGCAGCTGATCATATGAATATGAAAATAACCCCATAAGTTAAACTAATATGATAATTCATGATGTTTGGAAGTCATTTATTAATTGTGCTCTTAGGAAAAAGTGAAGAAATCAAAAAGAATTCTCATAGATAAATATATGAAATTTCTTCTGACTATAATGCCTTTGATAAAATAGTCTAGTTCAGTAATGCATCATCATCATGAATCTAAGCATCCACATTAGATTACTATGCTAGTATTAACATTGGTCAGGCCATCAATACCTTAGGAAGAGAGAAAAATAATACCACTCAATATCTTGTTATATCCTAACTTGTGTTATTCATCATCATCATCATCATCATTATCAACCATTATCAATCCACTGCAGGATGAAGGTCTCTCCAAGTTTAATCCATCTTCTCTGATCTTTAGCTTCTCTTCTCCACATCACCCCTACACATTTTCTTATTTCATCCATCCATCTTACATGTGGTCTCCTTCTGGGTCTTTTACAATCTCTTGGAATCCAGTTTAAAATTTCAATTGTCCATCTATTATCATCTCTTCTAGCAATATGTCCAGCCCAACTCCACTTCAATCTTTTAATTTTATCAATGAGGTCAGTAACACCTGTTTGTTCTCTTACCCATACATTGCGTTTTCGATCTCTTCTTGTTACTCCCAACATACATCTCTCCATACTTCTTTGAGTGGTCTGAAGTCTCTGTATTGATCTTCTATTAAGTGTCCAAGTCTCAGATCCATAAGTAAGAACTGGTAAAACACATTTGTTAAAAACCTTTCTTTTCAAACACATAGGCATATTTCCTTTTAATATCAAGTTATTTCTACCAAAAGCACTCCAACCAAGTTTAATTCTATGATTAATACTTGTGTTATTACTAACAGTTAAATGTAATTGAAAAGTTAAAATAAAGTTTGAATTTTTCTAAAGACATTTAACAATTAATATTTGATTATTGAAATAACCTACATATAATTACTACTAAAACTAGATTGAATTTCCGTTATTTTTCTAATTCAGATTTATCATTGTTGTGATTACTTTCTGAACAATGTAAACAATTTTTTCCCCTCTGTGACAAATATTTATATATAATGAAAATCTATTAAGAATACAATACTTATACTACTTAGTAAAAGTTTATTAAATAACGTAATAATAATTTAAAAATAAAAAATGGCTTTATAAGCATAGCAATAAAATCTTAAGATTTTTTTATCATTCAAACCATTTTCTGTGAGTTTTGATTAAAGTATAAATAAAAATTGGCTTGATTTTAAGATAAGGAGAGATTAGAAAATTGTGAATATTACGTTGTAGCAGATCTTTAACTAATTTAGAGTGGGTGGGTAGTATTAGAAGATACAGTGTCAAAATTTCTTTTGCAGAAGTTATTATTATTTATATTTTATACGGTTTTGATGACAATATTAATATTTGGCAGTTCCTTGAATTTCTGTTTCCCCGCCATTAAACTGCTTAATCATTTGAATTTTTTGTTTATTATTTCATTAATGCTTTTTTTTCTACATTTTGGATATAAAAAATCAAGAAACAAATTACATTGAATAAAAGATGTCCAATTGAAATAATTATTGTGTAAAATAAATGGAATGTCAAAGGCTAATGAATCTTACAAAGAAGAGAAGGGATCGTTTTAGTCTAAAACGTTTTCAAAAATTATCTAAATCTTTGTAAAGTGAAAATGATTTAATAATATTGATTTGAATAATTTGGTACAATAGTAGAGTTTAGATTCTAGAGCAAGGGTCAGCAACCTTTTAGTAGTATTGTGTCGAATCTATGTTACAATGTTATTCCGCCAGCTGACATGATTTTACCAATCTTATTATATTATATACTATCAAAATTGGTTGTTATAATGGGTTTCAAAGTTATATATAATATTATAGTATATAATATGTACTACTATATAATATATACTTTTGAAGTCCATTATAACTGGATCTTATATTATTCATCATTCAATATTTTAAAATACTTAGAATCATATGTGAAAAGTACCTTTCTTTAAATTTATAATTTTTAACATGCTTATTAAAAATTATATTATAAATTATAAATTACAACTTTTTACTTATACAAAATATATAATTTAAATAAGAAAAAAATTATCATGAATTCTAAAGTGATTAGCCATTTTTTATTATTAAAATAAATTAATGTGAACCTCGTACTTGTAACTCTTTGCTCAATTGCTCAATGTCAGTGTGTAATTGGTCACTTTTAGCTTCACACATGCTTCTGAATGTTCAGGTGTTAGGCAACTTCTTTGGGAATGCAAAATATTCTTCACATAAGTAAGTTGAACCAAATGCTGAAAGCAGAGCGCAAGCAGTTTTTTTTTTTCAAAGAATTAAATCTTTCAGGTAATGATGTCCAACAATTGAGAATGAAAGCTGACTTTTCTAGATAGTTTCCTTTAAGAGTTTTCCACAATTCTGATGACACTAATTCGATTAATTCCATTTCAACACTATCAATATCCATCCTCTCAAAAAGAGATAAATCAAATGAAGTTATCTTTAAATCAATTAAGTCAGGGTTGATGAGGAAAAAAATATGGGTGTGTGTATTTGGAAGTCTTCACATCATTTGGAAAATTCTTCTCTGAGAGCTTCAATGTATATTTGAAGTTCATCTTTGTTAATGTTAAATTGATTTTCATGGATCTTTACACTTGAAAAGTACTTGTAGGTATTAGTGGTAATATGCCAAAATATATCTAATTTTGATGCAAATCCTTTCCAATATTCAAAATGTTCTAGTACTGTTTGACTCTCCCCTTGTAAATGCAAGTTTAACTCATTCAGGTGTTGAGTTATATCAGTCAGAAACATCAATTTCCATAACCAGTCTTCATCATTTATTTCTGAATAATGTTCTTTTTCATCAAGAAACATCTTTATTTCTTTCAGACATGATACAAACCTGTTCAAGACATTACCTTGACTAATCCAATGAACATTTCTGCTTTGAGGGAGGTCCATATATGTACTATTCCTTTCTTGCAAAAGTGATTTAAATTGTCTATGTGTCAATGAAGAATGAGAACTATGAAATTGACTATTTTAATGACAGTGTCCATTACAGAATTCAAGCAGTGTGATGACATTTTTGCAACTAAATTTTCCTGGTGTATAATGCAGTAGAAATTCAATATTCGATACTTAATATGATTTTCAAGAAACACTAAATATTTTATTTATGTTAATTTTCTGATTTTCAAAATAATTGAAAAATGCAGTGAAGATATCATGTCCCTTTGTTGCACCAGTAAGAGGAATCAAGTAACACAATTCTTCATAAATATGATTGTTGTTACAATACCGTGCAACTATTGCTAGGTGCACCACATCATTTACATCAGAACTTTCATCAACAGCAACAATGAATGCAACAGCTAGTTGTAAACTGGTTTTCTGTTTTGATGTTACATCTTGAACCATGTCAATTATTATTCTTTGAATTGATCTTGCAGAAACTGGTATTTCTCAAATTCGAGATAGCATCGTTTGTTTGGTTGGTAGATCACTGAATAAGATTTCAGCATTTTTCAAAACATTTCTTTGATGAAATATAGTTAATTTGGAATTTCTTAATTAATTTAAAGTTGCTAGATTATCTGAGTAAAAATATTTTAATTGCTGGTTTACTGATTAGAGAGATTATTTAAATTTCTGAGTAAGTTATATAATGAACAATGAAATTGATAAAAAATCAAGTCAGATGTCATATGACCTAATTTTAATAAAGCTCGTATTTACAAATGTTATATATAGAGTACATAAAAACAAACTCTTAACAAGCTTCAAAAATACCCTCAACCCCAGACTGTGGTTTCTGCATCTAGCATCGTCAGTGAGGTGTTAGGGATTAAAAATATTAGTACTAGTCTAGCATTTTATCAATGCCTAACTATTGAGAAGAAAATCTGAAATTTTCAGACATTTAAATGTCCAAAAATCCAGCTATCAAACTCAAATAGCTGTATGGGACTGAACTAAATTCAGATACACCATATATTAATAGCTCTAGCAATATAAAATCGCCAAAGCCTTAATAGCAAAAACTAAAATTAAATTGATAAAAAATCAAGTCAGATGTCATATGACCTAATTTTAATAAAGCTCATATTTACAAATGTTATATATAGAGTACGTAAAAACAAACTCTTAACAAGCTTCAAAAAATTGATTTTTTATCAATTTAATTTTAGTTTTTGCTATTAAGGCTTTGGTGATTTTATATTGCTAGAGCTATTAATATATGGTGTATCTGAATTTAGTTCAGTCCCATACGGCTATTTGAGTTAGATAGCTGGATTTTTGGACATTTAAATGTCTGAAAGTTTCAGATTTTCTTCTCAATAGTTAGTCATTGATAAAATGCTAGACTAGTTCTAGTATTTTTAATCCCTAACACCTCACTGACAATGACGCTAGATGCAGAAACCGCGGTCTGAGGTTGAGGGTATTTTTGAAGCTTGTTTGGGGTTGAGGATATTTTTGAAGCTTGTTAAGAGTTTGTTTTTACATACTCTATATATAAAATAATGAACAATGAGTCTATATAATAGTCTAACTAAAAATCATTTGGACTCTGCTTGATTTTACTTAAAGTATTCTACAATGTCTATTGATCTTTTGCGTTTTGATCCTGCCATGTTATATGTGCTTGTCTTGAAAATGAATCCAGAACTCACTCAGTTGCTGTATCTGAAACCATATAGTGCTAAGGTACCCAAAAGATAAATTTCACTCTCCATCATGTACATATAGTCAGCATATGCTAAATTCACCTGCCAAATGACCTCCAAAATCAGCAACTGGCAACATCCATTGATGCACTTCTCAACAACCAAGAAACAAAATAAAGACTTCATAAATTATATTGCACATGCCCAGTCCTATGTACACATTTATAATTACCTGATTCTTTCTAGCAAATATGATAGCATACTTTTTCTATGTAAATTGAATTCTAATAAAAATAGAAATTATTCTTATCAATGCAAAATTTTGTCCTTTATATGAAAAGGTTCAATGCATATATATTGTAATGGATAAATAGTTTTATATATAACTTTATTAGAAGCCACCATTAGATAATAAATCTAGACTTCTTACCTATACTAAATTATTATCTAATATCATTAACTAATAAAGAAAAATACTAAAGAAAGAATACTTAAAATACAAATGTTGGGAAATCAAACATTATAAAAAAGATTTTTTTCCAACTAATAACAAATCTTGAAATATATAGACAAGTTTACCCAGAATAATTTACATTTGGTAACATATATTAGATTTATCATATCAATAAAATAAACAAAATAATTTATTTAAAAAAAATAAAATAATGTTGTTGTAACAGCTACTAATATTAAAATTCATATATCAACATCAACAAATGCATGCATGATTGATAATCCAATACAGTGCCAGACTAAACTTAGCCATTCTTGGTATTAATAATCAGTAATCCAGTAACCTAAACACTGAGAGCTTATAATACCAAAAAATAGGTGAAATGTCTATTAAAGATTAGATCACCTCACTATTATAATATTTTAAGTAAGGGCATTAAAAGAGCAACTACATTTAAGACTGCATATATTAAATATTTAAATACTAATTCATCATTATAGTCATACTCATTAATATATGACATTACCCATGCTCTTATAAAAGTATTTATTACAAAACTAAATCATTATAAAAAATGAAGCCATGGGAAATTTATAACTGGAACTAATAATATCAAACCCATACACATTCATTAATACAATATCCAACTGTCTATATGGGCAAAATTGGACAAACATTATATACAAAATAAATATTTATTAGCAATTAAACAATTATAAATTTAAAATTATAAATAATTATCATTAAATAACGCAGAGTATATATTTTATAACCTGAACTAAAACCTAATGTCAATAAAATAAAAATAAATTATCATTTAGCATATTCATATTCCTTTTTTAACATTACAATAAAATGTTTTAATAACTCATATACAGGCTTATTATATACTTGTATCAATATATGTAATATATAGGGCATATGAGCACAGACTTTTAGATGACCCACCACTCTCCCCTCTATCTCGAAACACTGATACGCTTGAACACATATATGTCGAAAAGATAAATAATCACCAATATACGTATTTCATGCTAAAGCAGCAATCATCAGTTGGTCCATATTACCATCTCTACACATATATGCAATAAGTGCTCAGATATATATTAAGATAGACAATCTTCATACTTTAATGGACAGGTTTCAATCCACTCCACACTCCAACTTTTCAACCATCCATCCAATTGAAAATTTGATGATGGAATGCTCAAAGGTCACCTTGAGGCCGATATTCTTGTCACACCCATGTTGACATAAAGTCAATCTGACCCCTCATGTACAGGACATAATCCATTTAATACATATACGAGGGATGGGCAGACATCTCTACTATGTAATAACTGATATACAGGCTTATTATATATTTGTATCAATATATGTAATATATAGGGTATATGAGCACAGACTTTCTCATGAACCACCACTCTCCACTCTATCTCATAATACTAATACACTTGAACACATATATGTTGAAAAGATAAATAATCACCAATATATGTATTTTATGCTAAACCAGTAATCATCAATTGGTCCAGATTACCATCTCTACACATATATGCAATAAGTGCTCAGATATATAATAAGATAGCCAATCTTATTACCTTAATGGACAGGCTTCAATCCACTCCACACTCCAACTCTTTAACCATCCATCCAATTGAAAATTTGTTTTGAAATATTAAAATTAATACAGATTTTATAAACAGAGATATTGATTGGTCAACGTTTAAGAATTGATAAGTTATGAATAATTAATATTGGTATAAAAATTTATATGAGAAACAATTTATTATTTTTAAAAAACAAATTAATACTGATTTATTAGTTGTTTTATCATTGTAACTTATTTACCAATAATAAGTTATATTTTCATTCTGCAAATTTAAAAATCCTAGCAGAATATTTTTTCCATTATGGTTCTCTAATTGAAATATAGAAATAAGACAGGACTGAACAAAGTTGTAAAAAATCATGATTTTTGCAGCAGTTGGTGGTTATAAAGTAATTTTATTCATTGTAGATGAAGATATGGAATAATAAATTATCTATTTACGTTTGGAATTTCCAAATTTTGGGAATGAAAACTATTTATTTATCCATTCATTTTGTAAATTTAAAATTCATTTTTTTCTTTTTTAAAAAAGCATGTTGATCTCTGACCATCAAACAGTTTTTAACAAGAAATCATTCTTGGCTAATGCCAATGGAACTGTAAATGATTTTGCAGTTTATTTCAGAATATTTAATAAAATAATTCTCAGTTCTTTAGTTGTTAATATTTAATTCAACAATTAGCTTCAATATAAAATATTTTGTGCAAATTATAAAAATATTGACTTTTTTCCCCCATGCGTTAAAGCATCGACCGGGAAGCGAACCCGGGACAACTGCTTGTAAGGCAGCTGTGCTAACCACTCGCCAACCAACGCTGACTTTTTCTTTTTAAATTTTAATTAAAATAAATTGACCTTTTTTTATTAAGAGAAATTTATTACGCGATATAAACGTATATTTTGCTATTATATGCTATTACAGTATAATATAAATTGTTTATTTTGTTATACTACAGTTTCAGATGTAAATCATTTGGCTTTAAAGTATTTACTTCTATGTATGTAGTTGCTTCTTCAGCAGTTCAATTCTGTAGATTTAGCATCCTCTTCTTTATTTGAAGTTTTTCCAAGTGGCGTTTACCAGATAGTCTGGAGCTATTAGAATATCTCTTTGTTAAATGAACTTTTATTTATAAAAAGAGTGAATAATGTTTTTAAATAATAATAACAATGCATTATTTTAAACACATCAATGATGTCACATTTTAAAATCAAATTAAATTTCTTTTCAATAATTCTTAATTTATATACTAACGAAATATATTCTTATGGAATATATCACTTTAATATGCATATATGTGTGTAGAAAATACATTCATGCTTTGAAATCAACTAGTACAAATCATAGTACTTATATAGAAATGTTGGACTATCACATCTGAGTTGGTTCTATCATATCCATTTAAAAATCCAGGTGTTTAAAAATCTATTTCATTTAAGGCATAAATGTTTTTCATATATATTAATTAAGTTTCATATATATTAATTAAGTTTCATATATCTTTTAATGTTATTTGTTTATGCACTTTATAAAAATTTACAAAAACATATGATCTTATATATACATATCTTATATATAGTAGTTTGGTAAAATTTAATTAATATCTTACAGGACAAATAAGTTTTTATAAACTTTTATAGAGAGCATAAATAAATAACATAAATAACACTCTTTCCAAGATGCTTAAGATTTGCCTATATAATTGCACTTAGATAGAAATATAAGATGGCATTCTTATATTTTCAAAGGCTTTATCTTGTGACCTAGATTGAGAGTATTTTCATATTTAACATTGCTAACTGAAAATTATAGCATTGGTGCATGTCTGGAGATTTGATTACCTTCTTCTTACAATAAATAACTTTACTATATTACACATTTATTATTGTGTGAAAGAAAGAATGAAAGTAATTTAGCAAAGTCCTGTGTGGTTTAATGCAGTTATAAAATATCACACCCAAGAGCCAAGGTCTTTGGAATAATTCCTGTTTTGGCTATTCTAGTTCTTAAACTTTTTAAAAACTCCTGAATAATAAAATTATTCAACTATTTTTTTAATAATTAATCATTCAATTTGGGCATCAAATCACAATATAATGTCTTTTTTTGAAAGTATTTTTAATCTTTAATACAATTTTTTAGCATCTTAATATTTACTATGTATTACAAGCTTTAGTGATCTTTTTTTTTTCATATGTCAAATGTGTTGACTGGGAAGCAAAATGTTAGGATACAGAATTACTAAACCTAATATTATTTATATTTTATAAAGAAAAGTTGAAGTAATAGCTTAAATGAAAAAGTCAATAGATTTTCAGATGCTGATCTTATGATTATTTTTTATATATGAATAATTATGTTTACACAGAGGCTAAGCCACCAGTGCAAGCCAGAGTAATCAATAGATGTAAAAAAGTTTGTGCATAAAATTCCTATCTAGTAGTCTACTCATCCAATATCCCCAGATGAGTTTCTAACTTGTGGCTTTCATCAGTGAGGAGCAGGTTTGTGCATAAAATTCCTATCTAGTAGTCTACTCATCTGGGGATATTGGATGAGTAGACTACTAGATAGGAATTTTGTGCACAAACTTTCTTACATCTATTGATTACTCTGGTTTGCACTAATGACACTACTGTATGGAGAGTTTAGCCTCTGTGTAAACAGCTTGTGTAATCATAAGAAATAGTGATCATGTGATGTTCAGTGGTTTAATAACTATATTTATGAAGAAAATACACTAAAATAATGAACTTACTGTTTTGGTACCTTTTTCAAAAGTATTACTAATTTTTTAAAGTAAGATGGTGAAGGTACTAAGATTTCCTCTAATGGTGTAATATCATCACTGTCAAAAATTGCAGTCAAGAATTTTCTTACATTGAACTAAAAAAGAAATTATATTTTAGTTTGGTTGTTTAAAAACAATAATGGCATTATTCGATAAAATGTTATTTTTCTTAATAATACCAATCATTCACATCAATAGCTATAGCAAAAAAAAATAATTAATTATCATCTAAGTAATAAACCTATATTGCTTATTTATTTACACGTTCTATTTATATAAGAAAAAAAATGCAGATATTCAAATAATATAAATCAGGAATGAACAACTTTTTTTTTGAGTAGAAGACATCGAGATATTGTTCAAGATAAATGTGTCATATACCACAACAAAATTATTTTTTTTAAAAAAAGGATATCTTATAAAACAAGGTACTATGTAGATATAATCATAAATTCAGTGCATTATAATAAAATATCGTAAAGGGTCATATATGGACTCTCATGCTAAACTGCATTTGCCTTTTGTTGATATAAACTATCGCAGATACAAAAATGGTAAAGATAATATATATTCAAAACATAAATCAATATATAAAAATCATAAATAAAACATATATCATACAAATTAAAAATGCACAAATCATATGTGATTTAAATGCATCGCAATTATAGACACCTACCGGTCATTAATAAATATTTCATTAACCCCATTTATAGCTCTAGTATGGCAGAATAAAAAAGACAGTTCTAATGTTAATAAAAATTAATTTATAGAAAATTTATTTAAAAACACTCAACAATTTATATATTTCAATCTATTATTTGGTAAACGTTGCAATGCCGTTCTTTAGAAGACCTATAAATGTGGGTATTTATTTTTGATGACTGAAATTGATGTATTTTAATTACATAAGTATTATTATACTTCCAATTCTTAGAATTTTGTTTCTGCTTTATTAATATTAAAATTCAGGAAAATTTATTATTTTCTACCTCTTATTTTCTCTATCTATTTTTATTTCTATTAGATATAATTTATCTTCAGAATATTTTAAATATATTTAAGGGTTTTGTTATGATATGTATACACGGTATGTTATTATTCTTAAAGTATGTTTAGTCTTCTTTATAGATGTATAAACCTATATTCTATATATAATTCATAAAATGGAGTAAGATAAAACAGTAAGATAATATCAAACATACATTAATCTTTTTATAAAATGTTATTTCATTTTTATATGATATAAAATGAATATTTTTTATGCAAATTGCTTACTTTTCTGTTATTACTTTGAGTGTTTACTTGTTAATATTGTAATATTATTTATTAAATAAGATTTTATACTTTACGTATATAATAATAATATAAAAAGACATTAGTTAAAGATATCGACTTCCGCCTTCGATTTTTTTTATATCAATATATTCATTCAGATTTTGCAATAAAATAAAAACAATATAACATTTTTCAAGATTAATAAATTTATTGTTACATCCCATAAATTATTTACGGTTTCTCAAAAAAAAAAAAAAATACTTTCTGTATTCATCAAAAATTTCTAACACTTTTCAGCAAAATAAAGAACTAAAATTCTACTAATAAATATCATAACTTTATTTAGAAGCAAAATTGATAATATATTATAAATATTGCATTAAATAATTAAATATTTCTTGTATAATAATCCAGATTTAATTAAAAAAATTAAATATTGATTAAATATCTAATTAAAACATTCAGCAAACAACTCCAGTGCGACACTATTGAACAGCCTAAACTTCTCCTAGATTAGTGATTTTGCAGATTAAATAAAAATAGAATATGATTTAGCAATCATCAACAGTTTCAACCGTCACTGAGTTATTGCAGAAGGCATGTTTTTTTATGGTTTTTTTTATATGTCAAATACGTTGACCGGGAAGCGAATCCCGGCCAGCTGCTTAGAAGGTAGCTATGCTAACCGCTAAGCTATCAACGCTTGACAGGTCTTTCCATGTTTAATCCAATTGTCCTCATCCATAGCTTCTCTTATTCACAACCCACTAAAAAACTTCATTATTTCATTCATCCATCTCATAGGTGGTCTTTTAGAGCCTTTGGGATTCAATTTAAAACTTCACCTGTCATTCTATTATCATTTCTTCTATTTAATATGTCCAACCCAACTCCATTTCAGACTCTTAATTCTTTCAATGGTTTGTTCTCTCATCCATGTATTGCATTTTGATCTCTTGTTACTCAATGTATATCTCTCCATACTACCTCGAGTGTTATGAAATTCTTCAATTGCTCTTCTATTAAATATTCAAGTTTCAGATATTCAAGTAAGAATTGGTAAAACACATATATTGTAATCTTCCTTCATAAACACAAGCATATTTTAATACTGTTATTTCTATCAAAATTGTTCCTCTAAAATTTAATTCTATGATTAATTTCATTATGTTTCAACCTGTAATCAGCGCCACCATGTGGGAGTGTGCAGGTTGTGAGGGCACAAAGGTGCTTCATTATGAGGATGCCATGTTACCACAATAATTATTTAAATTTATATGTAAATGAAAATGTTTATATTTCCAAGTCACTCCATTGTTAGAAACATGTTCTAACAGTAAATATTTTTTATTTAAGTAAAAGAGGTGCTAAACTGAACAGACCAAAGGTATGTCACCATGATAATTAACAAAATTTATATGTAAATGAAAATATTTAGATTGCTGAATCACTTTTATTTAAATATTCTAATTTATATTTTAAAAAATGGCACATTGTTAGTAATAATTTCTTTAAAAATAAACTTATTTAAAAGTACTGCCTCACAAAAATTACAGTATTTTTGCAGTATATTGGATAACACATCATATAATAGTAATTATCTTTATCAGACAAATTTTATAACTATAAGCATCATGTGTTCAGTATAGCATGGTTGTAAAGTATCAGATTGTAAAAATATAGAATCATGGGATTGATTTTTGTCCTTTTTCCAATTTTTTTAATAATGATTTTATCATTGTTTTAATATTAATATTTTTTTTTCAATACTAATTTTTATATATGCTTTACTAATCTGCTTTTCCTTGGAATCGGACTATCATGGGGTTTGTTACCAAGCTAAATTTATTAAAAAATTATTGTTTTTGATTACATGATTGCTCAAATTTAATAAAACAGAATTAGTTTTAAAAAGTCACATAATTTTTAAAAAAGATATTGTGTGCCAAAATATTTAATTCTTAACCAATTTGATATTTTAATGTCACTCGAATGTAACAAGAATATAACATCATTTGAAAGATCTTCTAAATGTCACTCTATTGAAAAAGTAATTAAAATATTTGTTATCTAATTGATTAAATCAAGTGTTCAATTTTTTATAGTTATCCAATATAACCTAACTTTTAAAATGTGTGTTAATGATTTCTAAAAATGTATCAAATAAACAACATAGACATAAAAATTTCAAATGCCAGACTATATAATATGTACATAATAAAGTACAGTATGTGCAATATGAATACGTTATTAGTAGTCAAATAAGTTTATAAAAAATTAAATGATTGTGTAAATATATTACTGAATAAATATAATATTGTGAATAAAAAACATAAACAAGTTATGCATGAGAGATTCTGAATTAAATTGAAAGTAACTAATTAATGCATTTTGAAACAAGCAATAATTATGTTTAACAAACTAATTGACATGTCAGTTAATGTTAACCAAATTATTGGTAAAGAAATATAAGAGTTACATCAGCCTTGTTATAATTATTGTACTCCAGAAAAGATAATGGAGACATGTTGTGTGAGGAATAAAAAAAATTGACTGTTTTCACTTTGTGATGGAGGATGGAACTGAAAGATTATCCAGACTCTGGAGATAAAGCAGTGGGTGATATTGTTGTATATCTCAAAGAATCACCCTAGCTGTAGATGAGTTGTGTAGACTTGCTACAAATCACTCTGACCTTATGCTTTTAGAAGTCCAATGGAACTGCATAGATTGTAATGGCTGGTGCACTAGAAGTAGAATGTTATATAATAAAATTATATATATAATCAAATGTAAATATCTTTCAAATTGTCTTTTAAAGTCATTAATTTTGTGTTAAGATTTGTAGAGGTCCCTACTGTCACATCTAGGTGTATAATCTTAGAGTTATATCCTTAATATATATTACTTCAATAATGAGTATGTGCTTAACAAATTATTAATTACATTTTTAATAAATAACATAATAAATTCCAATATAAACTTTAATCAATAGTAGTACTATCAATTATATTCATAATCATTTTCAACCAAACTGACTTAATTTCAAAATGGAGTAAAACAACATCAATGAAAACCATATGTTAATTTACATATCCTATAATTCACTAATCTTAATATTTATTGATTGTCTGTTTATTATCATATTTTTATAACAATTAATCAAAATTGCCTTTTTAATTTTTCTTTTTTCATTATTTCTTTCTTGATTTAAAATCTTAATTATTTTCATATCAAAATTAAAATTACTTTTAAAATTTCTATTATGATCATAAACACTGAATCTGTAAATGAGTGACTTTTATTCTTTTTATCTCTTTGAATTATCTTCAGTACTCTATTATATAATAACTTATGTTCTTTAACTCTTTTTTCAATACTTCATCTCGTCTTCCCAATATATGAAGCATTACATCCACAAAAAATTTGATAAACTATATTACCCATTCCATCCTCTGCTAATTTATCCTTATAATTATTAACCATCTTATTCAAATTAACCATAGAATGAAATGTTATATATTTTGAATAAAACTCTTTTATTAGAAAAAGGTAATGAAATCTATTTCATATTATTAATACACTTTTCAATATTATTACTTTTAATTTATTTATTAAATTGACAACTTGCCTGATAAATGTTCTTTATATTATAACCAACACTTAACAATTCATTTACATAAATCTCAATATTTTCCCTTTTATCATATAAAAATGTACATAACATATTATTTTTATGCAAAAAAAGAGTTTAAAGCAGCCATTTTATAATTATGTGGCACTTTAAAAAATATGGAATATAACCTCTTGTTTGTATAGGCTTAACAAACAATTTATAATCAATAACATTATTATTTCTTGAAACAATCTAAGGATAAATTATCTAAGAATGGTGTAGGTAATATAGTTTATCAAATTTTTTGTGGGTGTAATGCTTCATATATTGGGTAATCAAGGTGTAGTAATGAAAAAAGAGTTCAAAGTTATTATATAAAAGAGTATTGAAGATAATTCAAAGAGATAAAAATAATAAAAGTGATTCATTTACAGAATCAGTGTTTTATGATCATGATAAAAATTGTAAATATAAATTTAATTTTGATATGAAAAGAATTAAGATTTTAAATCAAGAAAGAAATAATGAAAAAAGAAGAATTAAAGAGGTAATTTTTATTAATTGTTATAAAAATACAATAATAAACAAACATTGGTGAATATTAAGATTAATGAATTATGGGACATGTAAATTGATATGTGGTTTCTAATTGATGCTATGTTACTCCATTTTGAAATTAAGTCAGTTTGGTTGAAAATGATTATGAATATTAT
Source organism: Epiperipatus broadwayi (assembly GCA_028023455.1). Taxonomy (NCBI): domain Eukaryota; kingdom Metazoa; phylum Onychophora; class Udeonychophora; order Euonychophora; family Peripatidae; genus Epiperipatus; species Epiperipatus broadwayi. The sequence continues at coordinate 2,329,338 of JAQFVV010000040.1, forward strand.
TGAAAGTACTACTATTGATTAAAGTTTATATTGGAATTTATTTTGTTATTTACCATTATTTGGAAGATATTTACATTTTATTACAATATTTTTATTAGTGGTCATTTATTGTATTATTGTGTTACATATTATACATATATCAAATTTCCTATGTGTGTAACTTAAAATATTCAGTTTTAGATATGTATATTAATTCTGTTACCTATATAATTTATTGTTTGCATTAAATTAATGCTAAATTACTCCTCTTGTTGGGTCATTGTGTCCTGTATATATTTCTTATCATACTTCTAAAAGGTTTAAATTTACTTGTCCCAATCTCTCCAGTTGAGATTTAAAAAATGGACAAAATGTCAAATAAGTTATTTGGAACCCAAAAAAGAAAAAACATTGAAGAAAGTTGTTATTCTGAGAGTAAAAAACCTAAAACTTCTGAATTTACATTAAATTTTAATTTTAATAGTCTTGGCACTTGAATAAAAATTGTGAACATAAAAATTGGATGAAAATTCCATTAGTCAGGTAGTTAATAAGGATTTTCTTAAAAGATAAGTCTGGGCACACATTTTCAAAATTATATTATCATTATTTATCACATGGAAAGAAAATTTTAAAAGTTATTTATTTTGTGGTTGCCAAATCCAGGAAAGCTAATATGTAAATAAAAACTAAAAGCATGAATTGTGTAATATAGGAAGTGTACCAATAGCTCAAACAAGCTCTTAATTGATAAGTAAATGCAATCTCATAAAAGCAATGTCGCGCTATATATGACTTCCTTTATTGATTATCATGTAAATAATTATAATTATTTAATGTTCTACTGTTTCTGCATATTTCATTAAAAAAATTTTATAGAATTCATTTTGCTTTAATTTTAAAATTTTATTTTATGTGATTGATTGGTAGGGATGCTGGAATTTAACTTGCCCAAAAGCCCATTTTTTTACCCAAGTGGAAATTCTGCCTAACTTAATAATCTGACAACGTATATTGTAGGTGATTATTAATTTTTATTTTACTTTTATGAGAAAATCCATTGAACATTATTTTATCTTTTTAGCATTTATTTTAGTCCTATTTTCATAATTTCATCTGATAACTCTTGTAACATTTTCTGAAACTCTAAAACATTATTTTTATTATTCATCTAACATTATAACTTTATATATTTTATCTTATTTCTGTAATAATATGATTAAAAAGACTTTCTCTTTAATATGAATTATTTCATGCTTGTGTAAAATATTTGTTAGATTGGACAAACCAATCATAGAATAAACATAAGAAAGGAAAAACGCATGTTGACAGTTAGAGAAAAATCTAATTCATCAGTCAACATATTAAATTAACAAAACATGACATCAATTTTAATAAAACACATTTTTTGGCAAAAATTGAACAATATCACCAGAGACTGCTAAGGGAAGTTGTAAAGATTTTTAAAAGGAAAAAGAGCATAAATGGAAAATGGAAATTAAAGAAAATTAACAATATTTAAAAAAAAAGCTACTGGAGGATAAAATATTTTTTAAAACTTCCCAACCAATAAAATTTCAGTATGAGAGGAAAATAATAAAGGAAAAAAATAACAAAAAACCTCACCACACACATTTTTAGAGTAATAATTATTTATTATGCGCACAGAAAGTATATGTAAATGATTTTAAGACAGACTCAAACCTGTATCAAATGTGCCATGAAATTTATAATAGTCAAGCAATATCTTTATTTTGCCTATAGAGGGACCTCTCAAACCATGGAACAAGATAATGACTTTTATAAAGATAAGACTGGCCATCTTATCTTTAACCTAACTTTTCACTTATATAGACCAATCTGAAGCATATTGATTTGGAAGCATGAAGTTGTTGTTCTCTCCACTGTTTATGTCCACTATTTCCTATACAAATTAACATTCACAAAATCTTGCAATTTACAATGAGTTAGTATTACATTCTTTCTACTGGAAATATATAAATTGTTGTAGAGTTATGCTTTAAAAAAGATGCTCTGAGAAAAGTACTTGTTATTGTACTGAAACTGCAGCTGTTTAGCTATTTTTACTACACAAAAGCTCCCAGAACTAATGCTATAAATTCATTATTTATCCATAAAAATATTATAATTAATATATTTTGTACTTGTTTGGCTATCAAGCAAGGATAAAAATGCTAGATAAAAGACATTTAACAGCTATTGTTAAACTGTCAAAGACAAGAAATTACATATACACCTTTACCCTGTTTAGCATTTGGCCTTTATGTGGGGATTCACAATAAGATTCATCATCAATTTGTGCACATTATTTTTATTTACAATCGATTAGTCATTATAATGATCATAAAAAAATGTTTTTAATTTTTGGTGGCCATTTTGTAATACTGACGATGTCATAGAATAATTATTAAAGTTATCTTATCCAAAAGCAAAATAATAACTTTCATGCTGAAATTGTATGACACATATTTTATTTATAAAACACAACATTATAGTGCTGCATTCGATATTTTGATTATAAGCTTAAAATGTGATTAATGATATACAGTATTTTTTTTAATTTTCATCCAGTATTTTTATAAGACAATTAGTACTTCATTAATAACATATTCAAAGTAAAGATTTTCATTGTTATTGACCACTAAAGCAAAATATAAATAGGTGCATTCAGTACATAAATGTATATCAATATAGTACTGTAAAAATAAAAAATCCGTTCAGCATAAAATTAAAAATGTACAGTACATATATTATCTAAAATATTCAGTCAATTAATTTTGAATTAAAATTTTTCTGTCAAATTGAAACTGCTACCATAACTAATCTAAAATATTTTCAGTAAAAAAAGAAGGAAGCAAAGAGGGGTAAAATGGTTTCAGATTTTTACAAGTACACCTGGGTCTCATTTTACACGATAGATAGGTTCCTCAGAAAACATGCGCAAACAAAATCGTGCAAAAATAGACGTAACTTACCTTGAGAAAAGGGGGGATATGGACTGTGATTTTTCAAAAATCACATAAAAGCAAAGCACCAATGTAAAATTACTTTAAAATTTGTGCAAAAAAAAATAAGGAAATAAAATATGACTAATAAAAAATTTCAAATTTGAAAAAAATTGATAAAAGACAAACTTTTTTTAACTATAATATTTAATCTTATTCAAAACAATATATTTTTATGCATAATTTACAGTAATTTACATCTTTTTATACACATTTTAATTATTATCGCTATTTTCCGAAAAACAGGTGCATTTGCAAACTGGTAAAAAATCAGATTCTTCACAAGAGGAAATACAACTAGCATCAATGTCACTCTCATGTTGTGTTAATGGTTTTCTGGTGACAATGTAATTAGTAATTAATCTAACAACTAAAAATTAAATTCTTATTTTTGTCTTTAATTTTTTAATTTTCAATTTTAATTGTGCCCACTGCTATTACTCACCTTTTAAAAATAAACTTGTGGACACTAAATGATTAATAATTGATTACGTTATTTTTTAAAAAGCAAAAACAGAATGTGATTTAAAATGCAAAATTAACACGCACAATGTTTGAACAAATTTACATTATAATCTTGTAAAATTTAATGTGTGTATACATAAAATGTGGAAATCATGATTTTAATTTCATTATTGCATAAAATCTTACTATTATAAAGCACTGAAAATATTGAAATTACTAAGATGAAAGTCGAATTCCAATAATGTGTTATTACTTTCAATATGACATAGGTGCACGAAATTTATTATTTAAAGTAATAGCGCATTATCGGAGTTCGACTTCCGGAGAAATGTGAATCGCGTAACTTCAAAATCGCGTTAAATAAATCCGCGTAAAAAGAGACCCAGGTGTAATATGAAAAATGTTTAAATGTAAATTAAAAATAACATTTACTCTGCTTCATTAATTTTAAATCTTCTCTTATTCTTTTCAGATATCCAAAACAATGGAGACATTATCATACATATAAAAAGAAGTGCAATATTGAGAAAAATATATAAATTTCATTCGGCATAAAATAAAAATAATTTTGGTCATATGTACTGTGAATATTAAATTTTAAATTGTATACAGTATAAATATTAGTTAACATTTCAGATAATTTTGGATCAAAATCTTTACGAATGCTAATTTCAATTAAATTGAAACTGTTGTCCACTGTATTTTAATTGCATTTGGGGAGGGGTGTGAGGATGATTTTATGCAATTAATAATAAATTGTGTGTGATGAAAATACAATACAAATAAAGTGAATAAGATTAATGCCTTTAATTTTAAATAGCCTGTAACTCTGGCATCAAAATGTACTACGCTATTTGGCAAATTGCTACGTCACTGCAAAAATATGGCTACCGCATTTGATAAAATAGTCACATGTCATGCCAAATAAACCCGCTATAGCTATAGCATTTGTTTATTTAGATCAGCACAGTATACATTGCAACAAAAACCTTAAATATTGATTAAAATATGCAAACTCTGAATGCATTAGATTTTTTTTTTTTCAATACACTGAATTTTTTTAAAGTTGACTGTGATTAAGTTTTTGTAATGTATCGTGTATTTATTTGGCTCTTGTTTCAACTAATGATAAATAACAAATCTTCATGGTTAATTAAATGATTTATTAAACATTGTTTTCTTAATTTTGATAATTTCATGTAAGTAATATAGTATAATACTGTAGTACAAATTTTTAAAAAGTGAAACTTTATTACGGATTTTTTTCCCAGCGTAATGAAATAAAAAGTTGTTAAATGCTAGCTTAGTTTCATTTTCAATGTCGTCTATTTTTCTATAATTTTTGGATTATAAAAATATGCATTTTTTTATTAAACATTTTTTTAAATATTCTGTTTAAAGTCATCATAGCTAAACCAAACTTGATAATGCTGATTGGTGAATGGATCACAGAAAGTAACAACTTTAAGCTCAGTGGGTTTTTTACATGGATTTAAATTGCATTATCATTTATATCTAAATGCATATTTTAAGTGAATACCTACATAATACACAGAGGACAGTTTACACAAGTAAATAACGTACATTAAGAATTTTTTAAATTTTATATATACTTGATCATTTATTTTTTTAACATAATATTCCCAACTAATAGTGTAATTTTTTAGCTGTAGTAACTGGCCATTTTTCCCCCATAGACAACCATTATAAATGCTTATTATGCATATGATATTCTTGCTTAACAATAATTTTTGGGGGAACAATTGCCTTTGCTAAATGGGGTAAAGCTGTATAATTTTGGAAAGTACAGTATTTAATTATATATATATAGGTGTGTGTGTGTGTTATATAAAGAGCTCACAAATAAGCTCTTAACAAGCTTTGCAGAATATCCCTAACCCCAGACCAGTTTCTGCTACTGGATTCCTCAGTGAGTTGCTAGGATATTCAAGCTTTTTATATAACATTTGTAATACAAGCTTGTTTAAATTAGCTCATGTGAAATCTGATTTGATGTTTTTGTAATATATATATAATTTCAAATTTGATTTTTTAGAAGCATTATTTACAATACATGTTGAGTTATTTGTATAAAAAAATTCAAATATAGCCAGAAAGTTAAATAATAAAGGAGTAGCGGACTCTCAAGACAGTAGTACTACCCAGTACAAACCTTAGCAATTAATAGATGTAAAAAAGTTTGTGCATAAAATCCTTATCTAATTTTCAAGCTATTGCATTCAAAAGGAGAATGTGGTTGCCTAACAGTTTTACTTTGTCTTAGCCTGAGGCATTTAATCTTGATTGGCTACCATCCTAAGTAAATAACTTTTTAATTAAATAATTATAAATGGACAACTTCACACATTAAATATTTTCATCTAAGCATCATTAAATATATATAATAATAAAGTCAGATATTCTACGGTGATATCGCCACACAAACTCAAATATATATTATTTTTCTAATTATTTATTTCTTAAGCACTTATATATATATATATATATATATATATATATATAACATATTTATAATATATATATATATATATATATATATATATATATTATAAACCATGTTTTTATAGGCAATTTTGTTTAATAAAATAAAATTAAAATAAATATATCAATGTTTCGGTATGTTTATTTTATTTTTATTTTATTAAACATGGTTACTCCTAGAAAACTTGATTTATAAAATATTTTTTGCTTTTGAGAACATTTATAATATATACTATTTAAATACATGTATATTATGTATACTAAATTTAAAGTAATTAGAAAGGACTTCAACTCAGACTTCATGCTCCCTACAATTATCCATTCCATTTTATACAATCGATACACATAACCACATACATGTGAAAGAGATAATTGATAACAAATATGTGTATTTCATGTTGAACCAACATTCATCAGTTGGTCCAGATCACCATCTCTAACATATATATACAATCAGCACTCAGTTTACAGCGAGATAGAATGTCTTCAAACTTTAATAGACAAGCTTCAATCTTTTCCATCCTCCAACTCTTCAACCATCCATATCATTGAAAATACAAGGATAGAATGCTCAAGGTTCTTGAATGCCAATATTAAATTTGATATTGACAATATACATGTATTTAAATTTTACATATTCAGCCTATATCTTCCTATCCCTTTTCTGTATATTTAAATGAACATATTAAGATCCTATATGTGAAGGATCAGAGTGACTTAAAGTCAACATGGATATAACAATATAGACTTTGAGCATTCCATTCTCAGATTTTCAATGATCTGGATAGCTAAAACATTGGAGTATGAAAAATATTGAAGCTTGCTCATTAAAATTTGAAGATTGAGTCAATAGTTGTAGGGAGCTTGAAAGTCTGAGTTCAAATCCTTACTAAATGTAACAGCATTAAAAACTAATAAAAATAGTTTTAAATCATATTCTCTGAATTCATAAACAATCATTTTGAAATAAAATCCTTGTTTTTTTACTTTACCTTTGAATGATAAGTTTAAATTGCACTTTACACAAAAAAGTAAAGATTATTATTATTAGAAAAGAATTATATGGCTGAGTGCTTTCAAAGAACTTAAGTCTCCATATTTATAGCCTGGTTTAAGCGAAGTTTAGTGGTAATTTATGCAAAATTTATGCAAAGTTTTCTTTCATAAAGACCATTTTCTGGAGATTGTAAAGCATGATTCTTTTTGGTTTATTGCCTAGTTGTCATTTGCAATAAAGCATGCTTCCTTTATCTTTCGTTTCATATCATTACATTCACTGTACAGTGCCCTTGCCATAGTGGGTTCAAACACATGGCCTGTTCTTTTTTGGTGCTCAAAGAATATGGATTTGCTTTCAGTATTATTTAGAGCTCTCCTGTATAAATAATGTTGTTGAGATGTTCTGGTGGTAATGTTAGCATGGGTCTCTCCACAATATGCTGCTCTACATCCATTGATTGGGCATGAAATTTTATAAACTGTGCACTGAATATAATGATATGAAACGAAATATGCGGCATGCTTTATTGCAAATGACAACTATGCAATTAACTGAAAAGAATCGTTCTTTTCAATCTCCAGAAAATGGTCTTTATGAAAGAAAACTTTGCATAAATTTTGCATAATTACCACTAAACTTTGCTTAAAGTAGGCTATGGATATGGAGACTTAAGTTCTCTGAAAGTGCTCAGCCATATAATTCTTTTCTAATAATAATAAGCTTCACTTTTTTGTGTAAAGTGCAATTTAAAACAATCATTTTATAAATGTGAATCATACTCTTTATATATATATATATATACTGTACCAGACAAAAGCTTTAGATTCACATATCCTGAGCACGGGGGCGCCAGTAGTCCGAAAATCGGAACTAAACATTTATTTTAAGGGTGGACAGGACATGTGAATCGAATGTGCCGGACTAGCTCAATCAAGCAAATGAGAACTTACATTTTGTTCAGAAAATTGGAAAGGTAGCAACAGAAAACAAAATCAACTAAGTAAATGAATAAATAAATAATTTTATTATGAGTATGATTAAATAAACATAAATCTAAATAATAATCTTTAAAGCACACTTAAAATATGTACTACATGTACATTCATCAAAATTAAACTAAAATATTTTATATGGCTTTGAGAGCGATTTTCTGTACGTGAAAGAGTGCAAAATACTGACAGTAGCAGAAGTATTAGTAAGTATATAGTGATCTCACATAAGAAAAGGGAGGTTAGCTTCCTGCTTATAATCCATAGTTAGGAAAAGGCTGGATCTCCATATTTGAGATTTATGCAAGCTTATGTCGAAACATAAGAAATGTGAAGGTAGCTTCCAAAACATTAATAATAATAAAAAGAGTGTTGAAAGTTATTACTTTCAATCAATTGACCTCCCTCTGAGTGAGACAGGCTAGGAGCTCATGATCTACCTATTGAGAGGGTTAAAACAATCGTACGTGCCCCTAATAAACGAAATGGAAGTTCGAAATAATAAAACTAATGATAATAGCCGATTTTAAATAATTAAAGTTTCACAACATAAGTAGAACTAATAATAAAATGGGTCACGAGCCAGAAGTCAATTAAAATAGTCTGTAATATCCAGACTGCTTTCTATAATAAAAGGAATGTGAGATTATAAATAAAACTATACTATTTTACTTACTAAGACTTAAATAGGATGAGCAGTAATAGGTTTGAAACTAGCACTCATTAAAAAAAAAAATATCAAGCACACAAAACCGAATTACATAAGATACAACTTGAAAACCATTTATATTTAAAAAAAGAAAACAAATCTAAGACAACAAAATTATCTAAATTGTGGAACATAAGGTACCTTAATAATTTAGTTAAACGCTAGTGCACTAGACTTCTTGAATATGGTCCATTAATCTGGATTTCCTGATGGTAGGCTTGGGCGAATCGGTCAGTGGTTTCTTTGTAGCTGATTCTTATGGCATTATAGGCAGTTAATGGAGACACAGGAAGCATGAATCTGTCCTGGCAAAAAGCTTAGCATACCATGGTTAAAGAAAATATCACTACGGTAGATTTAATGTTCATTCTAGGTAGAATAATTACTGGATCAGCTCTCAGAATATGCAGGAATCATTCTTTTCAAGTATTTTTGGCAGGAATAGTTTGTGCAAGTCTCTCCTAGTTGGTGGAAGTATCTAAGAGTTAGTGAAAAGATAATACAATGGCCTGATTACGCCTTTTATAGCTGAATTATATCTCCACCGATTACAAATTTTTTTCTTTTTAATTAAAATTTATAAAATTCTCTATCTGGCTAACAATAGTTATCTAATTAATGAAATAAATTTCCCTTTACAGATCTAGGAATTAACTAATGAAAAATTCTTTTCTTTTTGTTTTCTTTCTTTCTAATTATTCTTATCAATCTAAATCCCAAATCTGAAAAGCAATTTATTTATACAATTTACTTTTACATAAAATTTTTTAAAAAAATTAATATTAGTTTTCTCTTTTTTTTTTCAAAATTAAAAACCAAATATAGCTGTGAGGTTAAAATACAATTTCCACATACATACATATATATTTGTACAAGCATTAAAAAAAAACTTTTAATCAAGTTTTACAAACAAAATCTTATTTTAAAAAATTTATTTTGTTTTCTTCACCCCTATAGAACTTCAATTTTGTAATGGTGTTTTGAAGCATCCATTACAATATATTGTAATGAGATGGGGTATGGTGATATGAAGTAAATGGACTGAAACCATGTGATGGCAAAATCATTATCACTCACCAGTCCATTTAAAATAAAATATTTCAAATAATTTACAAAGTATATATAATAGTTTTAACAAGGCTGTAAACCTTAGCAATGAGCATCTGAAAAAATCGTCACTAGGGACCTCTGTAGGTCTTTAAAACACATGCTTACGCTATGAAGAAAAGAGAGAATCCCTTCTTTACTTCGACCTACTTTTATATATAAATAGGTGAAGCGGAAGTGTTTTGATCTAAGAGTGTGAAGCTATTAAATACTTCACTAATTAAGTCCACAATTCTTATAATACATTACAGCCTTGTTAAAACTATTACTGAAATAATAGTGAGCGTTTAATAAAATTTATAATTACAACTTTAAAGTATATATAAGTAATTTATAAGAACAGGCGATTAGAGAATCTCTGTGAACATTGAGAGATCAGCCAGCTAAATCAGAAGAGCAACTACAAGCATAATTAACCACCAGCATTATAAAGTAAATATCAGTGTAAGTAAATACTTAAGAGAAATAACCATCCATCATCATTATTGATGGGAATAAACAAATTAGTACAATAAATCAGAATAAAATCAACAGACCATCTTGTGGCTGGATTTGAACCATAAAAAATATAAATCAACAGTCAACCTTGTGACTGGATTGGAAATGGGTCTTCTGTAGACCAGGCTAACTATTGAGCCTTTGCCAGCTTGGGCAATTATTTAAACATAACTTGGATGCACCAGCTTAGTGCCCATCCATTAAAATACACAATAATCAGAAAATCTAAACAATAATGCTGGGACATTTAAAACATGCTGATCATCATCAATGCTCAGGCCACTTGTACTGGCCAACTATAAACTTAAATTTTTAATAAGACTAAAGTAAAATAAAATATAGTGCATGGGCTTTAAAGAGTATCCTCTTTTGTGCCAACCAGGATGATGATTGATCATCACTGGATGCCCAAAGCACTAAGTACACATTCCCATTTATCCATGCACCAATCTAGCCCAGAGAACATAAGCTCTATTACTGTATGTGACCAAGAAATGATGGAATACAATTTTAACAATTAAATACAAGTTTATTATTAACAAAAAAAATAAAAATAAATGATATGTAAGGTCTTATTGGATAAGGCTCATTTTGAAAAGTATACAAAATTATATACACAACTAAAGTTATTACATGGTTTTACAATATTTCTCAATTAGATTCTATAAATGCATATATATATCCATACACAGACGGGCATTTTATAACATATGATGAAGACATTTCAATTAAACATAAAATAATTATTACATTTGTAATTTACATAATTACTATTCAAAATTTAAATTGTTGCATTAATTTACAAAAAGTATAATAAAATATATTCAAATTATTACTATGGTTTACATATATGTGCGCACAGACACGTGATTTATAATATATAATGAATATTCAATAACATAAATGATTAAAATTTGCATATATGTCCTATTTGACAAGCATTGACATATATGTGCGCACAGATTATTTATAAATTTAATTTTGTCAAACAATAAATAACAATAATTTCTACAATTACAAATTCCATTTGCAATATACATAAAATTTACATATTTGTTATAATGATAAAAGTTATTTTCACAATTATTCTTTTTGTTGAATATAGCTTTTTTTTTTCTTAAAATAAATCCGATTAAATTTTTGACAGATGATTGTTGATTGATTTAAAATGTCGTTTTTTTTTTAATAAACGAAATATACAATCGTTTTATAGAATTAAGAAAATATAAATTTCTAAATGTCTTTCTGCTTGATTAGTTAATGCTGATAAAGTAGGCAAGGTGAGAGAGGAAAAGTGAATACGTGAAGTGCAGCTCTTCATGCCATGATAAGTAGATAGTCAAGCATGGACTAAGTACACAATGCCCCATGATGTCATGAGAAAATATCTCATTTTTAAGCACTGCCCCTTCTAAGTACCTAGACAGATCATCCACAAGAAATAGTATCCAGAAAAAAAATATCAGGCACTGAGCCAGCCCTGCTCATCTCTTGTGAGTCTTAGGGGCTTTAGAAGAGGTCTATTCATGAGACCAAGGCCTATTCATGAGGCCTACATATACACTGCTGGACTACCCTGGGAGCTCAATATCTAGGTCTAGACAGTGCTAAGCATATACTTTGGAGCACCACAAACACACTGCATCCACACAGCCCTGCTCAACCATACACCCACCATAAGCATAAAAAGTACAAATTCATGCATCACTTTCAAAATGTAATTTTACTAAAGAAATTATTTAAAATTTTGTTATTATATATAACTCTACTCACCACAGATGTATATATGTTTATCTGGGTTTCTCTGCCTTTAGATAGTCAGCATCTATGTAATTATTTATTTAGCAAGCTGGTTCTTTTGGTCCACTAGAAAAATATAATCCATGTTTGTTGTCATCATCATGTAAAGGTATGCAATCCATGTAAACTTTTGATCTGTAGTTGGTCACTTTCCATCTAGGATTATTCCAGGCAAGCAACTGTCCTTTCCATGTTTAAGGCTATGAATTACAGCACAAAGAAGTGGGTCATTTTCTCCATATGAATTCAAACTCCTGCTAAGGAAAACAGTCCATTATCTTGCCTTCAACTACATCAGTTTATGGTAGTTATTCTGCAAATCTCTGATCAGCTAAAACCAACTGCTGCACTTTATCAAGTTGCAGTAAAATATTGAAACCAATTTTCAGCTGACTGTTCTTACAAAAATTATTATCCAGACTGGCTGATATTTTTTATCAGCTCTTTTTATAAACTCATCTGAGGTGTTATAACAACACCTTGATTAAAAACAGAATTTTATTTTTATCTCTCTAATCCCTTGGAATCTATATACATGTTTTTACTTAGGGGGGGGATTTTTAATAGATAAAAAATTTGTTTAATTAATTAAAAAATTTTAAAAATAAGTATGATGTTTTTACATTTCAAAATAATAATAATAATAATAATAATAATATATTTATTCAGACCTTTTAAAAGTTTAATTTATAAAACAATATTTTAAATCAGAGTTATTATTTATTTATTTCTATTTCAGTAAATGTAGAAAATATCTACTATAATTTTTGTCGGTGTTTATTTCTACTTTTTCTTTATTTTACATATATATATGCACATACACTATATTAGTGTATGCTATGTAAGCCAACTGGTTACAATATATATATATATGTGCGTGTGTGTGTGTGCATGTGTGTGTGATAAAATTGTAATAGAAGCAATAAAGTATTCAGTAATAATATATATTATAAATAACTATAATAAATCACTGAAATATTTTCAATTAATTTCTTAATATTCTTATACTGAAAACCATTTAAATTTTAAATTAGTTAAGTGCATATCATCATGTTACATTTGAAGATTCATGAGTTTTAACATCTCCATATTGTTTATTAAAAATATGAAGAGAGTGATTTGCATAATGTTTCTTTTTACATTCCACCTATTATTAATAGATTGATAAATAATTCAAAAAATATAATAGCTATGAAACAGAAAAGTAATATTGCATATTAAATTTTGTGTAAGTTCAAGGCTTTATACATAGATGAATCAAAGTGTAGTTTTGGAGAAATGTTAAATGACTATCTACTGATATATAAATATATAAAAATTAAAAAAGTTATGATTTAATAATGGCAGTTTTTGTTGTTGTTGTTGTTGTTTTGATTATGTAAAACATATGTGATTTCTTTCACATTCTATCTAGAAAATTTAAGATTCATCATGAGGGGAAAAACCATAATAAAATAAAAAATAGAAATAGGATATTTTTAATTAATAAACAATGTACAAATGTTAAAATTTATGAATCTTGATATATAATATGATTGATTACTTCTTTTAGATTTAAAGAAAATGGTTGTCAGTTGACAATGGTGAAGAAATTAACTGAAAGTACTTCTGTGACTTATTACAGTTATTTATAAAATATATATCACTGTTATTCTTTATTAATTTTATTACAATTTTATTATAAACATTTTACTTTATATATATTGAAATGGAAACTCTGTTCCATGTATATATTCAGAAGATCTCCCCCCCCCATTAAAAAGACTAGCATGATTTGTTGTTAAAAAAGATAAAAAGGACTTAATAATGTTTAAGGAAAACTAAAAATTTGAAGAAACAAAGAAATAGTGAAAATTGACTGCAATAAAAAAAAGATAATTTGGTCAAATTAAAAAGAAAAAAGAAAAAAACAAATACGTTTAAATATGCAATTAAAGAAAGTATAAATCTTTCTTTATTAAAATTCATTTATCCAAAAAAGAAAATCAATAAAGAAAAATATATATATATATATTTAAACATTAAAAAAAGATAAGCTTATTTTGTATTTCAGAAAAATAATTTGTAAGGCAAATTAAATTTCAAATTAATTAGAAATTTGAAAACACATAGACAGATAATTGAAAAGTCTTCTACCACCAAAAAGAATAGCCAATAAGCTGGAGGAAATGACATGAATGTGGATGAAAACACATACCAACACCAATTGAAGCAAGGGTCATGAAAAGTGAATCCATTCTGATGGGTAGAGAGAATATAAATAGGCTGGAAATTTCAGATTATTAAGAGAGAGAGAATAGTCTTTTTTATCGGTTGTATTGGATAAAACGAGAGAAAATCAGGCAGAGAAAGTATAAATAGGCTGGAAAATTCGGATTATCAAAGAGTGTTTGTTTTTTATCAGTTTTATTAAGTAAATCAAGAGAGAAAAATCAAACATATCCATGAAGAAACAATTTAACATGGGTGGTTAGCCTGCTATTTCTCTCTATTCACAATCATGAAGTAAGCTCCAGTCTCAGTCTAAAGTGCCATTCATCAAGCTCCATTGTTATTTAAAGAAAACAAGTCAAAAGGTAAGCATTAAAAATAATAATAATTCAATTATTAATTCTATACTAAAGTTTATAATAAAAAATTAATGGAGTAATATGAAAATATTAATTGTGTTCTATATTCAAAATCATAAATGCTCTACCAATACAGAAATGCTGATAACAAACTTATATGTCTATGTTAACTGAAAACTAAATATCTGAGCTATATATCAGAATAATTAAATTAAGATTATAAATGAAACTGCTGATAAACTTACGTGTAAAAAAATATATGACTGTGGGAGACCAAATAACAAATATTCATGCTAGAATAATTAAATGAATACCACAAATACTTACATCCATATTGGTTGTGTCTAAGTAAAATAATAAAACTTATGTGTATAAATACACATCTATACTTGCTTATATTACCTGTTTACCTACTGGTGATAAATTTAAAAATAATAAAATGTGATATGAATTACAAATGTTTACATGCATATTGGTTGTGTCTGAATAAAATAATGAAACTTATGTGTATAAATACACCTCTATACTTGGCTGAATTATAAAAGCTTCATAAATCTGGAATTGCTCATCTTACCTGTTTACTTACCTAAAAAGGATATACAGATATGGAACAAAAAATTAAAAATATTTATGCAGTAATGGTAGACATCTACTTGATAAAAGACCTTTTGATTCTTCACACAAGATAAATTAAAATGAGCCTTCATTTGAAATAAATGATGAACTTTATTGGAAGGACTTATCAATATCATTGTTAATAAAACTGTTGTTACTTAAAATTAATTTTAGTTGTTCAGTTCCATTTTTGCATCACTAGTTATTCATTAGTTTTGTTCATGAGAATTTCATGCCTCCTGAGCTATGTCTGGCATAACTATACCTAGGTAAGTCAGGTTGTAGTGAGATGGAACTCTAGTGGTGCTGTTTAGGAAACCAAACACAGAAATTTCTAGGTGTTTCCAGTCTCTATGG
Organism: Epiperipatus broadwayi; assembly: GCA_028023455.1. NCBI lineage: Eukaryota > Metazoa > Onychophora > Udeonychophora > Euonychophora > Peripatidae > Epiperipatus > Epiperipatus broadwayi. The sequence goes on from JAQFVV010000040.1 coordinate 2,344,955, forward strand.
CACTATATCCTCTGATGAGCAGGAAATATTGTTGTAGGAGGGGGGTTACATCTGTATTGGGGAAAGCTAATTGATGGTTCCTTCCTACAATATGATCATTAGGAAATTGTTACAACCGAGGTAATAAAGTGGTTGTACAGTGGTCCAGTTACAATACATATATATATATATATATATATATATATATATATATATATATATATATATATATATATATATATATATATGTGTGTGTAATATTTACTGAGGCTATAACCTTGATAATATGCATGTAAAATGCGATAGTAGGGACCTATACAGGTGTTTTAACCACAAGCTTACACTATGGAAGAAAAGAAGGGTGTGTAAATTAATAAATGGGAATCATCATACTAAATTAAATTCATAGCCAAGGTATACTTCTGCAAGCTGAATGAAGCAATAGCAAACCTGTTCAAGCTATTATCAGTCAAAAGGATAGGTTTTCTATTTTTTCATTTAGCATAGCAGAAACAGTCTCATTGGTTGCTGTACATCAATACATCTTGGCTGTAGATTTGACTTTATATTTTGAACTGGATCCCCCATAATACTTTACCTTTATTTTAATTTTGTCAGCTTGATTTTCAGAACATTATTTATTTATTTATTCTTTGTATGTTATTTTTTTATATTCAGACATTATTTATTTAATAATACCTTTTTATTATTTTATTTAATGTTTATTAACCTCTATTATTTATTATATTTTTACTTTATTTATATTTCATGATTATCTTGTTTCCTATAACAAATTGCAGAGTGGACCGGACTTCAAGCAGAGGGAAGAATACCATTGATAGATTAACCATCAATGATAGCTATGGTGAGATCAATGCTATACAAATCCACAGCTTGACCCTATTTCCTGACTATAGCACCTTTTGACTGCTGGAACAAAACCTGCCATCCAAAGCATTTTATTTGTTTTGAGAACATTCTCAGGTATCAGCCAACCATATGTTATAGATAGAAGGCATGCTCAAATGGCAGGCACATGAATTCAGCACTTGAAATATCCCAAGATAACTCCTACTCTTTATTAGGGGGTCCAGCACATTTTACATAACATATACAAATATTTATGTCCTTAAATTAATGATGATGCAGTGACAAGAGAGAAGATAGACCAAATAACAATTAAGCAAACATTATTATTTATTCATGCACACACATATTTAAAATAACATAACATAATAAACTTTACATAAAGAAATTATCAATGATTGGATTAAGGCTAAATTTTCTGACAGTCCTTTATTAAAGTATATTTACCTATGTTTTCATTAGTGTTACTTTCCAATCAGTTGGCCTTTTGGTTTACATTGATGGTTTTGGGGCTTGTCTTCCATTCTTCAGCTCAATAATGGAAGAGAGAGTATGCAGCATCATCTCTTTTATGGCTTAAGCATTGTTTCCAAGCATTGGTTTCAAGTGAGGACAGTTTATGGAATTGGAAACTTGGGCATAAAGACCAGTTGAACACTCCTATGGTTGTCTAGCAATGCATGCTGCTATTTCTGCAGCTTCTGTTTTGATATCATCCATGGCAATAAGAACTGATTCTCTACTACACTTAAATCTCTGTATCTCTTGATAACTGAATGTCTGAATATTTGAATGAATTATAATCTGAATATGAATCTTAACAAATCTAAGTGAATCTGAATAAAAACTGAATAACAACAACTGAGCTGTATTTTTGTACTTCAACTCTCCCATTGTTTATTTCTTTATCATAGTTTTGATTTTCTTATAACTTAAATCTAGCTTAATTAATTTTACATTTTTCTTTGATCTAATCTTTTTTAGATTAATCTATCTTATCACTTTTATGCCAATGAGATAGTTTACATGGTTTTTTAATTAATTCAATTATCAGTTATAATTTTTATCAGCCAGGAATCTTTCTAACTTAATTGCATTCCAAAAGTTTTCTTTTACTAATTGATTTTTATTATGAATTTTTACATTTACTTCTTTTTAGACATTTATCCTTTTAATTTATTTTCATTTATAAAAAAGAGAGAGAGAGCAGATTTTAAATCTCTTTTATTTTAGATTTTTTAGTAAGAATTTATTTCCTCACCCTTTTTCTAACACAATCTACTTTTTATAAAAATGATTCAATATTTTTATTCTTACAGAATTATGTTTTAAAATCTACTTCTTAAATATATTATTTTTTAACTATTCTTGTTTTTCTTAATAATTTGTTTGTTTATATTTAAATTATCAAATATGTGACATAGATATATGTGTGTTTTAGAACATATATCTTGCTAGCATTACAACATATAATGGGGATTTCCATTTACCAATTAATTTACATCTATATTAATCATAAGAAATATTAAATTTAAATATATATATGTGTATATATAATGTTTCAAAATTAACTCTCAATACTACTCCTTATAAACAATTGTTATGCCTTCTAAACAAAACATAAGACAACTTTATCAGTAAAAGAAGTGAAATCACTCTTTTATCTTTCTCAGTTTCTATCTATAATAGAGAAATGCCTCAAACATTAGAAAGAAAAAATAGTCATCTTATGCTTTGGCTAAAGGGCATTTCAATTGTTTTTAACAACATTGACATTGACTCTTGAAAGATTACAAATATATATTTAACACTGTAACTATAGTATATATTATATACATATCACTTTACAAGAACCAAAGTGTGGGCTGTTGTGAAGTGATTTACATTTAGAAACCAGTTGGCTATTATCATTTCATGGTTATTATTATATATGTACACAATTGATCATTAATATAAATTGAGATTTTGATATATATTATTTTAAAAATAACAATTATTTAAATACCCTTATTATGTTGTACCTTGAAGTTTAAATATAATAATAAGTGATTATTAGTTGTCATTTATATTATTTACTGTTTTGATTAATTGTATTTCATTTATTTATTTTTTTTTTTATTTTTTTAATAGTAGTGAATTCTTAAAACAATAGTGCCACCCAATGCAAGCCATAGTAATCAATGGATGCAAAAAGATTTATACATAAAATCCCAAACTAGTTTCTAGCTTATGGTTTTCATCAGTGAAGAGCCTTTGAGCTGAGAGACCTGCACCTATATCTTAGGATCTAATGTGATCCTCCGGCCACATTATTGATGAAAATCATCCATTAATTATTACTAAGGCATGTACTAGATGATGCTACATTATGATGAATTTGCTACTGGATGAAGAATTTGCTACTGTTATTAACAATTATATAAGCATAAAAAATAATATATCATATATTTTTTCTATAATAAAAATATATTTAAAATCAAATTATATATGACTTTTTTAAATCTTACCACATTATTAATGATTTTTTGAAATTCTTCTACTGTAAAATGATGATATGTTTTTCTAGGATCAGAAAGTTTATTTTTAGGAACAAAACTCTGAAAAATAAGATTATTGCTATTATTTTTATTCTTTATTAAATAATATATTATGTATTTTAATAGTATTTTACTTACTTTTGCTAAATTGGATTCAAATTCAATTAATTCTTCAATCTGATTGATTGTATCATTGTTCTCAGCACCACCAAGAAAAAGAATAAGTGTGAAACAATATTCAAATAGAGCTTTTTTATAAATAATAGAATCTTTATTGAAGTACATTTCATCTGAGGGAAGACTAAGTCCATCTTGGTTAAACTAAAATAAATTTAATAATAACAACTGCTTAAACAATGATTCACAACTGTATGGGAATATACTATGGCAGAAGCATTAAAGTTTAATAACTGATTGCCAATAACTCATTTAAAATAAACTTTTCAGTAATACTGATATGATATAGTAAGGAAATAGAACACAACGTTTTTATCATATATTCAGCAAATCTAATTAATATAGTTTCAAAATATAAACATGGATATCTATTAAATAGTCAAAATCTATATGTATATATAATAATTTTAACTTGATAACAATATTGCCAAAAGCATATTACTATAAATAAAATCCACATAATTTATTTATAACAACCATTAGACAATCGCTCCTCTACACATGGCTGTATGGATTTAAACATTTCAGAAATACTTTCCTTTCTAAACACAAGATAAAATCTTTGGAAAGATAAATCTATACAGGACATTATAGAGGAGTGATTCCCTAATTATTATTACAAATTAAAAACATAGCTGTATATAAAATAACTTATTATAACTTATTTATATAATACATTATTAAACTAAATTCATTGTACATACAGTAATTTATTAAGATTTATTTCACCTTACAAGGTTTATTTTATTAATACCACTCATAAATAATTGCGGAGTTAAATTACTTTACAAGCATGCACTTATAGTTAATTAATGTCTTTAAATGACTTTCCATTAACTATCAATATTTTTTTCAAGATTATAAACTATTACAATTCTTCAATCCGAAATATAAACTTTGTCATTATATTAAAGATTAAATGTATCTATTAATTTTTAATCAAGATACGACTACAGTGGAATCACTTTCAAATGTGTATAGTGCATAACAGTTTATGTTTTGTTGCTAAACATTGATTAGAATAAAATATGTATTTTTATTGAACTGCAATGAATCGTACTTCTCAACATGCATATATATATATATGGAGGATTTCCATTCTTGCTATTAAAAGGTGTGAAGGTTGCCTTGACAGCAGTTACAAATATTGGTTGCTATATTTACTGTGAATGTTTAGGTGGTTACTGGTTGGAAATTAATTATATATATATATATATATATATAACCATTAAATGTCTGTATTTTAAATCATATAATAATAATTCAAACAAATTTATTTAACACAGTATTCAAAATTAAATAATATATTCTTTACCAGAAGTACTTTCAATTGTTTCACTGACAATCTTTATCAACTGTTAATACAAATGTACAGAAATAAAAACTTGCATTACCCATCATTCAATCCATTTAAATTTCCCACACCTCTATTCCTAGATAATATAAAAACAACAGAATTGTGGGAAATTTAAATGGATTGAATGATGGTTAATGCAAGTTTTTATTTTCTGTACATTTGTATTAACAGTTGATAAAGATTGTCAGTGAAACAATTGAAAGTACTTCTGGTAAAGAATATATTATTTAATTTTGAATACTGTGTTAAATAAATTTGTTTGAAATTATATATATATTGTAACACAAACCTTTTTGCCACCTTCTGCTTGGTCAGTTTTATTTCCCAATGAGCATATTGCAGGAAGCAAACAAAGATTGATTTTACTCAATGTTTAATTTTACTGATCCTACAATAATATTTCCTGCTCATCAGAGGATGTAGCACCATAGAGACTGGAAACATCTAGAAATTTTTAAGTTTGAGGTTCCCCAAACAGTGCCACTAGAGTTCCAGCTTACTATAACCTTACATACAAGGGCTTGGTTATGCCAAGCATAGCTCAGGAGGCATGAAATTCCTGTAGACTAATGCACTAATACAATTGATGTGAAAAAAACATGGACAAGAGGTATTAAAATTTCTTGTTGTTTATTATAATTTATTTAGCAAAACATGTTTAAATAAATGTCCATCAAACAAAATATTTCATTGACAGTCCCTTGCATTTCTTCGGCCTACTTCCAATAATATTTCAATATGACTTAAAGAATGTAATTTATTGAGAGTATAATAAAGTCCTTCTTTCAATAGTTCTTAAACAATTTACATCTTTAGTTATTTTGTTAATTCACAGAGAGAAGTACAATATATGAAGACAACAGAGATAATAATGAAGACAACTGATAGCATTTAATTCAGAGTTCCACTTAATTCAAACAAATATTTCATTTATGGTCTATTGTGTCTCTTGGTATACATCCAATAATAATACAATATGAATTAAAGAATGCAAGTTTTTTAACAATTTACATCTTTATTTAGTTAATTCACAGAGAGGAGTACAATACATGAAGACAACAGAGATAATAATGAGGATAACTGATAGCATTCTATTTAATTCACAGTTTCACTTATTTCTGATCTGTAGTCTTTAAGGTAGTTGTCACATGTAACGTGGCTTAAGCTAACTCATGTATGAAGATATTCTTTACAGACTAGAGCATTTCTATTAGTCCAGTTAATTTTAGGTGAGTCAAAGCATAATAAATATATTTCTATTCATTGTTATCCAAATCCAGATTTGAATCCATAATATAAGCACATTTATCATAAATTCATTGGTTATCCATTTCAGGGTTTGAATCGGTCGATATAAGTACATTTATATCCATTGGTTATTCAGGTAAAATATGTGTAAGTATTTTCATCTTTTATCTTGCAAATGTATTTATTTGGTATTCACATATTCTTATCCAGGTTTGTCATTAATTCACATTTATATCCATTGGTTATTCAGGTAAAATATAAGTGTACGTATTTCCATCTGTCCAGATATACATTGGTTATTCAGGTAAAATATAAGTGTACATATTTCCATCTGTCCAGATATTAATTCATCTTGCAAATGGATTTATTTGCTATTCACTATATAACCTATACGCATCAATAACTCTGGGTATATCATTGTACATTTAACCGTGACACATTATTTTGGTATTCTTACTTCTCAACACGTATATAACATGTTTTAATTCCATGTTTATATTACTTTTAATTCTAAGAGTTTTCAAATAATAAATAAAATAAAAAAGGTTTTCTTAATCTTTCAACTTATTCAAGTATGTGGATCATTATACACATATAACCATTAACTTTTATTTACGTACTAAATCATATTTAAATATTTGAATTTATTCATAATATAGTATAAATTTACTAAATACATTCATTTTGTATATTTTCTAATTTTATCTGGGTTATAAACACGTTATTATAATTTTCATTGAAGATCTCATTTTAAAAACAAAATCAATAGTTAACAGAATCGTTTTAAATATGCCATTTTAATTAATTATATTTTCATTTTAATAATATTATTTTCTGAGAAATATCAAAGCTTTCTTACCATAATTTATTCTTTATTGTTTCCAGGATTGCTTGCTAGTGGCTTTGTTGAATGGCATTTAAATGACAGGCATCTTGCTTTAATTACCCTTTTTCATATAGGGATTTTACAAGTAGATGTTGGATAAGTTGATCATGGAGCAGGCTGAAAAGGAAAAAGCTATAATTCCCTACTCACACCGCATCTTGGGAGTTTTAATCTTCAGATACCATTTAGAATTGTGCTTGATAGATTGCTTCTTATAGAATGCTTACTGATAGAAACTTCTATCAGATTCTCAGACTCTACTGGTCTTATCATAAAATTACTCTCCTTTTATATCTTTCAACTCGATTCAGTGGTCAACCAATAGTATATTTTGCTGAGAATAGCTTTCTCGGTGGTATGTTTTCCTTTTTCCCACCTTAATTTCTCTTGGATCCTCTTTCATGTGTTATTTAGCCAAAGGCAACTAACAAAACAACAACGTGTTTTTAGATTTCTAATCTAGTTCACAAATAACGTATTAAATCCGAATTTATTAAACTTTTATTTATTAATGTTTCAATTTCATTAATAAGAAATTTGGTTCTTTATTAAAAAGAAAAATTCTTGTTCTTTAAAGTTTTTATCATTTTTCTTTCTTTAAAAAAAAAAAAGATTTTAATCGCTATAGTTTGTCTACTTTTCTTGATGAACTGCATTAGTGAAGACTATCCATTTTTTTATTTCTCCAACTTTTAAATTATTTCGAATCATTTTGAATGTGAGAATGTAACTAAATATAAATGTACATGAAACTAATGTATATATATATATACTAATATATAAAAAAAAAAAAACTAACCAAAGGAAATACATATAAAAACAAAAAAAGACTTATAAATTCAAGGAATAATATTATATTTCAACCAGAGGACTGGTTTTTATATATATATATATAAGTATATTTTACTATGTATGTATTCACTAAAACAATAAAAATAAGAAAAAACACAGCATTTCTATTTTTAAAATAAGGTTAATAATGAAATTTTTGACTATTGTTGCTATTAAATATGTTTTGACTGATTTATTTATTTTTTCAATCTATTTTTTCTTATAGAAACACAGTAGTAATCTTATTATCAATAAATGAAATTTCTCCAATTGTTTTGATATTTTTAAATTAATATTATTTTTTAGTAAATTTTGTAAAACTTTTGGCATTAAGCTCAGAAAATATTTTATTATGCCAAATACTGCACATCAAATTTGGAAAGAATAATAAAAACAGCAAAAAATGCATGTGCTTTCACATAAACTGAAAAATAATTAATGTATACATAACTGTATATGGCATTCCAAGACAGCAAAACAATTACTGGTATATTGTAAAATTTATTTACAAATTTTACGGGTTTTTTAAACATGATAGCAATGGCACTCAAAGAAAGAAAAATAGCTGCCTGAATATCATAAAATTTGTAAATTTTAATGTTTTTTTTGTTTTGTTTGCTATTTACATTTTGTTTGTTTGTTTATATTTTTCTTTGAATAGTATATAATTAAAGTCATGTGGTTAGATACAGCATAGTTAGAAACGCCATTGTACTCCTTACTTCAAATTTCATTTCGTTTTTATTTATGCCTACATTTTAAGATATTTGTTCCATATATTATTAAAACATATAATTGTTAAAAATATAATTCTTAACCTCTAAAAGTATATATTAATGCTTAATAGTGCAATTATTTTAAAATAGCAACCATCTATTATTGCCTGCTAATATAGGAAATTTAATCAACATAATTAAAAATAGAAAAACAATTACATTGGATATTGGAATAATGTGATAATTAAAGCTAACTGATAAGACACTGTTCATGTTGAAATGCATCTTAAAAATCATTTGTTTTCCCTGTTTCAGCAATTGTGCATTTAAAGAAGTAACATGAATATTTGTGTTATTATTTGAGAAATTTATAAAATTTACAAGAAGTAAAAACAGTGGCAAAACTATATCTAAGAGTAGGCAAACATTAATAATTATTAAGATATAACATGTAATATATAAATATATATATATATATATATATATATATATATATATATATATATATATATATATATATATAAACATTACAAGCATAAAGCTAAACTAGTCAATATATAATTAAAATTACCCCAAATCCATATGTGCAGTACAATAATTGAGTAATTATATAAATGAATTTCATTTTCTTTCATATTTCATAACATATTTAGCATACTTGTGTGTGCATATTGAATTGCAGACATATACAAAAGTCTACATTATATATTTCATTTTTATCAAAATAACGTTATTAAAAACTATTTTTCATACAAATGTATGCATGTAATGTGTGTAAATAAAATTATAAATGATATAAATTAATTATAAACACTTTCATAAAAAGATTTTTTTTTCCTAAAAAAAAATCATTTTTTTTCTTTTTCAGGTAATTGTTTTGATTAATTAATTATCAACAGGATTTTAAATAATGACATATGAAAAAAAATGTTTTTTTTCATCTAAAGGATTTTTGAAATCTGTTATTCTTTTAAAACATAATAATTCTTTCTGTATGTAGATATTACCATAGGTTGCTTCTCTAAAAGATTTTAAAATATCTTTTAAATATTAATTATGAGCTTAGATTTTTTTAAAAGTCAAGCAGAGTTATTTATTTGTGTTACTCTTTTTTAAAATATATAGAGTTTAAACAATTTAAGATGATACTCTTTTATATTATATATATATATATATATCACTTTTTGGCATCTCATTTTTTTAACAAAAAATATTTAAAACAACTCACATTATATATGTGGAGCAATGCAGTTGTCTATAGTTCCATGTATAGATAAACAGCGCATACATCTACCAATTTTTTGGCAAGTGTATGGGTATGTAACATCATCAGGAAAGTATAGTCCAGGCAATTTTTTGCATCAAGAAAGTATAATCAGGTATGTTGGCATTCTCCCTTCTGATAGGGCTTGATGAGCTTCAGTTCAAAAACTGTCTTCTAAAAAACATTTGTATAGGCTAATTGATCCACTGACTTGACTTCAGGTACATCTTCATGTGAGCTATATATAAATCTGCCACCCATTTATCTGGACAGCTAAAACCAACTTTGTAGATGGCCTATTAGCCAACTGCTTCTCAAAATATTAAAACCAAACTATTCTTTTCAGAAACTACTATCCATACTGCACTAATCTCTTTCCATCCAGTCTTTTATGGTATTGGTGAGGTGATAAAAACACTAATTAAAAATAGAGTTTTTTTATTTCTCTGATCCTTTTTGAAAACAACTTTGAAATTTTTATAAAAGGGTGATATATATGTTTTTACTTAGATAGAAAAAATACCAATTAATTAAAAGATTTCAAAAATACATAATAGAAATTTTTAAAATTATTAGAAACATGTTTGTTCTTAAATTTCAAATTCAGAATAATAATAATAATTTATTTAGACCTTTTTAAATATTTTGATTAATAATAAAATTCTGTTTCAAATGGAGAGTTATTTAACCTTTTACAGTCTTTATTATTCCCAGTAAAGGTAGAAAAATATCTACAAAAATTTATGTTTGTGTTCATTTCTACTTTTATTTTATACATATATATATATACACAACTATGTTGCTGTGTACCATGTAACCCAACTGGTTACAATATATATATATATATATATATATATATATATATATAGTAATAATAACAAGTCAGATGTCACATGACTTATATATAGCTTGCACTTACAAATATGTAAAATTAAGAGCGTGCTAATAGCTCTAAACAAGCTTTTTTTTTTTTATTTATGATAAATGCTACTACAAGAGAAGGCATTCAAATCATTTTTATCTTGGATTGTCACCATTCCCAGACCGGTTTCGACCTATGGGTCTCTTCAGTGAGAAGTTGGGACATTAGATCTAAAAAACCAACTCAAGCAAAGCATTTATCTAAAAGATAATTGTTAGAAAAAGATCTGAAACTTTTAGACATCTACATGAAAAAAAATCATATTTCATGTATATGTATAACTTTTGTAATTATATTTTTTACATTATATCAAAATGAATTATCTCAATGTAAAATAACTTTAAATTACAAAAAAAAAATTTAATTTATTATACAATATTAATTACATTTTTATTATTAATTTATAAAAATATGTCTCATACAATAATATTTTGCAATTCATATATTTTTGTATCCAATGTATCTATTTATGCACAATAATATAATATAAATAATATATTTTGCAGATTTATCCATGTATAATTTTGATAATGAATATATGATGTTTCATATTTAAATATTTGTTGCATATGTGTTTATAATGCCAATAATGGGGTAACACTTTAATAAGAGTGTTCAACCTCACCATTCCATAAATGTAACATTTTTAATCTAAAAACATGCATTAACAATATATTTAAATATTTATAAGCAGCAAAATTAAGAAATCATATTGTGCTTAGTTGAGTTAGTTCTCTTGGTGTTCATGTTGCATGGTATACTCACCATCAGTAATGGATTTCTTTATTTATTCCAGCAATGTGAGTGGGTGATCAAATCCAGTGAATAATTCAAATTGAATTATATATATAACGACATGTGAAAATTTTACAAATCTATTTAAATAATAATTGAACTGCCCTCTAGCTGCCAAGTTTGATATCTTTTTACAATAAGAGAGTGGACCACCTCTTAAGTCTTTTCGATCTTTTTATGTACATCCATCAGAACAATAACAGCTAGAGTGCCAATTTAAATCAGTCTTTGTATCTTTAAATGTAAATTGATCTTTAAACTAACTGATATTAAATGTATAGAGTGGAGATCTTTCACTTACATGTCGTTATAGTTATTCATTATTAAAATATTATTTATCATTACTTATATAACATGTGTTAAATTATTATAGAGTTTTAGAAGTGAATGAAAGATCTCCACTTTATACATTTAATATTAGTTAGTCAAAGATCAGTTTACATTAAAAGATACAAAGACTGATTTAGATTGGCAATCTAGCTGTTATTGTTCTGGATGGCTGTACAAAAAAAAGATCTAAAAGACATTAAGAGGTAGTCCACTCTCTTATCGTAAAAAGTTATCGAACTTGGCAGCTAGAGGGCAGTTCAATTTTTATTTAAATAGATTTGTAAAATTTTCACATGTCGTTATAGTTATTCATTATTAATAAAATTTTCACATATTGTGACCATGAGAAATGAAAGTAAGAAAATGATATAGCTTAAAGAAAATGACAAATCTCACATCAATAGCCAAAATAAAATTAGAAAATAACCCTAAATAGCTAAATGATTATATTGGCTAAATAACCACAAAAATAATAACATAGCTAAACTCATAATAATATGTGTTAAATGATAACATTGGACTAGCTCAGAGAATTATGAATGCCATGTGCCATAGTACCATAAACATGGGTATTTAGTAATAATCAACATTATTAAAGTAAAGGCAATATTAGTAAATTAAGAGGAGAAAACTCTTAGACTCTCTCTTATAGGATATAATGGCTCTTAATATTGTAAGCATATGTCATCAAAAGTTATGTTATTTAAAAATTCTTCTTTTAACCGCATCTTTCCATTATAACACATCTTAGAATTAGAATAAGCAACTTATAGATCAGAATTATTATTGAATTAGTTTATAAAATAGAATCAGGTATTCTTTCATCCTTACAATCTTAATTTCTTCTTTAAAGTAATTTGTTCTTAAGTCAAATATTTTTTTCAATAATCTTGTATGTGAAAATAAATGGGTATTTCAGAATTAATATTTAATGATTATAAATCTTATTCTTTCTTTTTAATTCTTGTGATTATTAATAAAGATTGAGATCCTAGTAACAAAACAATGAGACATACTCTTACCTCTAAAATAATGTCTTCCTAATTAAAATAATAATAGTAATTTTAAAATTTAAGACAAACATGATAAACTCTTAATTTTGAATAAAATAATCTATTAAAAAAGCATGTACATATAATGAGTGGCTAAGGGATTTTATGGCCACTCAAATATTACACAAATAAATCCTCTAAAAATATATTCTAAAATTTTAACAAAGCAATTCCATTATTTGAATTTATGATAGATCAAAAGTGCTCTTTCACCAATAAATAAAACTGACTTAAATGATTTTGAATCATGAATACACAATTATAATTATTTTATTAAGTAAAGTCATCACTTTCTTAGATGCTATCTCAACATCTTAAATGCAATTTCAATAAAGTGTCTTATGTCAAATTCTTTAATATCCATGTACTCTCAATGCATAAAATTAAAAATGATTTATAATAAAACCAACTGTATGAATATATACAAAACATCCATTAAGTTGAATAATAAGTGGGTAATGGCTAAAAAATGGATAGTAATTAATTAATATATGTGGATATATATCCATTCGATATATACAACAGGGTAATTTTGTAGTAGGATTGAAAAAAAATCACATAATAGATCTTGTCAGATATCCATTTGTTTATATGTCTTCTCTCGTGTATTGATACAGATGTCACTGTATTTACTTTAAATCATGGTATTCTGGAGAATATTGAAAAAGGCAAAAAACATAATTTGCCAAAAAATGCTTTTCTATGATAATTTTATAATTTGTAATCTTTGTTGCTTGAATATGTATATTTTTAAACATATTATTGATCATTGTATAATTAACTTTATGATAGTCAGATTTCTGAAAGTGAGTGGATGATGATAATTTAATTAACAATAAATAATATTTATTTTAACATTAAACATATAACGAATAACAATTCTGCTGTTTTACCATATCATCAAGCAAAAATTCTTTCATATACTTTAAACAAAACTTGGAAATGTCAGAAAATTGTAGTTTACAATTTTATTACAAAACAGAAATAAAATAAATAAATAAATTATATGGATGGTTAATAAAAAAATTTATAATTTTGATGTTTGACTAAGTTCTCATACTTATACATAACAGTTTCACTGTTATAATGTTCTTTATAAATGTATTTAACACATTTTATAAGCCATAAACTTATCAATCCAGCGGTAAGATGAATTCTAAAGATGTATATTATTCATTGATACAATTTTGAAGTTTTAAATATTAAATATTTATCAGATTTACATCTTGAGCTTCCACCAATAAACAGCTACAGGACCTATACATCAAACAATATAACCTAAACTCAGATATACAAAGAGTGCAACAAGAAGTAAGGGTGACATTTTTAATACCTATAAAAAATATATCAATTGCCAGAATAAAGTCATGGTAATAAACTACACATGACTTTATACAAAATACACCACAAAAAATTCACATTTAGGATAATTTTACAAAAATAAACATTAATAATGACAGATAAGTAACCTTTTATTTATATATCACTTCAATAAAAATTTTATGCAGAATAATTTTAAATTATTATAAACCCTCTAATTTCAAAACTAACATTTCAAAATTTACAATTTATGAATACATTTTAAATTAATTACTTTAAAATTGTTTAATTTCTTTATTCTGCTAATTATTATATTTTTTTGTTTTATTCATTGGGCAGTTAATATTCTATTACTATTTATTACAAATTATGTAAATAAATGTGAAGATTACATCTTCAGCCAAATACAGTAAGAAGCAAATGTGGCAATTTTAGCATTCAACAGATTAAATGTAAACACAGGCAAAACTCACTATACGTATTGCCAAACACAGCAAGCTAGTGTAATCAATGAATACCAGAAGGCTTGTGCATAAAATTCCCATCTAGTGCTTACTCATTCAATATCCCCAGACTAGTTTCTGGCTTGTAGCGTTTGTCAGTGAGGAGCCTTAGATCTGAGAGCACTGCATCTAGATCTTAGGATCTAATGCAACCCTCCGGCAGCCACCTTTTATCTCCACTTAACTACAAAACTATGAGTCTTAAATTGAAAACACCTTAATGTTTTCAATCCAAGCCCACTAGCTTATATAGTCATATGGGTCTGAACTCAGTTCAGTAACCATAAATTTTGGTGTCTTTGTTTTTTTAATAACCATAGCCACCATTATCCTATTAGGCAGGATTGGTTTTAAGTCAATAAATATCACATGACCACCCCTTCTTATGCTTCTTATGCTGACAAAAGCCAGAAACTAGTCTGGGGATATTGGATGAGTAGGCACTAGATAGGGATTTTATGCACAAGCCTTCTGGTATCCATTGATTACTCTAGCTTGCTGTGTTTGGCAATATGTATAGTGAGTTTTACCTGTTTTAAAACAGTTATACACAAGCATAAGAAGTGGTGGTCATGTGATGTTTATCAGATTAAATGTAGAATAAATTTAAAAATATACCCTTAAAGCAGAGAAAGCAAAAAAGCAAGTTTTATTAGATTAATAACAATGTTATTCTGTGAACAAATTTAATTTAATCCAATAATTATATTTGCATTGTTTTAATTATTAAAACTTATAATGCAGCTCTTTATATTGAAAAAGCTAGAATAAATTATATTGATTGGATTAAAAGCTTTTGTAAACTACCATGATAATGATAGTATTATCAGCATATGTTTTGGCAAAAACATAATTTATTTAAATAATCCATATAACTAATTATTTATTTATCAAGCATGGTGCTTTTATTTCTAAATGTCATATGGGAATCATCCAGGACATGATGTATTGCAAAGCTGAGAATACTCTCGCTTTCTAAACACAAGATAGAGTCTATGAAAATATAAGAATAAATCCATCTTATCTTTTTCATTTATATATATATATGAAAAACAAAAACAAGTTATAATCACGTAAACTTGCTATTACTTGTATTTATGATCAATAGATGGCGTTTTACCAAAACCACCGAACAAAGTGTATATTTGTTTACATAAATGACAAAAGAGTCAGAATTCCAATTCTGACTCTTTTGTCTGAAGGTTTGTAATAATGGTATATTATAAGATGTAATATGTTGGACTATTTCCATCATTTATGAGTGAATATTGAATGTATAGAAAATTTTATACAAGAATCTAAAGGTGTGAGTTCAACTTCTAAGTGAATATTGTCACTGTGCATATAGGCCAGCAACACCTGAAGAAGAGTGGAGAATAATACTACTCGAAACGTTGTGTAATTACTAACCTGTATTGTCTATTTGTGTGTTATTACTAATAAGTTGTTTGTATTTGAAAAGTTTAAATAGAGTTTAAAATTTTCTATACATTCAATATTCACTCATAAATGATGGAAATAGTCCAACATATTACATCTGACTCTTTTGTCATTTATGTAAACAAATATACGCTTTGTTTGGTGGTTTTGGTAAAACGCCATCTATTGATCATATATATATATAAAGTATTTTTCATGTTTTTAGAAAGTGAGAGTATTCCTCAGCTTTATAATACTTTCATGTCTCAAGGTGATTCTCCTATAATTATTAAATAATCCATATACCAAATGTGTTTAATTTGTTTTCTAAAAAATATACTTTATTAATTATAAAATTTATCAGAAACAGAAATAAAAATTATTTGAGTTAATGAAGTATATGCAAAAGGGGGGATGTTTTTGTGTACATTCTAACATAATTGTTTTTGGAACTTTTATTAATATTAGTTTTTATAAGGAATGTGAAAATTACTGAAGAATATATTACATTAAATAAAATATTGTATATTTTGAATAAATGTGTCTGCTATTGGGTGGCATGGAGGGCATTTAATATTATATCTGACATAAAAATAATAATTGGATTTTTTTTTAAAGGGGGGGGGTGTTGATAGAATTGATAGTATTCATGAAGTATTCTTGTAGATGTAATATTAACCCACTAAACATCACATGGTCACCATTTCTTATGTGTTGTTCATAAACTGTTATTAAAACTGGCAATACTCTCCATATGGTAGTGCCATTCAGTGCAGTACTCTCAGACTCCTCACTGATGAAAGCCACAAGCTAGAAACTGATCTGGGGATGTTGGATGAGTGGGCACTAGATAAGAATTTTATGCACAAGGCTTCTGGCATCCATTGATTTACTCTGGCTTGCACTGAGTGGCACTACTATATAGAGAGTTTTTCCTGTTTGAATAGATGTAATATTATGTAATCATTAACTTTTAGTGTAAAGCTCTATGTTTTGCAAATCTGTTGCTATAGATTCTGTTTTATGGTTTATTAAAAATCTATACTATCCTTTTTTCAAGAGTATTTCACTACTATATTATTGTAAATAAATTATCATAGTGTATAAGTGCTTACAAAAATCTTTAATTTTTATCAAAAACACCATCAGAGAAAAAACTGATAAAATACCAACATGTATTAGTAATAATAGCAGTAATAAAATATGTTTACCTACTTCTATTATGTTTCTACTGCTATTCATTACATCAGTTGTTATACCAACACTAAATAGTGGATAAAATCCTTCCTTATGGAGTTTTATTATGGTGTCAAAGAAATCCCAAGATTCTGGATCCCATTTGTTAGTAACATTATTAGAAAATAAAGCTGCAAAACCAAAGTGTTTGAGGAGCTGAAAGTATAGTTGATTTAATATATAATTATAATAATTAAATACAAGTATAGTATATATATACTTAAGCTAGGTGTAATTAGATGGGATTTGAACCCAGACTTTCAGGCTCCCTTCAGTCATCTATTCCATCTTACACAACTGACGCGCATGACTACATACATGTGACAAAGGAAAATGATCTCCAATATATGTATTTCATGCTGATACCAACACTCATTGGTTGGCTTGGTTCATTATCTCCCATACATATATATGTGTGTTGGAGATGATAGTTTGGACCGACTGATGAGTGCTGGTTTAGCATAAAATACATATATATGTGTATGAGAGATGAAGATCCAGACCAACTGATGAGTGTTGGTTCAGCATGAAATACATATATTGGAGATCATTTATCTTTTTCACATTTAAGTGGTCATGTGCATTGGTTGTATAAGACAGAATGGATGATTAAAGGAAGCTTGAAAATCTGCGTTCAAATTGTCGCTAATTAATTACAAACATATTTATATTAATATTATTTATCTTTTGAAAAAAGATTATCTTTCATTATTTTTATTACATATTTTTTTGTTTTGTATTTTATTAACTCATTTTAATTTATATATAAATAATTAAAATGAAATAAATTGCTATTCCCAATTAAAGATATGCTTAAATCAATACCCAAGTGACAATAAACTATTATTAAAGAAATGGAATGATACATCCATTCCTTTAGCTTTGTTGGTATTTAAGCTTAGTTCATTGACATTGTTATAAATAAGAGAATGAAATGTGTCTGTTTGATTTATGTATAATGTAAATAGTTTGAAATCATTATTTAATTATTTGAAGGGCGATCAGGTAATACCTTAGTTTTAACAACTTCCAAATACCAAATGAAATGTCAGCTTTTAATAAATGTAACTGTAAGCAATTGTAGCTCCATGTATGTTAGCAACTGCTACTCCCATTTAAAGCTAGGATTAAATCAATTCTCAAATATCAATAAATTATTGTTAAAGAAATGGAATGATACAATCTATTAACTTACCTGCCTTGATCCTCCAAATAATGAAATAGCCATTTCAGATTATTTACATTATACATAAATCAAGCTAATAGACAGATTTCAATCTCTTATTTATAACAATATCAATGAACTAATCTTACGTATTAATGAAGTTAAAGTAATGGGGCATATCAATCCATTTCTTTAACCATAGCTTATTGGCATTTGAGTATTGGTTTAAACATAGCTTTACTTGGGAGTAACAGCCACTTTCATTCAATTACATATTTTTCAGCTATGATATAAATATAATTTATTGTACCTGCCTTCAGACACCAGTCAAATAACTATATTTTATAAGCCATGCATCTTATGCCATATAAAAAAATGTCCACTGTACATATGTTAATCACTTGTACATAATTTGTTATTAATAAAATGTATTTTATATATAAATATAATTAAATTATCCCACATTCAAAATTAAATAAGACTAGCCAAAGACAAAAAACCGTACAATACAACCAATGGTTTCCTTACCAAAGCATATTCCTCAAATACAAAAGACTAACATATATCTATTAATTATATTTCCCACAATACCCAATTACATCCAATATACCTTTAATGTTAAAAGAACTCTTAAATAAGTTAATTGCTTCTGATCATACATTTTTAAAAATAAAGATTCTTTAATTCTACTTTTTATTTTATCTTTCAAAGAAGACAACCTTAGCCTCCTCAAAACTAATAATATGGCCTGTATCTCTTTTACGGATATATAAAAAATTAGGATATTTATTTTTAATTCTACTTTTATGAATTTTTACTCTTACATTTAAAATAAAATAAAAGTTTATAGAAGTAGGGTTAAAAATTAAAAATATCTTATTCTCCTTTCTATATCCATGAAAGAGATTCAGGCCATATTATTTTATTATTAAAAATTTACGATTCTGAAATAATTAACTTATATAAAAATTCTTTTAATATTAAAGGTGTGTGGAATCTAATTGAGGAACTGTGGGAAGTATACTTAACACATACTTGTCAATATGTGTTTTTTTGTTTGTTTGTTTGTTTTTTAGCCTTTTGCTCTTAAGCAGTCTACTTTGGTAGCCCATAGGTTATGTTGTAGAGCCCCACTTTGATTAGTTTTTTTTTTTAATTTTGAATTTAGAGTAATTTTAATAATTTTTTTGATAAGTTTAGTTTTAGACTTTTAATACATATATACTTTAAATGGTCAAATTTCAAAGTTAAAAATTTGTCCGTAATGTCTTTTTTTTTTTTCCAAATAATCTTTATTTGCACAAAAAGTAAAATATACATTGTAATATAGAGTTCATGTTTACGATCATGACTGACACATTAAAGACTAACTAGTTATTAAATTAGATGAAGATTACAAGATTAAAAGTAAAATTTTAAGTTACGTTAATTTGGCATATAAATCCCATGGCGTGTAAAGTTTGAGTGTCATGAATAAATAATATATGTCTTTTTTATATAAAATTTAAAACAAAACTGAATCAGTCAACTAAATAGAAATAAAAAATTTATTTAACATATCAACCCGGCTTTCATTCCTTATTAATTATTATCATAATCACTATCATTATTATTGTTGTTAAATTATTGAAAACTTTTGAGTTGTAATTAAAGCATTTCTTGTGGATTGTTTTATAAATATACATATTTTTAAAAAAACGATTGTAATAAATTTGCTCATTTTTATGTACTATACGTATTTTACTCATTATATATTTGTGTAAAGTAATGTAAATAATGTCCATTGGGTGGCGGTGCTGTAGCTAGTAATGTGATTTTATTAAAAGAAACATCTTAATAAGATTCCAATAAGAAAGAAAAGATAAATTGATGTATTAAATAAATTTTAAATTCATAGTTAGTTTTCTGTTTCAATTCTGTTTTAAATTGATTATTTTAGATTATATATATATTATTTAATTTTGTGAGTTAAACTTAACATCTAAATAATAAAAGTAAACTTTTATTATTTAAGTTTATAATAAATTGAAAGTATGCTAGCTTTTCTCACATGCACATACTTATCAATTTTCAACATGCGATTTAGAAAAATATTGTTTATTTAAGTTTATGTAAACTTTACGTATGGTGTGGATGTTTTTGTAAATAATGCTTCACAGTTTCAGGAAATGTTGCAAGTTATCAGATGAAAGTAAGAGTGTAGGGCTGAAAATATTAAAATAATGTTCAGTGAATTTTCTCAAAGAAAAAATTTTGATTAATAACTGAATTAGAAGAGGTTAACAAGTAAAAATATCTTGTTCTAATTATAAATACAGATGGAAACACAATGGATAAAATTAATCACAAAATTGAATTTGGATGGAATGCTTTTGACATTAATAACTTGGTAGCAATAAAAGGAAATATGTCTATAAGTCTTTGAAAAAAAAATTTAATGTAATTTTTTATAAGTCCTTACCTATGGATCTGAGAATCCAATACTTAACAGATAATAAAGACATCAAACTATTCAACAAAGTATGCAGGAGTATATGCTAGGAATAACAAGAGAATATCAAAAATGAATATGTGGTTGACAGAACTATAGATAATATCAAAATCAGTAAAAAAATTAAGACACTGAAATGAGCTGGGCTGGATATATTGCTATAAAAAATAGTTATAAATGGAGATGGAATTCAATAATTTATAGACCTACAAAGAAACCACATGTGAGATGACTTGGATGAAATAAATATGTTTTATGATGTGATAAAAGGAAGAAAAGTTACAAATTGGGGGAGTCTGGATTCAGCATAGAGTGATCTTCATCCTGCAGTGGATCAATAATGATTGAAAATGAAGATCATCATCATCATTAAAAGTTACACTCATTTATATTAGCTGAATAATAAAGTATTTTATAATAAAGATTGAAATAGAAAGCAATGTCTTTTATAAGTTTGCTTTCCAGTTGTCTTTATTATAACAGATTTTTTTTTTCATGAAATTTGTAACACATAGTATTATATTGGCAATTTTCAAAAAAAAATGTGTTAAATAGTTCTGAAAATGAAATTATTGCTAGTGTGTTCTGTGTGGTCTAGTTCAGTGACAGAAAGTCTGAAGTTCAAGATTCATGGATCATGGTTCAGTTCTGCTGCTTCAGGCTCCCAAACTTATGAACTCCCCAAGCAATAAAGTCATCTATTAAATCGATCTTAGATTTTTTTTAAAAAAAAATACATTCTATATTTTTTATTAAAATAAAATCTTTGCAATTTTGTTTGCTGTAAATTTTATTAAATTTTGAGTAGAGTGTAGATGTGTAAAAAAAAAAAGGATTATTAACTATATATATATAATTATATGCTTATAAGATATAGTTTATCTGTAACAGTATACTTTTAAACACATGATTACTATTTCCTAAGCTTACACGTGCTGTTAAAAATAGTTTTCCAAATAGTACTGCCACACAGTGCAATCCATAGTAATCAATTGATGTATGAAGGTTTAGGCATAAAATCCCTTTCTAGTGCCTACTCATCTAATATCCCCAGTCTCTGATTTACTAAGAACGTCAAAATGTATAGATATTGAACTGTTTTCAGATCTGCATGACTATACACACAAATGAACTCGGATTGAAAACATTATTTTGTTTTCATTATGAACTTATAGTTTTATAGTTAACTAAAAAGATAAAAGATGGCTGCTATAGGTTTGCATTAAATCCTAAGATTTAGGTGTAGTGCTCTCAGATCCATGGTGTCTTACTGATAAAGGCATAAGTTAGAAATTAGTCTGAGAATATTGGATGAGTAGGCACTAGATATGAATTTTATGTGCAAACCTTTTTGCATCCATTGATTACTATGGCTTGCACTGGGTGGCACTACTGTTTGAAGAGTTTGCTACAAAAGAATATACATGTAAATGGAAAAATATGGGTGATTTATTTTGTAAATTATGTAAGGAAGGAATTGAAAATATTAGGCATTTGTCAATTGAATGTAAATGTTTGAAAACAGAAAGGGTACATATAATGAAGTTGTGGAAAAATAAATATGAAAAGAGTGATTATACAGAAAGTGAATTATTGGTTTTTATGCTGGGTTTGGGAAAAGATAAGGGGGATTTAGATATAAAGGTTATAGAGTTGACAAAAATTATGTTGTGGAAATGGGATAGAGCAGATTATGGGTAAATTTTGAGTGGGGAATGTAAAAGAAAGTGGCTAACAGGTTTATCTGGGCATAATTGCTGAGATATTCTTGACTTCGTTTAAGGAGAAGCCATAATACATCACATCACATCATATTGTTTTAACTATGTGTTGTTATCCATAATTCCACTTGTTCTAGTGCTTGCAATTATAAGTAAAATACTAGAGCATAGAATAAACTTTTAAAGCGAGTTATATATTATTTACATCCAAATTCTCCAATAATAAAGATTAAATAATTACATCCAAATTCTCCAATAATAAAGATTAAATAAAAGTAACAGACCTCTACAAAGTTTTTGGATTCTAAGATTATTGATTAAAAAATAAAACTGGAATATTTTACAAATTATTAGACATGTTTAACATTTGAATATGCTTATATTGAATTTTTGTTGTTTTTGCTTAAAAGCAAGTAATATGTATATATAATAAAATGCAATATAAAAAATCAGAATTAAAAATAATAATTATAATTTTACGATTAACCTGCTGTAAAGGTTGATCTCCTCTCAATTCCCTTGCTGTTTGATTCATGCACGCTTGAAACAATTGCTTGCTTTTAGATATTGCTGAAGATTCTTGACCCCTATATGTTGTGCTGCTGCTCTCTAAGATCTAAAAACATTTGTTGAAATAGGTTTTAATTTTCATTGATTTAACATAGATATAGTGTATACACATGATATGATATCTGATGTGTGGTAATAAAATAAATAAAACTATAAAAAAAAAACGAATTGTTACTGTAATTTATTCAAAATGTCTTCACTAAGCATTGTTTATATGGCAAAAAAAAGATATATATATATGATGAAATTAAAATCTGTTTTGGTATCATAACTGTATTAGTTTTTTGTTTAAATTGCTGCAATTGTTGATTATTATTGATATTGGTATTGTTTATGAATTGACTGCTTAAATATACTTACAGTCCTGCATGGTTTTGGTAGAGTGTCCCACTTGAGATTAAGAGATTCTAGAATTGGCACTTGGAAATTCAGAATGGAATTAATGTAATAGCCAGATGAAAATATGGCATTAGTTATTGTTAAACTAGCAATCAATTAGAAAGAATATAAACAAAATATATCCTTTAATAGCCTTCTTTTAATAATCAAATAGGAGGTAATAATTGTAAACATGAAATTAGCATAAGTTAATGTATATGTAATTAAGAGGGGCAAACTATTCTCCCTTATGGTAAACATACTAAGTGATTGTAATTCATAGTCTGAGAAAGAATAGTTTGCTATTTTTAATTACATATACAATAAGCTTTACTAATTATATATATATATAAACATTACAAGCCGGTAAAAATATGTTTATCCATCTAACATAAGCTGGAACTCACAAAATGTACTTCAAACCCAGTCAAGCCCAAGATTTAGGTCAGGAACCAGCCTGGATTCGAACCCACTCTCTAAGTCCCAAATCGAACACCTAATGAATAACATAATAGTTATGGCTCATGAGAATTAATCTTAATTCGGCCGACTAGCAAAGCTGAGAAGACAATGAGACATCTATTAATTATTGTTTTTCTGAAGGTTTGTGATGATGGTGTTCTAGCTGTATTTTTATATTGGACTATTTCCATCATCTAATATGTCTGTTGAATGTCTTTAGAAAAGTTTAATTTTTAGTTAAATATTCCAAATGCATTCAACTGTTAGTAATATCACAGCAAACAGGTTAGTATATGCACCAACTGTTAGTAATATCACAGCAAACAAATGTTAATATCACAGCAAACAGGTTAGTATATGCACTAACTGTTAGTAATATCACAGCAAACAGGTTAGTATATGCACAACGTTTCGAGAGGTATTTTTCTCCCCTCTTCTTCAGGTGTTGCTGGCCTGACCAGTGACAGTACTAGCATGGGATTCGAACCTGGGTCCTTAGATTCTTGATTATTGAAATTTAAGGTAACGCTCTAACCAACTGAGCCATCCTGGCAGGATGGCTCAGTTGGTTAGAGCGTTACCTTAAATTTCAATAATCAAGAATCTAAGGACCCAGGTTCGAATCCCATGCTAGTACTGTCACTGGTCAGGCCAGCAACACCTGAAGAAGAGGGGAGAAAAATACCTCTCGAAACGTTGTGCATATACTAACCTGTTTGCTGTGATATTACTAACAGTTAGTGCATATACTAACCTGTTTGCTGTGATATTATTAACATTTGTTTGCTGTGATATTACTAACAGTTGGTGCATATACTAACCTGTTTGCTGTGATATTACTAACAGTTGAATGCATTTGGAATATTTAACTAAAAATTAAACTTTTCTAAAGACATTCAACAGACATATTAGATGATGGAAATAGTCCAATATAAAAATACATCTATTAATTATGATTATATTAAAATATACATAAGTATGGCTGTAATATATGTGGAAGAAGTGGAGGAAAAGGAATTCGAACTACTCAAATAAGTTAAACAATAAAAGATAGTTTAATATAATGAAAATTTAGTTATAGACATTTATAAATTAAGTACATTAGTATGTGCGTGAATAAGCAAGCGGTAGATGATTATATGGTGTCATTCACGCTAGTTTCTAATATGCTCTTTATTAGCTAAATATATATTACAAATAAACACACATCTTTGGTGGGTCTAGTATTAAAATGCCAATCAGATTAGAAAGAAGTTACACAAAATTAATATTAACGCTTTGATTTATGGTTCAGAAACCTGGCGACTAATATATATTAGGGGAGCGTTCTGAAATTCATTATACATATAAATACATTTGAAAACATTTGAATCTATTTGAAAACATACTTGAAAATGACATAATATTTAATGAGAAATTATTTTAACAACAATAATAAAATGAACGCTTTATTTTCCCCAAGGCACATAGATACTCTTAAATAGATATATAAATTACGATGGTGGGACTGAATAAGACTGAAATAAATTAATATAATAGAAATGGCATTTAGATATATATTTTAAACAAAGCTAATTTTAATATTAAAGCATTAAAACAGGATCATGAAGCAAAAGAACTACTAAATACTAAGAAGTTTGCGGTGCTGACATAGTAGCCTAGAATAACTAAAAGGAAAAGGTCGTGCTTCTGGATGAAAAACGAAATCCCACACTCCCATTTTGGGTAGTGCTTAGAGAGAGAAAGTGGATCGGCATGACGTGACCCAGCGTTTTACTGGTATAACCGACGTGAGAGGCCTTTTATCCACGTAGTAAATATGCATAGCGTGTGCCAGACTTTGGGTCACCGCTAAATGCATTTTATATGGAATAAATGGTCCTGGGTAGCTTCATCTATCCTCAGGACAAGACTTAAGAAGAAATCTATGGGTTCGAACTTTGTCGTAACCCCCAGATTAAAAGCACGTATATATATAAAAACACAAAGATAGGCTAAATGACAGAAACGCAAGGAATGATATATATCACTAAAACATTTAATAAATTTTACAGCTTCAAAATAAATGACCCTTTATTTAAATACTTTAACATGCAATGCAATTATAATATATATATAGGGAATATTTAGATTTAATAAAATATACGTTAAAATTTGATTTAGCAAAAGAAACATAAAAGATTCACCCCCATCCCTTTTCTGATATTTAAAATAAATAAATCCCACTTTCGTGATTTTTATAATAACTGAAATATATAAATACGGTAGTTGATATTTTAAGCATATATTTTAAGAGTATATAAAAAAAACTAGCAGTTATATATATATATAAAACAATTAAGTCACCTTATTTTAGAATTAAATAAATAATATTTTATAAGATTTCAAAGCGTTAATTTGTTTTAACTTTGAATTCACACCGGTAGAAAATTCAGAGTTAAACAAATATATATTATATTAGAACATAAATAAAATGTTGGTATGTAAAACAATCTGGCGATTGTATAAATTAATAATGCATTGTTTTAAATGGACGTTAATAACTTGCTTCGTGAATTTTACTTAAAAATGACAAAAGATTTTTATAAATAAAATAAAAATCGCCAGTTTGTTTGAGATTAGCAAATTAATAAAAAAACATACATATATAATCAAGTACTAAATAATTACAAGCAATTGACCCACTAACGTTAAAGAGCATATAAGAGAGAATTAAATTTAAATAAATTATTGAAGAGCAAATTACATGTTATTGATATATATAAAAAAAAGGGCAAAGTTAAAAAAATACATGAGAAGAGATCTTGAAAAATTATTTAGACTAAATTTAGTTTCAATGGTGGCGGTTTGAAATAATTTACCTTGCAGTTTAAGAGTTCAATTTAAAAGATTGCAAGTTTTCCTGTGGCAGCAAGTTTCTATTAAATGTATTTTAAAAGTTCTCCATCGGGCCTTTACTTCACTTGAAAGTAGCAGAATATTATGGCCGCGGAAGATGACCCACCAGGGTCAGCAAGAGGGTGGATTGACTGCTACATCATTTGTTTAGATTTACCGCGATGTTAACCATCATCTATACTAGCGTAGCTAATCTTCTTTCAATAGTAACTGATAACTAATTAATAACTCAACTAATAACTAATAACTAATTAATGTGATTCAAAATTTAGTCATTTTATACTTTTTCTCTTATCAGTTGTTTTTGAAGATGCAATTGTTAGATAACGCCAAAAGTAAATTCAAATCTATTTCTAGATTAGAAATAGATTTAACAACATGTTTTTAACACAAGTAAATCTTTAATCTAATTAATCCCATTTATCTTAAGTAAAATTTTAATTAAAAAATACCTTTCCCAGATTAGACTACCAACCCCTAATTATTTTTAGA
Source organism: Epiperipatus broadwayi (assembly GCA_028023455.1). Lineage (NCBI taxonomy): Eukaryota > Metazoa > Onychophora > Udeonychophora > Euonychophora > Peripatidae > Epiperipatus > Epiperipatus broadwayi. The sequence goes on from JAQFVV010000040.1 coordinate 2,372,571, forward strand.
CAATTAAACAACACCTGCATCTTCCATATTGTATTTTATATAAAAAAATGTATAATTTATAGAAAAACAAGCAATTTGAAAAGAAAAAGCCAAAAATGACATATAATAAAATATTTACAAAAACATCAATATTTTGTTGGTAAGTTTTGCTCCTATGTATATGTTTGAGTCGCATCTATAATACTTTAATAAAAAGAACTAATAATTAATAAAAAGAATCAATAATAATAAATATTGAAAGTTAAACTATAAATTTAGGAGCGCATCTCAAATATATACATGAAATATATATACTGACAAAAGGAGCAGGATGGGATATAGGGGTTTGAACACGGGTTAGTAAGTAGAAACATGAAGCACAATCTTAAGCTAAGGTTGACTGCTTCATTTCTCCGGACATACAATGAAACAAAAAACAAAAACATTAAAAAAAAAAAAATGCCTTGACTAGGAGTTTTCAAGTGACGACCAAAAGAACGACGAAAATTTTCAAAATTCAATATACAATCTTGTTATATAAAACTATATAGATGAAATATCAATGCACATCTATATAATGGAAAAAAAAAATTTTCTATGCTTGGGCTACAACACAATTTCTCCAGGCATATGGGTTTCCAAGAAAATATATAGCAATGCAATGCATATAACGATTTTTTCAAACACATCTGTTCCTACACATCGCACATACACACCTATGTACATATATATGCAGCGCTACATTTACAAATACATAAATTTTACACACACATACACTTCTATATACACTACACAATACTACATACTATTGGAAAAGAGACAAAAAATTTGAAGAAAAAGTTGAAAAAAAAAATGCATGCATCTAAAAGAAAACTCTTAGTCTGGTTATTACATGTTTAAACTTTTATACATTATAGCATTAAATCAAAAAAATTTGCTCTCAATAATTTTTTCAACTGAGTTCGAACCCTCCACTTCCAATATTTTTGCATTTGACTCACTACTGGTTAGCAAAATTTATTTTTATAAGGGCGCCAACTAACACCGAGTGATAAATGATTTATGAATTATTTATACATTTTTGTATATATGTCTCAAGAACAAAAACTTTATATATGACATTGATGAAAAAATATATATTTGTACTATGGTTGTAGTACATGGGCTTTAACATTTTTTTCTCAAACACATGAAAACACAAACAAATTCATGTGTGCATATAAAACCAGATACAAAAAAAAAAATCTACATATGATTGGAATACATGGGTTTCAAAAAAAAAACTTACAATATATATATACTTTTATCGATTGTTTACACAGTGTGCCCATATGAATAAACATTAAATACATCTTGTGACAACCTTTTACACATAAGGCTTATAGATGTAGTACATGGGCTTTAACTTTAAACAGTGAATTTTACACTGTGAACACATTATTTTAAACATATTAAACATGGAAAAATTATATAACAACTTTTTAAAGAATATATATATAAACAGAATTCAGTACTCAGGGTATGTGGGTGTTTATATCGAAGCCTCACTTGGGCAGCCAAGCCGAAAGAATTTGTAAATGAGTTTAATTGTTTTGATCCTTCTATAAAATTTGTGTTAGAAGGAGGGGGGTTGGATTTTGGTAAGTTAAAATTTTTAGATCTTTTGGTGATTAGAAATATAGAAACTAATTGTTTATTGTGCAGTCATTTAGTTAAAAGTAAAGAATTAAGATCTATAATTAAACCTGATAGCTATCAGTCTGTATCTCATAAAGTAGCTGCTTTAAGGAATTATTGTCATAGGAATATTAAATTAAATAATTCTAGTGGTGTAGCTTTGTTTCAGAAATATCAATTTTATAAAGATTATTTGAGTGTTGGATACTCTGATAAATTTGTTAAAAGTATTTTATTTAATAGTAATATTTGTAAGAATGTAAAGGTTAAAGAAAAATATGATTTTATTTCTTTGCCATTTAAATTGTCTTCTTATAAAATTGTGTGTAGAAATAGTAAATTGTTTGGAAATAAGAAAATTGCTTGGAAAAGGGGTGTTACATTGAATAATTTATTAAATAATACAAAAGAAGTTTTTGATAGAAAGACTATTCCTGGTGTGGTATATTTTATTCCTTGTTTATTTTGTAAGAAGGTTTACATAGGTCAGAGTAGTTTGAGTTTAAATGAAAGAATAAAGGTTCATAAAAGTAGAGTTAAAAATAGATATCTTAGTTCTGCTTTGTATGTCCATGAAAAGGATACAGGCCACACTATTGATTTTGATGAAGCTAAGGTTGTCTTCTTTGAGAGAAATGAAATCAAAAGAAGAATTAAAGAGTCTTTATTATTGAAAATTTATTATTCTGAAGCAATTAACTTATTTAAGAGTTCTTTTAATATTAAGGGTGGATGGGAAGTGAATGGATTTGTGGGTAGTTTTTAATAGTATATATAATGTGTGGTTTTTTGTAGTTCTTTACACTTGAGAAGTCTGCTTGTAGCAGTGAAACCTTAGGTTGTGTTTTAATATTATTTTTATGCTGGTCTGGTTCAATTTTAGATTTGGGGTAGTTTTGATTTGATATATATATATAAGCGATATTTATATAGCTTCATGTCCGTAATTTTAAAAAATTGAAGGAATTTTAATATTAAATGTATTAAACAATTTGGTTTTAAGCCTATACGAATGTGATTACAATTGTATACAGACGCTATAAAAAATAAATGCTGATTTATATATATGATTAATTTCAGTTGGAATGACGTTCAGTAAATTCTAGTAAATTTCATCGGCGTCATTCATTCATGGGTTATATATAGTAATTCAAAGTGACTGTTCTATAGTCACACCTTCTGTGCCAGTACTTCAGATTTGCTCATATATAAATATTTGAGTCGTAGTATTAAGAGGATTCCTTTTATTGCTGCATAAATTCTGTATCTTGCACGGGTCAGAGGGTATTCATTTATTATTTAACACTCGTAAAAAAGCGTTTGCACAATTTGGTTTTAAGCCGATATGAATGTGATTACAATTGTATACAGACGCTATAAAAAAAAAATGCTGATTTATATATATATATAATTTATATGCACAGATAAATGTATATGATATAATTAATGATAAATTTATTTTAAAAGTGTGTTAAGACAAAATGTGTTTTTTTTTCTTTATTAACAATTACAAAGTGGAAATAAAATTCTTACAAAAAATGACTAAAATACTTGTAAACAAATTAAGTAAGAAGATAAATATCTAATGTAATTTGGGCTGTTGTTTTATTAATCCCTTTCAAAGATAAAAATTTGTTAATGGTATGATTAGGCAAATTAAACTGAAGACCAAAGGGGAGGTCAGACATTATCTACAACCAATAGATCAAAGGATTCAAATGACTGCTGATGGATCGTATTTTAGCTGATAAACCAGATCAGAAAGATATAAATAGGGATGTAAGTTGTTTTATAATTAATTCTTCTGATTATTCTGCTTATTCAGCTATGTGCTTTAAGTAATCCGGCTTATCTTATTCAGCTATTATGTTTATTCATGTATTTTGGTTCCAATACCATACAGGAATAGAGAAGCCAAATTCTGCTTAACTCTGACAAATTAGCAGAGTGCAAGCCATAGTCCATCACTGAGTCCTGAAAAGAAAATTGTCACTTAATTGGAGAAATGTATCAAATGTTGTGAGCAATATGTGTATGCTATATATGCATAAACTTCAAATGTCCAAACCTTCAGGGAGAAATCAGCCATCAAGCAATGAATAAACTATCACCAGAGATACTTCATGAATTTTGAATCATGATCAAAACCTGCTGCCATCATAACTATGGTTCAACAGATAAAAATATACTAATACCTAAATAATGAATTCGAACTTTCATTGCTGAAAGGAATAGATGTGAACATTAAAAGAATATTATAAGTCTCGAGCATTACTAGTATTTATCTTCTCTCTAATAAAAATGTTTTAGTCAGTAATCATTTGTTAAATCTGTTTATAAGCAGGTATGGCAAGAAATTGTTGTACTCTTCTCTTTATCATGCCACAATTTAGTCAGTGATAATTACATATTAAGCAATTAAAATTTATGGTAGTAATCTCTGGCCATGCATACAATTTATTAATTTCAATTAAATCTATCATTTCTACTTCATTCAAAGTATAAATAACATTTTAAACCAGTAATTTAACAAATCTGGAACAGACTTCAATCTGGTTGCATAGACAGACTAGATTAAGATTGTCATTGATTGTATATGAATAGTTCTCAAACCTCTCCAGGCTTGAGATTACATAATTTGGAGTAGTCGCTGAAGTTAGCTGCTTTAATTTAGGCTGCCGTTGTCTCAGGATGTGACACATTGGTTTACTTTATTTATCTTAGATGATTGTAATACCATGTGCAATTTCTGGCTTCTTACATTCTTTATTTTATTTAGTGAAATAGTATGCTGTAGATGGAAATTCCTTCTGTATATTATCTGCCTTATCTTCATACATGTCTTGATGTGATACATATGCATCAGCCAGTCATTCTTATGTGTTATGCATTTACTATGAGCAGTATTATATGATAGAAGCTTATTCCTACTGTTTGCATATACCTGGAGTATTTACTTGTTAGTGTTCCATAGGTTAATGTGATACAGATATTATTTCCTGTATTTTACATTTGTTATATTATTTTGGTTACTTAACTAGTTTATAAAATGATCTATCTTTGTCTCTAATATTCACACATCCTCAACTATCTTAAAACTGTGATGAGTTTATGCAACAGGGTGATATCTTTTCAGAATCGTATATAAATATATTATACCGGAATACACATATTATCTGTGCCTAAAATTCATAAAACTAATAAATAAAATTAATAATAGAATTCATAAATAAATAATTGTAAGCACTTGTCTTGTAAGTTGACAATCCATTTATGCTATTCTATGTATTGAATTTTAGTCTATCCGTAAATAAATTGTAATGTCTCATTTTTTTAGTAATTTGTGAATATTTTGCAATCAATAATTTAATTAGAATATAATAAGAGTGTTGTGTGTCTAGATGATTTTAGCAGGCTGTAAAAAAAGAAATTGTTGTTCTATGACATCAGAATGTGAATCACACATGCAGTTGTGCTTAGGTAATTTTCATGCATGCAGTTGTGCTTAGGTAATTTTCATGCATGCATTTGTGCTTAGGTAATTTTCATGAGGTTATATATTTTGGACAGTCACAATGTATAAGAATCAATAGGCAGGCAGCAAACATTAAGACCACAGAATTATGTGAAAGTTGACCTTTCAAAGTATTAGTTGACAAAGACTACAAGGATAATTGAAAGCACTCCTAAGTGACATTTACATTTTTTGTTCTTTTTAACAAATTTTAATTACTGTTGTAACGATATATAGATATGTCGTTACATTAATTTAAAAGAAAAACAAAGTTCGCAAATAAAAATAAGTGTATTAAAAATCTATAAAAAAACTAGATGCTAAAATTAAAATGTTGTTAAATATATATATTCGCACAGATGCTAAACTTTAAAAATATTTTTTTTATATATATAAATAAAAAAAGGTATTTGAACGTATTTTTTTTTTTTTGATAAAAAAATACAAGAGTTAAATATTAAAATATTTAATATAAGTTAAAATAAAAACAGGTATTAATTAATTCCTGTAATCTATAAATGGAAATGATTGTTTATTATTTGAAAAACAAGCTAGCCCTCAAGGCTCTTATGTAATTAAAGGGTCAGATGGAAATTAGATAAGAGAAATTAGCTGGACCAATGGAAGCACCAAGCCTTGGCTCGGACCCTAATGAAAGTGATGGATTGGTGACGTTTTGTTGTTTGAATCCGTGTGGATAATATAAAAAGGAGAAATATTGAGTATTGGGCAGTGCCAGCTGTTTGTTGTGAGAGATGGGGTAGGATGCACATACCTCACTCTCTCTCTATTTTTAAAAATGAACTGATTGAGATACCGAAAGGAACCAGCTAATGCCACCTCCAGAACATTATCTTCTAAACGAGAAGTCACAGGAATATAAAACAAGAACCTGGACTCTGCTACTGTAAGCTATCGACAATGAACTTAAAAATTTTTTTTAAATAATTAAGAACTTTCGTGAAAGCAATTTAAATGTTAAAATGGAGTTTCTATTTGACCTTTAAGTTTAAAATCAATTGATGTTTAATTTTATATGTTTGTTATTGATAAAAAAATCATTTCCATTTATTTTAATTGTATAAATTATTTATTGTTTAAATTTTAAATGTATGAAATTTAAGTTGTTTATAGACGCTTGCATGGATTCGTTTGCGGTTAATTATATTTTGGTTTTCATATTTGATCAAAATATATAGACATTCGATAAATAATGATACCTTACGGTGAGTATCTAAAATGTATTTATTCGGATGTCTTTTAAGTTATTGGTGACAACGCAAGTATCTTATGGTGAATACTATTGGGTTACTTATAAGTTTCCCTCTGCGATTGTCGGTATCAATAATTTTGTATTTTGATCGTTTATGCTTATTTTGAAATGTTTTTGACCGTGAAATCTATGTAATCGATCTATACCCAACATTTTAAAACAAATTGTATAAAAGTTATCTGTGCGAACATATCTAAATGATAAACTTAAGTCGGGCGTGAACGGTTATATAGTTTTGTAAAGTTGTATTAAGGGAGGGTAATCTTAGGTTATTCATTTCATGGTTGAATTGGCTCAATGGTTTCGATATATTTATGTAGGTAGTAAATGTAGCAGGAGATCCGCCATGTGCAGGATTACATATATACGCCACACACCCTCTGTTGCCTATGGAATTGGATAGTAAGACGCAAGACGCAATCCATTCCTATGGAGTTTTATGTTTATTGTTCTACTCACCATCAGAAGTAGCATTCCTGGTGGTGGAGAGCAACAATGTCTTCTCACTATACTGTTCAGATGTGCATTCCTGACAGTATAGTCTATTTAGTGCCATTGTATTTTCATGCTACATTGAATACATAAGTGTATCGGATGGTTGGCGTCAGTTTGACTTTGAATTTTTAGCCTAGGGTTAAATAAGGGAAGAATATCGTCTTTTCAAATGCAGATCTATGTAGCCTATTCATACCCGACCCTCTAAATAAAATATTAAACATTATAGCAAGCTATTTTAAATGTAAAATTAAAAGAGTAATATAAAAATCTAAATGTTAAACTTATTCCTCGAGTTTAGAATGATTTTATATGTGCGTAAATAAATATTTTTCTGTGTTAATTTCTGGCAGTGGCTTTTATTATTTTTTTATATTTATATCTAAATTTATAGATTTTTATCTCTGCTACTCCACTGAGCTAGTGACAATGGGCTAACGATCTAAATATGTAAATAAAGTGGAATCCTAACAGCGCGTGTCTGCCTACTTTATAAATTTTTCTAGGCTCAAATGCCTAGATGGCGCCTTTGGTAGTGCGGTGCGGTGCGATGCGATCTCCCACTACATTTCGATCGTTATACTGTATTTTCTAATATTTATTCATAAGTTTATGTATAAGAATTTCTGTAAAAACTTCTATGTTTATATGTATAACCCCATGAAAATCTTTAAATGTCTTTATTACATTGTTATTCACATAGTTTATAAAGAATTTATTGTCTTTAATATCTTGAATTAAATAACAGGAATAAATATATATTAAAATATTTTTATGAGTAGGAGATATAAAACTATCCAAATTCATCCATATATAGCTCCCATCATATTACATAGAAATGTCTTGTTCAGATTCAACCATATGTAGCTGCTGCAATATACATAAAGATGTATTATCCAGGTTCATCTTATGTAGTTGTCATCATATACATAAAAATTGCTATTATAAAAAAATATTGTATAGACCTACAACAAACACAGCTTAGTTCAGTCCTGTATGGCTATTTAAGTTAGATAGCTGGATTTGAAGACATATGAATGTCTGAAAATTTCAGAGTTGCTACTTAATAGTTATCCATTAGATAAGTTGCTGGGCTTATCTTGGTATTTTAAATCTAATGCTTAAATATCCTAGCACCTCACTGAGAAAGCAAATAGCAGAAACCAGTCTGATGTTGGGGATATTCTGAAAATCTTGTTAACAGCTATTGGCAAGCTGTGACCAATAATCATAACTTGAAAGTAAAATGGTGAAATGATAACTTATTTTATTGCATTTGCATGATCATTTCTTAAAATGATTATTATTCATACCCACATAAGAGACCCCACAAACACTACCTGGAATTTAACATATTCTCTGAATTTACCAGTATGCAAAAAATATATTTACATTCCAGTCAAATTTAAGAATTCAGAAAATGTATTAAATTCCAGGTAGTGTTTATGGGGTCTCTTATATGGGTATGAATAATAATCACTTTAAGAAATAATCATGCATATATATATATATATATATATATATATATATATATATTGTATTGAATGTATTCTGAATAATTGCATATATATATATATATATATATATATATATATATTTTATGTTGCAATTATTCAGAATACATTCAATACTGTTTCTAGTTCTTACATATAAAACTCACGGTCTAACTATCATTTTTTATTTCTTTTGTTTTTTATTGTTGTTTTTAACAAGTCAAAAGATATGGTATTTCATCAGAATAAAATAATTATGGCAACTAAATTAGATTTATATAAAGCAGTTCTTTTACTTAATTGGTTGCACATCATGTAATTACATAAATATAAAGGCATTAACAAAGTTTCATTTAAGTATGCTTCATAAAATAATAAAAATACAATGGTTGTTTCAAAAATATATTTATTAATTACTTTGTGTACAAATTAGAAAGGATATATACAAGGTTAAATGAAGTTATGCTAAGTTCTGAAAGTTCTTATGAGTGGTTTAGTAGGTCACCATGTTTGTTGTTCTGTTGTTATTAGTAGGGAGGGTGAATAAGTTCCAGGTATCCTCAAAGGATTTTTTGGGAGAGATGAGCTCATCTCTTTTCCTGATTTTCTTTATTGTTTCACAGAACAACAGATCTGGGTCCAGGTGGGGCAGTTCTATTATCAACTTGCAACGTACTACCCAGATTGCATAGAGAATGAAAATGAATAGTCTAATGATAGCAAATGTTCTGGTGTGGATCGCTTTTATGGGCAAGAGAATTAGGTCTAGTCTGATATTGGAGTTGGTGAAGACTATATCTCTGACTGTTTTAAGGTTTGGACAGCGATATAAGAAGTGCTCAATGGTTTCTTCTTCATGAGAACATAAACTGCAGGTTGGATCAATGTTGGAGTTACCTCTTCGGTAAAATAGGAACCAATTTGTGGGAAGCATGCTAAGGTTAATTTTGATGATGAAGTCCAGATACTTGGGCTTCAGACACCATCTTTTAAAGTGGGTAATTAATTTTTGGTTTGTGATATTGAGGCTACTTTGGGAGGTTGAGGATGTGGGTTGATTAGGTGGTACGTATCCCACAAGGTGATTTTAACGTCGAAATTGGTGTCCATGATTGGTTTGTATTGACTTAGAAGATTGATAAGGGATGATATCCATGGCATTTTCCCTGGTGGGGATCGATCTGTTGGGGAAATCTTTTCAATGATGTTGTTATAGCCAAAGAAATATATCAGATTATGTAGTGTATTGTGTGTTTTTTGGAGGATGGCTGCTTGAATAGAGTGGAAAGACAAGCCATTGAACCTCTGAGGCAGCTGGATTTGTCAGAGGCTGATGGCTACAGTCTTCCCTCTCCAGAAGAGTTTGGTGAATAGGCGATTAATTTTGTTCTGAAACTGTTTGGTTAGTTTGATGAAGGGCAGGTAATATGTAATTTTTGGTAATATTATCATATTCAGGAGGCCTACCTTTCCATTTAGTGAAAGATAGACTCTAGAGAGAGATGTGGTGATGTGCTCTGTTGTTGAAGGATACCGTCCTGTATTTCTCTGGCCATTGCCATTGATGATTTGAAGATGGGAAACCCCAAGAATCTTTGTGGTTTGGCAGTATGGGTAGATGGTATTTGTTTTCCTGACTTTATCTGCCAGATAGCTGATTTGTTGTGATTTATTTGTAAATGGTTATGTCATAAAATCAATCAACATGTTTTACAACTGGCTGAATATGATTTTATACAGTCCACTGTTGAATAATCATATATTTATTGGATTGTAAATGGTGAAACAAATGGCTTTCTAAAAGAGAATTTTATGGGAAACTTGATTATGGTTTTCATAGTATATACAGATCCTATATAGATTGTTTCAAAGATGTTTTAAAGAGATGCAATGATATTTATTTCCATTAGGGAAATTTGGCAAAGAATACTTAGAAAAGTACTTCTGATAGTTTATTGTGGAAGAAATTAAAAGTCAACATAACAAAATATCAAATAAATAGGGCTCTGGATGAAGTATGATCTATGTGGACATATTTGGATCACAGATTGATCAGCTTGTGTAGTTGTAAAATTCTTCTTGAATGTAGTATTATTTTTGTTACTAGTTCGTCATTTTATCTTTTTCACTTGGAACTGGAATAACCATACTCGTATGTAATGGCTGTTACTGCTTCAAATAAACATACAACAATATTCAAATCATATTTTATTGAATATCTTTCAGTGCAAGATTAATTTGGTATGGGAAATTGATGTATTTTTTTTAATTATAAGCAGACATATATTTTTATTCCTGATAGCCATCCCACATCATTCCTGTTACCCATTCAAAACTGGTTGATAAAAACTTAGAAAAATATTAATAGCTAAAAGATAAAAGTATCTTATTAATCTCAGTTGATTCAGAAAATGACATCACATATTAATAATAACATAAAAGAATATATTGGTGATGCAGTGCAACATTCACCATGAATGATGGATGTGCCGCGCTTATAATTGACTTCTCCCTTTTTACCTTTCAGCAGGTATGGTATGTTCTCAGTTAATAAATTGTACATAAAATTGTTTCAATATAGAAAGAATAAAAGAAGCAATATTTTTGCCTTATACCTTTTTTAATTATCTCTCTAAAAAAATCATTTAATTCATTTTTGACTTATGTACACAAATAGCATTAAGAACATCACCTTCTCTTAACAATCTTCTGAAAAATACTATAGACAGAACTCTATTTAAACATGCTCTTCAAATAGGCTATAAAATCTCATGCCCATCTCTAGCTTGTAGAGTGTCATACTATGGGAGTCTCCCAGCACTCCTATCTTTATAAAAAGGCAAAACAACTGGCAACATACGTCATTTTTTCTGGATCATGAGTTTGCAACAGGATACATATTTTCCTATTCTAACATTTAAGACCATCTTCACAGAGAGGGGTGATCATAAAATAAAGTTTAAGGAGGCATGGATTATTGCAAAAGACCCAAATTCAATCAACAGGAAGGAAGGAATCTTGTACTCTTTTGTCAAAAAAGTGGAACATCTAACTTTTATAATTTACATTTCTCACTGCAATAATTTGCAAATTTTATAAACTATACTATTTCTGATATAGTTAGTTAATTAATTTTGCACTATGATTCTGCTGAAAATTAGCCGAAAGTTAACTCAATGCTATTAAGTTATAATATATCTACATGGTTATATCTTTTTATAATGGCTTGACTCAGCTCATTTTTTTTGAAGTATTATATACATATTTTGAATGTTATCACTTTCAGGTTATAATTTTTTCTTTATAATATCCAATGTAAAAATCCAATTCACTCTATTAAAAATTCATAAAGTTAATATTGACTTCCTTATAAACTTTTATTTAACTTACTCTGTTTTTGATGTATGTCTTTAAAATATTCTAATTCATTTTTCACTCTCCAATTTCAGATCTAATAGAATACTTGAATACATTCATATATCTGATCACAATATATTTTTTTAGAGTTTTCAAACAATTTTAATTTAAAAAATGGCAAAAAAGTAACATTTTACATTTTATATGGCATTCAGTACTCTCTACAGTATCAGCAGTCTAATGCTATTAAATTATAACTAAACTTTCTTCATTTGCAACTGTTGAAAATATATAAAATTAAAAATAGTAATAATAAAAAATCAGATGTCACATGACTTATATATAGCTTGCAATTACCAATATGTAAACTTAAGAGCATGCTAAGGCTCTAAACAAGCTTTTTTTTATTATGATAAATGCTACTACAAGAGAAGGCATTCAAATCATTTTTATCTTAGATTGTCCCCATCCCCAGACCAGTTTCGAACTATGGGTCTCTTCAGTGAGGAGTTGGGACATTAGATTCAAAAAACCAACTCAAGCTAAGCATTTATCTAAAAAATAATTCTCAAGAAGAAAATAGAAAAAAAATGCATTTAAAAGTAAAAAATGCAACAAAAAGTAAAAATTTTCTTCACCTTTCACAAATAAAAGTGTGGAGCATCAAGTTTAGAAGTCGTATTTTTGAAAAATAATTTAAATAAAGTTGAAACTAATATCCACTTTGAATATACTGACATTAATATAAGGAAGTGGCTGTGATTCTTCCGAATCTCCATTTTAATCACAATCACTCTAGTCAAGCATTGGTGGTTGAGAGATCAGTGCAACTGCCTTACAAGCAATTGTCCTGGGTTAGCGGGTTCGCTTCCCATCTGGTGCTATGACACATGAAAAAAAAAATCATAATCACTCCACACTTTTATTTGTGAAAGCTGAGAAAAACATTTTTTATATTTATATGATCAAAAGTGTTTTCTTTATTTTTTTTTCTCTTTCTATACTTCTTTCAGTATCACTCACACTATTTTATATACAAGCATTAGCATAAGTTATAAATGGACCAATGAAAATGAATTGTCATTATGTTTTGAATGTAAATTATGAAAACATTTTTGATTCTATAAGCATTTCTTCAGTGATTAAAGCATTGGATCATCAAGATATAGACCTGTAAAATTGTCATATTATGAATAATATTTATCAAAATTTAATAGCAGTGATTAGTTTACATACTGATACTAAGAAGATTAACGTTAGACAAGGGTGCACAACAGGGTGACTCCACATCTCCAAAATCTTTTATTGCAATTTTGCAAGAAGTGAATTAAAATGGAAAGTTAAGGTTATAAAAGCAAATGAAGGTTATTTAAGATCACCTAGATTTTACAAACAAGGTATTGTTTTGCAAATAAGGCTTCAGTACTTCAATAAATGTTACAAGAGTTATCAGATAAAAATAAAAAATAGGACTAAAAATAAATATTAAAAATACTAAAGTAAACTTCAATGGATTATCTCACAAAAATAAAATAAAGATTGATAATAATAAATTACAAAAATACAGATAAAAACACAACGGGTGAAATTAATTATAGAATTAAACTTGAATGGAGTGTTTTTTAGTAGAAATAACTTAGTATTAAAAAGAAATATGTGTATGGGTTTGAAAAGGCTTTAAATAAATGTGTTTTGCCTATTCTTACTTATGCATCTGAAACTTTTGACACAACAAAAAAACAATATAGAGACTTTAGACTACTCTATGAAGAGTGAAAAGATGCATATTAGGATTACAAGAAAAGATAGGAATATATGAATGAGAGAACAAATAAGTATTACTGACATTATTGAACAAATTAAGAATCTGAATAGAAGCTGGGGTGAAAGTATTGTTAGAAGAGATGACAATAGATGGTCAATTGAAATCTTAAATTGTATTTCAAGGGTTTGTATATATCTAGAAAATATGATATGTGAGGTAGATGGATGAAATAAGAAAATGTGCTGGGGTGATGTGGAAAAGAGGCTAAAGATTGGAGAAATTGCAATGGATCAATAATTGTTGAAGATGATGATGATTCAAATTATGTCTTTTGTCTCTCTTGCTTTCCATTGAATTAGAATTTTCCTTTTGATAAAAAGATATTTAATCTATTAGAAATATGCTTATTCAGAACTTCCAACAACACCATAGCAACATGTGATTTAAAGTATTTGTTATATTTCTTTATAAACTTTTATAACTTTTTACTAAGTGAATTATAATTATTAAAATAAAATCTTTTAGTCATTATAGCATTTCAACTGGAATCTCATTAAATCCGAATTTTATTTTATATATTGCTTTTCCAACTCTTTTTGTTTTTATTGCGCATCGTTTTTTTGTTTTTTGCTTTTTTTTTTTGGGGGGGGGGGGGACTAAAAATCTTCCTTGTTTTTTTAATAACTCTTCACTTCTTTGTATCATGTCTCTTTTTCTACTATTTTATTCATCTATAATTAAATTTATCTTTTCTGTAAAATGTCTTTTTTTTACATTGTTTTCAAACTACATATGCCTAACTCCATTAGTTTCATGCCTCAATTATTATCAAAAATTTTATCAGTACTCTTATCTGTAATAGCACTTATAGTTTTTCATTACTACCACTTTAGTAATCAATTTATTATTAAACTAAACTACTTTGCCTTCTAATATAATCTGCTATCATTATTACAGCCTTTTTCTTCCAAATGTTTTTGATTACTTTTTACTTTTAATTTGATTTAATTCTATCATTTAGCCATTTATCTATACTTGTTTATTATCCAACTAAATTTATTTATTCTTTAGCATTTTTATTCAACTTCTCATTATTAGATTTTATTCCTGATAAATATTTTTTCTTAAAAGATGGTCTTGTTTTATAGAAGCAAGATTTGTAATCAATCTGTGTCAACTTAAGAATGTGAACGAATTCTCTTTAATACTATTTTACATTTATTTTGAATTAATATTCAAACCACCTAAAACCCTAGATTTAATTTTCTGGAGATTTTTTTCGGTATATATTTACCTTGTTTCTTTTAAATGACATATTTATTATTAATATTACGCGTGCTTTGTTTTTTTTTTTTTTCTAGCATAATCTTTCATTTCTGCTTACTACTTTTTTCTACTTCTAACGCAGTATGGTATTCCTCCATTACTTTAACAACTATTTTTGTAATCTCTTATTTTTATTTTTTTTTCACAAACTCTTTTTATTTTTTAGTTTTCAAATTATGATTTTAAAAAACAATTTTTTAGGGTTTTCAATAGGAAAGATTATTCTCTAGGAAGTATTAAATTTTTGTTGATATTAAATTAAAACAGTCTTTTAATACATGTGCCACTCCAGAGCAAAGCTCTCTCTCCAACAGCTCCTCATAAACGAAAAGGAAAGCAAAAATAATACTCATAAGACTTGCCTCATGAACAATGAGGTTTTCAGTGATTTTTTTTATTTCTTATATTAGCTTTTAGCTTATTTTCAAATTTATGAAAGTTATTTAAATACTGGCTAATATTTCCCCTCCTTTTTATTAATTTATTTTATAACTGATTCAGGTTTTTTTTTTTAATTCCCTAGATTTTTTTATTTTTATAAGCTAAAAAGTTTCTGGGAATATCTTAAATCACAACGTATGGTTTTTAAGTATATTCAAAAGAAGATATGGTACTTGAGTGTTAGTCCTGAAATGGAGAAGTGATAGGAGCCTTTTCACATCTGCAATAAATGTGTAATCTTGCGATGACATCAAATTGAAAGAAAATAAACCTTTGATGTATATCGAAAATGTGATTTTCTTTGTGATATTTCAACATTTTTTTCAGTTATTGTCCAGATTTTATTTTTATTTTGTTTTTATAATTTCATAAGCAGAGAGACTGACAACTTTTATTTTTATTTTATGATTTGATAAGCAGAGAGACCGACGAATGTTTTATCATTACAATTAAAGATTGGACAGTGGCGACTCTGATGGAAGTGATCAAACATGAATATAGAAGAGTTTGACTATATATTCAGATTTTGATTTTGATTTCATAATTTAATAAACAGAGTGACTGACAAATGTTTTTATCACCGCAATTAAAAATTGGACAGTGGCAACTTTGATGGAAGTGATCAAACAGAAATGTAGAAGAGGATTCGACTATATATTCGGACTTCTGAAAGTCCTAAAAAATGATAAATTGAGGAATGCCAGCTATGAGCATTTTCACGTAAACCTCACATATATTTTTGTCAATCCAGAAACTGGGGTTCACACACAAACCATCGAAAGACTATCGGCTTTCCGTGAAATGATGAAATAAACGGCAAAGAGGGACTTGACTGAATTTATGTGGTGTAGATAACACAGAAATGACACATTTTTTATCAAAAATGATATCAAACATTTTTTCCTGCCAGGATAAAAAGCAGTAATAAAACTCTTATAATTTATATTTCTTTATTATGGTAGTTTTTTTTTTTTTTTAAATAAAACGTTTATTAGCATTTTTGTGGAAAATCATGACACTTTGCAATCACATGTCCATTTAAGGGGGAAATTTTCAGTTTAGGTCTCCATTTATTGTGGTAAAATTAAATTTCAATTTGGCTATTTGAATATGATCAATCACTGTTATTTATTACAGAGTAAGCAGTGGTATATGTATATTTTATGTTTTTGTAAATAATATTTTAAAAAATTATAATTTGGTGACTGTTTTGTGTGTATGTAAAGTAATATTTGGACGTTGCGTAATGGTGTCTTTTATTTAATACATTTTTGGGGGCTGAGAAAATGTAGTTTTTAAGATATCAAATTTTTTGTTTAAATTGTTGTTTCTAATTACTCATTTCTTTCTCAAAATCATACATATGTTTACTTTTTTTTTATAGTTTTACTTGTGTGTGAATATTTTATTTTTAGTCCAGCAATACAATATTAGACGGGCTCCATCTTTTCATATTCATGTCAACCTGCTGATAACTTTATAAATCTTGCAAAAATATCATGTACAAGATCTGTGTACATGATATTTTGGTCAGAAGACAAGATTACAAAGTTATCAGTGGATAGATATGAATGTAAAAAGGTGCAGCACATCTAATACTGCAGAACTATATGCAAGTACCAAAGATATTACATATAATAAAAAAAGAAATGAGGTTAAAAAATTAAATTTATTTATATTTAGTTGAAAACAAATATATAAATGTCTGCAGTTTAAAATTTATATCTGGATTAGGAATAATCTATAGCTTAATAAATAATTAGTAATAATCATTAATGTATATAGTCAAAATAATATCTCAAAATTATTATGCAGAAAATTTGACACATGAATTAAAAGTGTAACATTTCTTTTATGAAACTAAAATAATAAAAGAAAAAAAAAGGAGTTTACGTTTTATTAAATAAAAGTTTTGAAGCTATTAAAATATGCTTAGGAATTTCACTGATTATATTTTAAAAGTTCAAAGAATGAAATTGATTTTTAGCTAACACTATATGGCATATTGCCTTTTGAAATTAAATTTTCAGTTTCATATTACGCTGACTTATTTCACATTTATGTTAAAGTATTTGAAAAGTACAATATCAGTTATTTGACTATAAACAGAAATTTTAATAAAAAAAAAGGGGAAATTTGAAATGTCAATTATTGTCACAAATCAGTAGCTAAAACAAAAATGAAAGGAAGCAGTCATTAGTAGAAATGACAAAAAACATTTGTACTCCAACTACAGTCATATATATATATATATGTGTGTGTGTGTGTGGGTGGGTGGGTGTAGATATGGAATATATAAGGAATTTATTAAACATTGAAGTTACAACTAAAATGAATATTGAATATTATTCAAGTTCATCTAAATTTATTTCACAAATTCATTTCTATATACAGTATATAAGTGCGTGTGTATAATAAAGGAAATTTATAATTTCTACTTAAATAATTATTTAATTTCTGACTCAATAACTTAATTGAAAAATTATCAGAAACGTGTTGGATATATTAGCATAATATTTAATCTAAGACCGCATAAAAATCTTTTAATATATATATAGGTCAAACATTTTGTTCATATATTATAACGATCACGTCAAAAGTGATGATCGAATCTAACCGCATCTGCACTACAATGGCGCCATCTAGGCATTTGAGCCTAGAAAAATGTATAAAGTAGGCAGATACGCACTGTTAAGATTCCACTTTATTTAAATATTTAGACCGTTATCCCATTGTCACTAGCTCAGGGAGTAGCAGAGATAATAAAATATAACTTTATATCTTAAATATAAAAAAATAAAAGCCACTGCCAGAAATTAACACATAAAAATATTTATTTACGCACATATAAATTTTGAATCATTTTAAATTTTGAGGAATAGATTTAACATTTAGATTTTTATATTAACTTTTAATTTTACATTTAAATAGATTGCAATGAGTTTAATATTTTATTTAGAGGGTCGAGTATGAATAGACTACATAGATCTGCATTTGAAAAGAAAATATTCTATCTTTTATTTAACCTTAGGCCAAAAGTTCGCAGTCAAACTGACATCAATCCATCTGATACATTTATGTATTCAATGTAGCATGAAAATACAACAGCACATATATACTATACTATCAAAAATGGACATCTGAACAGTATAGTTAGAGAAGACATTGAGTCTTGACCAATACAGAAATGTTACATCTGTATGGCAAGAAGAACAATAAAATAAAAACTCCATAGGAAGGGTCTGCACGTAGCAAAACTCATACTACATCTACTAATTACACAAATATATCCAATCCATTGACCTAATTCAACTACGAAACAAATAACCTAAGATACCTCCCTTAATATAACTTTACAAAACTATATAGCCATTCACGCCCAACTTAAATTTAACATTTAGATATGTTCGCACAGATGAATTTTATAAAATTTGTTTTATAATGTTGAGTGTAGATTGGCTGCATAGATTCCACAGTTAAAAACATTCCAAAATAAACATAACCGATCAAAATACAAAGTCATCGATAACGTCAATTGCAAGGGGAATACAAGAAACCCAATAGCATTCATCATAAGATGCCGCAGTGATATTGATGATCTATATATTCTAATTGAATATGAAAACCACAACATAATTAACCGCTAACAAATCCATGCAATGTCCATACCCAACTTAAATTTCATCATTTAAAATTTAAACAATATTAATACAAATAAAAATAATAAAATGGAAATGATTTTTTTTTAGCAAACAACTGTAAAAATTAAACATTTATAATTAATTTGAAACATAAGTCAGAAAAAAGTTCTTTTTTAAAAAATTTAGATTAACTGATCAAATCTTTAAAGTTCTTAATTACTTCAGATTTTAAAATTGTTCCGTTCAATTGCTTACGGTAGAAGAGTCCAGGTTCCTGTTGGCAATTCCCATGAAGACTTTCATGGAAGACCGGTATGATATTCTGGAGGTAGCATTAGCTGTTTCGATTCTGGTATCACAGTCTTTTCATTTTTAAAATAAGTGAGAGAGAATGACAAGTGTGTCTTATCGTTCGTCTCACCAAAACAAGCTGGAAACTGTCAGGAAAAAAACTGTCTTAATTTGAATTGTTTTCCTTTTATAATCCTCCTATGGATTCCATGAACAAAAACGTCACTGTTCAATTTTTTTGTTATGGTCTGAGAGGCTTGGTGCTTCCATTGGTCAAGCTAAATTCTCTTTATTTTCTTATCTAATTTTCATCTGACTTTTTAATTACACAAGAGCCCCAAGGCTAGCTTGCTTTTCAATTAATAAACAATCATTTCCATTTACAGATTACAGGAATTAATTAATACCTGTTGTTATTTTTACTTATGTTATTTCTTTATTAAAATATTTTTATATTTAAATCTTGTATTTTTTTATAAAAAAGTACGTTCAAATACTTTTTTTTATTTATAAAAAAAAAAACATTTTTAAAGTTTTGCATCTGTGTGAATATATATATGTTTAACAAACATTTTAATTTTAGCGTTTAGTTTTTTTAATACATTTATTTTTATTTGCGAACTTAAAAGTTTTTATTTCAATTTAATGTAACGGCATATTTATATATCGTTACAATATATATATATATATATATGTCAAACATTTTGTTCATATATATATATATATATATATGTCAAATATTTTGTTCATATATATATATATATGTCAAACATTTTGTTCATATATATATAATACAGTAAAAAATTATTTAATCAGACAACTTTACCCGCATTTCGATTTGATTTGAAATTTGACCATTTATATATATATATATTGGCACTGATGTAATGTGATGCACTGTGGCTTCTCTTTTCTCGGAGTCAGAAAATGTCTCTGCCACTATGCCCAGATAAACCTGTTACCAGCTTTGCTTCTCTTTCCATCCCCAACCCTAAGTTTTTTCCATTTTTCTCTATTCTGCTCATCCCATTTCCACAGCATAATCTTTGTTAACTCTATGGCCTTTATACCTAAATTCCCCTTATCTTTTTCCAAACCCACTGATGTTATAGATAATTGAAATGCTCTCTTGGTAAAAGAAACGATACCAACTTTTTACGTTCCTTTTTCTACAAATATACTTAGGCTAGAAAAAATGGATTTTAAAAGCAATCAAAACATTTATTTTAAAATATTTTAAATTCATGATATTTTTAATTGACAAATCTAAGATGTTTCTCTTTTTATAAATCTTGTCAATAATGATTAAAATTATGATTAACAAGTAATATAGAGTATTTATAGTGATAACTATACTACTTGTAATGTTTCACGATTAAATCTTGGTGCTACTATTGTTATAAATAATTGAAATGCTCTTTAGCTATATTAAAAGACAATTTTATAGCTAAAATAAACACTACTTCCTTTTATCTTTCTGTTTTTCTATATAGAGATAAGCATTTCAAAGACTTATGTTAGCAGGGTTGAATTTTTAAAATCAATTAATTTTAATTAAACATAAACACTTAGTATCTTTAATCAAACTTCATTCTTCTTTTTTGATATACATTATTTTACTAAATATATTTAAAACTATTATACTACACCTTCTTGAAACAAAAGTATGAGGTGATGATATGCGCTGTGACTTCTCCTTTATCGGTACCAGGAACATCTTAGCTACCATAACCAGAGAAACCTGTTAGCCACTTCATCTTCCCTTTCCATTCCCCACCCCATTTTTCCCATATTCTTCTCTATCCTGCTCTATCACATTTCCACAACATAATCTTTGTCAACTCTATGGCCTTTATAGCTAAATCCCCCTTACCTTTTCCCAAACCTAGCATAAAAACCAAGAACCCACCTTCTATATTGTACCGGTCAACCCTTACCTGTGGACTCTTACCCTGCATACAGAACCAACCATAAAATGACTACCATGCATCAGAGTACAGCATCATTATAAACTCATTAACCCTTAAACCGCTAATTATATTATTGGTTGTATGAGGTAAAAATCAAATCTTTTAATTGGCCAACTCACAAACTGAAGACAAAGCCTATTGTTAAAACATATTCGCCTATAATATTAAATTTAACTCAGATACGTTTATAAAAAGTATATTACTAATTTTTCAGGTTATGAAGAGAACGAAAGTTCTTTCAAAAATAAATTGCTATTTATTTATTCTAAGATATTCAATTTCGGCAACATAAAAGCTATAATATAAACAAAAAGGTCAACTTTTACGTTATAGAAAAGTAAATATTTCTTTTTACTAAATCTTAAATATTTTTACTAAAATCTTCAATATTTTTCGAAAATAATTTTGTTTTTTTAGTATTCTCTCTGAAAATAATTTGTAATTTCTCAAAATATTCTTTTATAATAATTTAAATCATATTCGAAATGAAAATCTCATCGTTTTTCTTTATTTTCTTTGATCAAACGGTTTCTTTGTTCTTTCCAGCCAATCAGAATGTCTTTTTCGGCTGAGAGCATGCTAAGAACCAATCACAAGTAATGTTCTTTCTTTGTTTAGGTTTAAATGCGTTTTTTTTTTATTTTTTACTTGTAAAATAATTCGGAAGAGGGCACCATCTTACAGAACTTTTAAAAACCTATTCAATACCTATCTAACAAATATTTTAGCATAAGAACTGGCAGAGTTAGAGTGACGTCAGATGTCGACAAGGAGCTTCGTAAGAGGCGGGGAAAGGGTTAATAAATTCTAGATTTAATAACTTAGCGTTAAGCAATTGAATTTTAAATGATAGAGATCAAATCAAAGCTGGTTATATTTATGTATCTCTCCCTTACTAAAACTCTATTGCCATGCATATAGATAATATCCATGTGTAGGCCATCGGATACCTTTAAATTCTGAATTTGAACCTGTTCTTTACATGCCTTACCCGGAAAGAGAAAATGCCTCCCAAAAGGATATACAACTACTAATGAATCATATAAAACAAATAAGTAAGAAAGATATCTGCATAGCAACAAACTTTTTATCACTCAATAAAGTAGTGTCCCAGGAGTTAACTCAATCATCTCTTTATCTCAGGTAACTGGTGGATTATGCTACATCGGAAATGTACATAGTATTGTTGGAGAGGGAGAGAAATAAATGAGACATTCATAATGATATAATTTAAATACAAAAATAAATATTTATTTTCACAATTGTCATTATTTATATACATGAATAAAAATACATGCATTATAACACCAGAAGAAAAATTAAGAACAATGTTGATTCACTTTAGATATGGTACTCCCCTCTCTATTTTTATATCAATACCCTTGAATGAAGTAGTCAAAGATTCTAACCACATACACACATTTTATTTTTATTTTACCTAATATCAAAAAATACTGGACTACATGTATATCTATCTACACATTTTTTCCACTGCTTAATTAAACATATTATAAGTGTGTGCTTATATACAAATCAAATGCACACAGAGACAAGAGTGAAGTCCTATACTTTAAGTCAATTAATTTTTTTTAATCTAAGCATATGTATGTTACAAGCAATATCAAATATAAAAAGAAAATTATAAAAAGAATAACACATGCATGCATCAAAACATATTAAGATCCATCTTTACTGAAGCCTATAACTAATAATCACATAAAATAATAAATGAATAAAAAAAAATTATACCATCTAGTGTTTTCAGACTTTTTCATCCAGACTATGGGGCTTCTGAATGCACTTCAAAAGTGGGAACAGGGTGGTGAGGATATCTCTTCATTTTAGTAAGATGTAGACATTTGGATGTTCATCTGCATTAGCTGGTATTAATGGATGCATGGTGATGGCTTGGAAGGTGCCGGGCTAGAGCACTGATGTGGAATTTTACTTCATATTCATTTCACTGATTGCTCTATACATTTTTATCTTTCTAATAATTTTCTTCTTTAATGCTGCATTAGCAGACTGCTACTTATTTGTGCTGCTTTGCAGAACTTTCACTTGAAACCAGGCTCACTTTGTTCCCTTTTTAATTCTTTCTGAAATATTGGATAATCAGCATCTTTTTCTTAGATATGGCCTTGATATACCAGACTCAATGACTTACAGCTAGCAAAAATCATGGGTCAGAAAAACTTCCCAGACTTGTGGTTGAATACTTCATTAGTGTTATGGACCAGCATGGCAGATTCAAAAGAACACTGTACAGCAATCCCATATTTTAGCAACAAGTGAGGAAAAAACCTCTCCAGTTTTTTTCTTCTACATTAGACTATATCTTCTCTCTATTTTTCTCTATCAACTCCTCTCAGCACCTGGTGAACAATTTTCATAGCACACTCATTAGAATACCAATTGGGGTATCCCCCTGTAACTATTGTGTCAGCCAACTCTAATTTCATTGCAAACTGAGTGAAACAAGGTATATTGCTTTATTTACACCTGAGTATTTCTTATCACTTATTTCAATCTTTTAATTTTTATCTTTAATTTTTATCTCAAATTTTTACTCAGATTGCCTTGGTTGATTAAGGAGTTCCATTTACATCAATTTTTAATTTTAACACAAAAGGAAAGTTTCTTTCACTTTTCCCTATCGCATTTTTATATGCATGTTCTTGGGGCTACAGCCTTAATAAATATTACTTACGTAATCAATGTGCATTTAAATAAATTTATAATTACAACTTTAAATTATCATAATAGATTTCTAACTATAAAATCTTTTCATTGACTCGTTGTAAATTGAAAGATTTCACGAGTATTAATGTGTAATAAGAAATGTGGACTTAATCAGTGAAGTATTGAATAGCTTCACACTCGCAGATCTAACCACTTCAGCTTCACCTATTTAAATAGACAGTAGGTTGAAGTAAAGAAGGTTCCCCTCTTTTCTTCCAAAGAATAGGCTTGTGGTTTAAAACCTGTAGAGGTCCCTACTATCGCATTTTTATACGCATGTTCTTGAGGCTACAGCCTTCATAAATATTACTTACAAAAGATTAAAACTAAAAAAAAAACAAATCTAGAATAGATTCAGCTTTTCTCTGCTGGTAATAGTGTCTAATTGACTTATACTCTCTTGTTCTAAAAATAAAACACAAAGCAAGATGACTGTTTCTAATACATTATTAAAATTTAACATTTGGTAAAACACTAACAACTTAGCTTTGCCTTAGCTTATTGATGGACAAAATATCTGATAAACATAAAAAAATATTGACATGCCAGAATATTATAATCAGCTTGTTCATCTCTTGTTTTATATACATACTCTAACATGTAAACAACTTAAAAAAATGCAAATATGAAGCATTTGGACAATTAAAAAAACATAAAAATATTACTCATATATATAATATAATTCACACATACAAATTATAAATAATAGCTCTTAATATTTAATTTATTTTTATGTGTAGGTAAAATATGTCCACAGACCATCATCATAATTTTACAGTATGTTTATATAGTTTGTACTTGACTGATTGTTATAATAGAGATAAAATATACTTTAAATTAATATATAATTATATTTTGCCACTTGGTGCATCAGCACTCTGAGAGTGCCTGTCACAATACCCCTCCTCTGATGACACATTGAAATGAGGTCAACCATTTAATATCTTTCCTATTCAACTACATCTCACACTAGTAGAACAAAAATAAAAATATACCTATTTATTTACAACTTCCCCTCTGTCATAATCCTTGTAGCACTGTGGACATGATGCCCAACTGCTAGACATGCAAACCCTCATCCTCCAAGTATTGATATGCCAGACTATGACCACATCATCTTCTCAATCCCCAAGCTGGACATAACAAGAGATATGGAGCATCAACATAAAGGTTCCTACTTCATCTAAAATTCTATGACAACTATTCAAATCAATCAAAATGTGTAATAAAGTAAATGCATTCATGCTCATTCCTTATTGAAGACTTACAAGATCTTGTGCATTATCAGGATAAGGGTCTCTCTCTTAACCAATAGCCCTGCACTATGCCAGCTTCCTTTGCTATAACATGTGTGCTCAACAGAATATTAATCTCAGAGTTAATTTTTTATCTCTGCAGATTAAATGATGTCAATACATGTTTTGGTGTTGTAACATATACTTTGCCATAATGCCACAGATGTTCCAGATTACACAAAGATCTCCAACCCACTCTCTGAACTTTTACCATCTTCAACCCTAGAGTACAGAAAATATTGATGCAGACTAACATACACAATGCATGGAAAACTACATTCCCAACCTTGACCTGACATGAGTGACAGGCTCCAACTATCATCTATGCTTAACACATGCTTTTGCTACATCCTGCACTAGACAAAGATGGTCTGGGCATCTTTCCCTTTCCTCCATATAACAACTCATCAATCTTATTTCCTATGAGGTTGGTACATGGCACTAGACTGGTTTTTTAGGTCCGGCCTTCCTATGCCAAGGTCATCATTTATATGGATCCTTATTTCTACCCCAGATCATAGCATTAATGCCTATGCCCTCTTTAGCTTTGTCTGGCAGTCAGACTTACTGACTCATGTCCACAGCATTTATGTTGGCCATTAATAACATCTGCTCAATCTAAAAGGACAGATTATGATCAATCTATCTGAACAATCTGACCCTCCAATGTGTGGTATGCATTTAACATTCTGGGTTTGGCCACTTGCCTTCTAAAAAACTTCCCATTTTCACTCCCATTTGCCTTGTACTTTTGCATCACTTGATACAGAATGGTCTCCTGGAGCTACTCCATTCAGAAGTTTCTCAACAGGGCTTCTTTATAGCCGTTAAATGTTGCAGAGGGTTGAAATAATAATAAATGAAGCAAAGAAAAGAAAGGAACTGATAAATAAATTAACAGTGTTTTCATATAATAAATATGACATAGCAAGAATTGTATGGAAGGAGGTGGCAGTAGCAGTGTTAAGATATGGTAATGATGCAGTACATGTTAGTAAAAGGGTGTTACATTATTTTTTAAAAAGTACAAAGAAGTAGGAAGACATGGATTAGATGACAATGTGTAAATGGCAAAGAAGGCAATTTAAGGAGTAATGGGACAGTCAACTTTTTATTTGAGAGATGCAAAAAGCAAAATGAAAATGTTTGGTATCTAATTGTTATGAGTAAAAGACAGGCAACAAGATGAATGAGAAAGGTAGTATGATATGCAGGCAATTTGGATAAAGAATTTATGTTAATATACTATACAAAAGGTAGGATGATTGTGTTAGAATAATTGTTGAGTGTTATGTGGGAAGGAATGTGATAGAAGTATAGATACATTAATAAAAATAGGGATTTGGAGAGATGGAGAATTAGTATGGAGAGAAAAAGTTAGATATATATAAAAATAAACAGAATATCGGGTGTGAATTAATTTATGATAATAGCAAGAAAAGTAGTTTACCATTTAATGCTCAAACAGAATCTTGAGCCACAAGGGAATATATTCATAAATGGAATAATATGGATGATTTGGTCTGCAAGTTATGAAAGAAAAGCATAGACAATATTAGGCATCTGTTAAGTGAATGTAAATGCCTGCAAGTAGAAAAGGTACAAATAATGAAGTTGTGGAAAAATAAATATAAACAAAGTGATTACACAGAAAGTGGGTTCTTAGTTTTAGTTCTGGGTTTGAGAAAATTTAAGGGAATTTAGATATAAAGGCCATGGAATTAACAAAGATTATGTTGTGGAAATGGCATGGAGTAGGTTAGAGAAGAATATGAGAAAATCTTAGTGTTGGGAATGGAAAGGAGATGTAAGATGGCTAATAGTTTTATCTGGACATAATAACTTAGATTCCTGACTTCAAATAAGGAGAGCCATAGTGCATCCATCACATTGCATTGCTATTATTAACAGTATGTGTACATATAAAATGGTGATCATATGATGTTTTGAGGGTTTTATTCTTGAAACACCAGAACAAAGACATCTGGAAAAGATAAAATTATCCTCATATTAAAAAATGGATGCTATCAAAAACATATGCTGAGTTTAATTGTTATAGATCAAATTATAGTATTTTAATATTGATAAATAATGAGCAAATGATAAAGGTATATGTGAGACAATATGACCTAGGCCAACTGAAAAGCCCTCATTTGCATGAAATACATTTCAGAAATCACTAATCTTTTTCAGATATTTTTATACATTTGTTTCAAGTGTGATTGAATAGAAGTTTTAAGTAAACTTTAAAAAGTTAAAACAAATTAGAAAAAAGGAATGAAATTTGATTAATGATACTATGTGTTGAAGTTTATTTAAAATAAAAAACAGATATATTAATATTTAAGGTAGATTTAAAATTTTCATTTCTTCTCACATCCTTGAAGTATATGAATAAAAGTATCCCATAAAAGACAAATACAAGATGAACTCACGCTAAACCAGCATTCATCAGTTAATATAAATCACAATTTTTTACTCATGTCATCATTTGTTCAGTCTTTATCAATACCAAATTATTACATTTTGATTTACATGAATCAAACTTTGTTCCCTCACAACTTTAATATTAACCACTTCAGATAAATGCATTTACAAAACCAGAAATTATTTCTATCTGAGATATAAATTTTAAATCTCAATTACATTTAAATTAATATATATAGTTTTTTTTTTAAAAAAATTATATATAAATACAGGGAATAACTCTACTTCATCTCTATTTTCTGATATGGGGAATTAAAAAATGAATATACTAATTTTTAACTAAAGTTTGTATTTAGGCTAAAGATAATCGCTGTTTAAATAAATAATTAATAATGGTAATTAAGGCATTGATCCAAAATAGTGGCAATATTGTGAATGCTAAAACTTTCATACTTGTAAATCAAAGTGTTTTTTCCACTGGATTTGAAGCTTATATCTGAGCTTGGAATGATATGATAATTTCTATCTTAGCAAACAACTAATAATAAACCATTAATATATTTATCTAAAGTTGGTGGTGCCAAAGGTATGACAGGAAATTTTATGCTTGTAGACAAATATATATATATATATATATATATATGTGTGTGTGTGTGTGTGTGTAAATATTTATTAATTAAATATTTCATAAATACATAATCTATTACTTTATTATTTGTATTTAACCCTCTACAAAAATTCATAGAAAGTTATTGTATTATATAGGGCAATATTTGATGCAAAATCAACAAACTTTTTGTTGCAGAACATGTAATGCCATAAGTGTCTATAAATTAATAAATTAAATATATACATTGCTTATTGACCAAATAGTTTTGGGTTTAATTTTAAAAAATGGAACACTACCAGTACTGTGAGACTAACAATTATAGTGTAAATAATTATTCCACTTCCATATATGATACTACTTAAATAAGGCTATAATCTTAGTACATGCACCTTGAGTGCTTAATTTATTACAAGAGAGACCTCTATAAATCTAAACACAAGATTTGACTTTATAAAGATAAGAGCGGCCATTCTTATCTTCAATCTATGTTTCTAATTATATAGGCAAATCTAAAGCATTTTTATTTGGGAGCGTGAAGCTAATAAATTCTTCACTGATTAAGTCGAATCTTGCATTTAGATTTGTAGAGGTCTCTCTTGTAATAAATTAAGCACTCAAGGCACATATACTAAGGTTATAGTCTTATTTAAGTATGATAATAATTTTTAGAGTCAGGCATGTCAAGATTAGGTATAATATGTTTTAAAAGACTAAGAATGTCAGAAATGTTTATGCAAAATAAAAATTGTTGAAAAATATGTCACCATTTAATTACAGTAGAATAAAACATGCAAAATATGTTTTAATACGTTGAATTGCCTTTACTATGCAGTAACAATAAATTAAATTTTTTTAGATATTTTTACTTTTCTACATAATATGTATGCACATGGTTTTTTGTGTTTAGATATTTTATTTACATAGACTTTCTGAGATATTGATATTTTGCAATGACCATCATCATTTTGGTTAAAAATAATTTTGTTCAAAATTGTTTATCATGTGTTAGTTTATTGAAAATTCGTGTAATTTCTTGAGTTCCTGCTTTTTTTTTTCTATAGTTATTGCATCTATTATTTTTTTATTTTCTGTTTTATTTATCTACACTGATAACATATTTTTCAAAATTATCTTTTAGATCAAATATTCCACGATAGTTCTCACATTTGTTATTTAATAACCTATAGATGTATTCAAAGTTTATTTCAACAGTATTATATTTATTTTTAAATCTGTACTTACAATTATATTAAAATTGAAAAAAAAAGTTTTTTTTTTACCTTTTTGATAGATATAATAATATCCTGAGATAAAATTCTAAAGGAATTCCATACAGGTTTATTAGGAATGGCATGGACAGTTTTCTCCCAATTCCCACAGGCATAATTATAAAAATCATTGCATGGATTTTGAGTTAAGTTCATGCTTGCAATTATACGACCACCGACCATTACACAATCAGGAGTAGTACACAGGTATGTATTAGGCTATAAAATATTAGTTCCATTACATATATATATAATATTAAATAATTTTCATTGAACTTACATTATATATAAAAATATTGTCGCATATTTATGTACACTTTAATAACATAGATATATAAAATTCAAAACTGCCTAACACTATACTAGTAATAAAATGAAATACAAAACTATAAAACAGTACAATATTACATAAAAATCCAAATTTTACCAAAATCCTTATATTATTGTGGTTTCATCCATTAAACAAATAGACCTTCTCGAGTGAAAATCAAACGAAACAATATATATATATATATATATATAAAACAAAACTGCCCATGATTTTCACTTGAGAAGATCTATTTGTTTAGTAGATGAAACCATAATCGTGTAAGGATTTTGGTAAAATTTGGATTTTTATCTAGTATTGTATTGTTTTATTTTTTTGTATTATATATATATAATACTGATTTCTTTCCTTCATTTGTATGTGTAGTTCAAATTGTCATATGTTTGTTCATCTGCAAAATAAAGTGCTTTCTTTCTTCTTTATAAACCAAAGAATGAATTTTCAGTGGAAAGAACTATAAATATGATGAACTTCATGAAAGTTATAAAGAAGAATGAAACCACTTTGTTACACAGATGAACAAACATTTGCAAATTTGAATATTTAAATAACTAAATATGCATTTTTCCATCATTATATATAATTTTCAGCCTTAATTCAAAAACCAAATATTGTTTTAAATTTTTCAATACACTTTAATTCACTGGATTGAGCTTATCTAATGTAAAATGCATTAGATGCCTTATAGGGATTAACACATCTAGTAAATTTCCAAACAAAGATTAAATCCATTACAATCCCAGATGTTTATATAGCCTCATATATGGATAGCCTGATTTAATTCTCATGGGAGAATCAATTTCTTATTTATTTTAAAGCTCATGTAAATTAGAAATTTTAAGTCATATATTTCTAATATATATATGTGTGTGTGCGTGCGTGTGTGTGTTAAAATGAAGATTCTCATAGATTACAGATATAAAGAACATACTAACGTTTTTTTAGCTAGATCATATCAGCCACCAACTGGTTAATGAATATTATTTTAAAAATGGCTGTAGAGGTTCTATAAGCATTTATGTTTATCAAAATTAAAAATAAAATCAATAGAAAAACAAGAACAGAAAATTTTTTAAATTTTTAAGGAGGGAGTAATGATAAATAATCATTCCATCCCCACCTTTATATTTTTAAAAAATTTTGTTCTTGTTTCCTACCTTTTATCTTATTGTAGATCAATGCTCGTAGTTCTTCTATGATAGTATTTTATGACTTTTACTACCTAATTCATAGGTGATATGACCCAGATATCATATATAAGTGTGTAAGTGCATGTGTATATGTGTTTGTGTGACAAGTTATGCAACAGTAAATAATATATATGAGTAATAAATTTTCAAGCATTCAAATTTCAGCTATATTAATTAAATGCTCTTTAATATCAATGCAATTCATATTGCAATTGAAAAATGAGTCCACTTTTGTTTGAAATCTCAAGTTTTATATGGATTTTAAATCAAACACTGATACTTATTACTGTCAATTTTTAAATCAATTGAGATGTCCATTGTGTTTCATTTTGGACTGGCTTATAATTCAAATTTACAATTATTAATTTCTATTTAATAAACATCACATGGCTACCACCTCTTATGCTTGTGTATAACTGTTGTTAAAACAGGAAAAATTCACTATATATATTGCCTAAGTTCTAGGTGCAGTGCTCTCAGATCCAAGGCTCCTCACTGATGAAGGCCATAAGCCAGAAACTAGTCTCGGGATATTGGATGAGTAGGCACTAGATGGGGATTTTATGCACAAGCCTTCTGGCATCCATTGATTACTCTAGCTTGTTGTGTGTGGCAATATATATAGTGAGTTTTGCCTGTTTTAATTTCTATTCACTTTAATAACTTGTAAATAAATATCTAAATATTAAATCAATTTGTTTATTAATCAGAAGTCATAAGAAGTGTAAGTTCCAAAGGTAATTAATCTGATCCATAGTCTATGGACTTGAATTCCAAGATCAGACACTACCACTGCACCAAACTATATACAGCAAATAAAATATATAATTATATTGTACAGGGATGAATATTATGTATTAATTCTGAGTTATGAATTTTCAAATGCTGTTTGTTATAAAGCATCAAACTCTATTTTCAAAGCAATCAACATTGTACACCAAAAAAATGTATTTGCAATAACGATTACTTTGATATTAAAGAACATTGCATTTTTTTATCAATGTTTTAGAAATTTGGACATTTATCACTGAAAATTATACATAGAACAAATCACTAAACATTCAGCTTAGACATATCTTCATTACTTCCAACTTTAAATACTATGCCTCAATGATAAAAGCGAACGCCAGAAACTGGTCTGAGAATAAATATTAAGAGTAGAAATTTTATATACATCTGGCAATCATTGATTACTCAAGCTTAGAGCAACTTTGACAAAAGTATATTGTAACAGATTTGGTCAGACTTACATAAATCAATCACTTGCGAATTGAAGATCAGATAATATGGTGTTGGTCTTCATCAACAATAATAATTGGCTATATGCAAAATGAGGTGTGTCTGGGTGCAATATCAACAGATCCATTCACATACTAGTGGGACAACACTAATTGCAATGGTATTCTCATACAATTGTTATCTATAATTTAAATATCTATACTCAAGAACTGTAATCATGATGCCAAGATCATAACTAATAATCAATCAGTTATCAAACAAATTCTATATGTCTACTGGCATTAATAAATAATAGCATTATAATGTGTTAAATAAAATTTAAAACATTTATAAAAGGAGAATACCACATTAGGTGACTGATCGTGAGAATATAATACAATTTCTTCTTAAATAAGGTCTTGATTATGAATTGCAAACTTATTTTTGTTCGTTAATAAATGGATTCAAAAAATATTATCAGTATAAATGTTCAAATGTAAGTTTTAGCAATCTAGTGCCATTAAATTTCATTTGCATTTATTTAATTCTAAACAAATTAACAATAATAATTATGCTTCCTTGTCCAGAAACCAGTAAATAAAATTATAAAAATGATGGCGATTCTAAATCTTTTTAGTCACAGTCTATACACGAGACACTCAAATTTTCTAGTCTCAATGTAATCTGGATGTACTCGCCTAGTGAGCAATATCAGTTAAAATCAATGATCTCTCAGCACTTGGCATTTCTACATTTATCTTCAGAGAGCCATTAATGAAATGACTAAACTAATTAGTTTCTTCACAAGTGTTAATAGTGGAATTCCTGTTAACCCTACTGACACTCCACCACCCATTGACAATAATTTTATCAAAATCTTAATAATTCTCATAAGTAAACAAACTACTCTCTCACATAACCTATTTCTAAATAAAATTAACTATTGGAAAACATATGAAATTGAAAATAATAATAGTGTATCAAATAAAAGTCAATCTTTCTTGTTATGTAGTAACAAATACTTTATAAAAATTTCAGATATTGATACTTGAACTTCTTAATTAAAATAAATGTCAAAGCCTTTCCTACTATTTATTTTCTCTTCTATAAGCAACCTTCACAAATATAGATTCATTTTGTACCCTCTGTCATAGAAATGATAAAATTCTGGAGCATTCACATCTTTCTTGTTGTACTCTTATGACTAATGTGATCATTCAAACCCACTAGCAATCAACAATTTCATTAAAACTGTACAAAGTGATCTTTTTTCCAATATAAGAATTCCTATATTCATTCTTTTCACACTCTAGTTTGTAAGATACTAGCTACCCTTTAATCCTACATCTCACAATATTAAATCACTCTTTCTAAAAAAAATTAAATAACATTAAAAGCCAAGATCAAACCCACACATCAGCTGATATTTTTCAGCTATATGAATATGATCTCATTAACACCAGCACAGTGACTCGGCTGTTTAACATAGTAATTAATATGCATTCGCTATATATTAATTATTGCTCAATCTATCTTATTGCTTTTCTACTTGAAATCTCTTTTGTTTCAATAAGACTTGTAAATAATCTCCAATGTATATAGTAAACCTAATAAAGTTAATCTAAAACTAAATAAGATGTGATTAATTTGTATGTAAAATTAAATGTTTGGAATATAAAAATAATAACATAAGTATTCAATAAAAAAAAGTCACAGTCTATTTTCAAATGCAAAATATTTTAATGAGCAATTAACATATAATACACAATTCCATTGTTATAATATTCATGAGTGGAGCTTAGATTATAACATTAGTAACTGAAACACACAGGCTTATTATATACCTGTGTCTATATATGTAATATATAGGGTATATGAGCACTTTTGTCAACAGTGGGTGTGACAAAAATCTTGGCCTCAGGTGGCCTTTGAGCATTCCATCATCAGATTTTCAATTGGATGGATGGTTGAAGAGTTGAAGGGTGGAGTAGATTAAAGCCTGTCCATTAAAATATCAAGATTGGCTATCTTAATATATATCTGAGCACTTAGTGCATATATGTGTGGAGATGATAATCTGGACCAACTAATGATTGCTGGTTTAGCATGAAATACGTATATTGGTGATTATTTATCTTTTCAGCATATATGTGTTTAAGTGTATCAATATTATGAGATAGTGTGGAGAGTAGTGAGTCATGTGTCTGTGCTCATATACCCTATATATTATAACATTATTAGAACTTTAAATAACTTTAAACACAGAATAAGGTTCACAGTGATTATAAACTAATAAAAATTATTTTATTCTTCCCCTGGCATGAATATCTAAAGCAATTAAGTAAATTTGCAGCTTATGACACATATAGATTATTATTCTAAAGACTTATTAATTAAGTCAATATTAGAATCTTGTATATATGCCAATATATTTCAAGATCTGACTTCTACACTAAATTCTTTTCCTCTATAATGAAAATTCATATAATAATAAAAATATCAATAATAATATTATTCTTTAATTCATTGTCCTATTTTCTATAACAATGCAAGTATGAAATAATTATAGATTAGATTACAAAATTATTATACAAAAAACGACATGTTAAACTTCCCTTTTTGTTTAAAAATTAAAATTATAGCTTTTGAGATGCTTCTTTAATTAACAATCTTCTTTTAAAAAGTGTTCATTAGAATAAAAAAATTTAAATGTAAACAATTATTACTAAAACAATCCATTTAATAAAAATTACTTTCACGGTGTTTCTCCTCTATATTTTTTAAATTAAAATATTTTCTTTTAAATATTTCATTGGAAACTCTTTATGTTTCTGCTACTTTTATTCCCAAATATTTCAATATATGCTTTCTTGACATATATCGTTTTCGCTTTGATAAAGACTTATGAATAGCTCATTAATTTGTATTATTTTAAGCATGAATGTCCAGCATATTTTCCTTTTAAAATATATCTAATAGCATGTTGATTACATTCTATTGATATTCCTCTGTTTTTTAAATAAGGCTAGAGTATAGTTCATTATTCAACTATATACTTGATTGCTATTTGTAAATTTGTTTTAGGAAAAATATCCTTTCTACACATTCCAATTTTATAGGCACATTCTTTTTATAACAAAAACAATGATAAGCTTCTTTTCCATGCAAGTAGAATTTCTTTTTAGGACCTTTTCTAAATT
The DNA here is from genome assembly GCA_028023455.1 of Epiperipatus broadwayi. NCBI lineage: Eukaryota > Metazoa > Onychophora > Udeonychophora > Euonychophora > Peripatidae > Epiperipatus > Epiperipatus broadwayi. The sequence goes on from JAQFVV010000040.1 coordinate 2,408,071, forward strand.
AACAATACTTTTTATACATTACTAGTATTATTAACAAAATAGTATAATTTTTCAATTTTAAAAATAACACTTTAATCTCCTCTAGGTTGGATCACATGATGAGGCATTATTGCAGTCTATTTGGAGTGCTTCATTTGCAGTAATTTATAGCATTTGTTTTATGTTTTTTTATACATTTGATAGCAAAAATTAAAATTAAAATATATTTGGATTGATATTGTCTTTAAAAAATTTCTGTCACAATCTTCCAATACAATTAATATATCTGTGTGTATATATATATATATATATATATATATATATATTAAAAGGGGTTTGCCTTGACAACAGTTTAAGATTGTTAATTGTTTATCTATATTGGGATTGTCTAAGTGTTGACTGCTTTCTCATGGTTATTTATTTATATTGACTGCTTTCTCATGGTTATTTATTTATATATATATATATATGAAATTTGAACATAGACTTTCAAGCTCCTTTCAGCTGTCTGCTCTATCTCATACAACCTGATACACATGATCTCACACATGTGAAAAAGATAAATGATTTCCAATATTCATATTTTATGATGTCATGTGTATCAGTTATATGAGATAGTGTATGGCTGAAGGGAGCTCAAAAGACTATGTTTAAATTCCCTATATTGCATCTAGATGCTAGGCATATAAAATATACTTATATTTAATATATATATTTATATATATATATATATATATATATATCACATTTTTGACATTTGGAAAAAAACAGACTGCTAAATAATACTAAGGATAGGCTGTTCCTGAACCAAACCCCCAAATAGTATATAAAATCAGACACAGCAATTTGTATTGCAGTGCTGTATATTATGGGGAATTTTGTTCAAATGTTGCCACCAGAGTTGCACGACAAAAATACCTATGTAAATGTACTATGAATAACTTCGAGTATAAGTCAATTTTTCTCGAACATAAGCAGGAATATGTCCATATTTTTGATCTAGTAATGGTAAACATTGCATGTTGTAAATGTGGCAACAGAAAATGCAAAATAAAGACATTTTTCATCTCCAATAATCTTCACACTATCAACAAAAAAAATAGTGTTTCCATTGGTCAAAAAGTGGAATATTTAAATTAATCATTTACATAATGGCCACCTTATTTAAATCTCAAAATGCACCCTTCAGATTATGAGTGCTATGATTCTGATTATGATTATGATTATGAGTCATTTTAGAAGATAAAAGCTAGCATTTTAACAAAAAGATTAGAAAATATTCAAAGCATATGGCCAATTTTGTTTTTTCTAATACTGGCTTCTGTTTGGCGGGAAATTGAAAAATGCTATTTTCGTAAAATTTAATTACTCGTTTTTCAGTAAATAAATTATGTATTCATTCAATTTTTATTTGTAATATATTTGTTTTTGGTAAAAAATTATTCTATTGAATTTTCAAGTGGATGGAGGGTTGAAGAGTTGGATTGTGGAGTAGATTGAAGCCTGCCCATTAAAGTATGAAGATTGGCTATCTTAATATATATCTGAGCACTTGTAGCATATATGTGTAGAGATGGTAATCTGGACCAACTGATGATTGCTGGTTTAGCATGAAATATGTATATTGATGATTATTTATCTTTTCAACATATATGCGTTCAAGTATATAGTGTTATGAGATAGTGTGGAGAGTGGTGGGTCTTGTTAAAGTCTGTGCTCATATACCCTATAAATTAAACAGAAAGTACCACAGCTCTTACGAACTTGGAAAATGCAATTTTACGGATAGTTTATTTACCTGGTTATTCTTATTTTTGTAAAATTAAATTTTGATATTAGTGTTTCAGTATGTAAGTGTTGTAAACATAATGATTTCTAGAAAACATATAAGAATCTATTGTTATAATAAAAAACCACCTAAGAACTATTCATGTCACTATTTTGTTTTAATGATTTTTTTTTTTCAATTGTAAGTGAAATTTTAATACTCTAAAAATTGATTTGAGTGCTTGACTATAATATTTATTAAAATCCATTTTACCAATAAAAACATTGGTAAGAATTTTATTTCATTAAAATTTGGTTTCACTATGCATAAGAATAGAAATGAATTCTTTTGCTTAGTTGTTTATTCTGTTTATTACTTTTTCCTTTATTTGCAAAATTGAAATATTACGTTTTAGAATATTTTCTATTTATAAACTTATATTCAAAACAAATAATTTAAATAATTTAAAAATTAAACAAAAATTAATTTTAAATTGCTAAAATAACAAACATGAAAAATAATAATTATTAAATTCACCACTTTAGTTGTTCCAACATGTACAGCACAGAGGTTAATAATAAAAGACTATTTTAAAGCCTATAGAAAATAGTTTAACGTTTTTGTTCTTCACTAAAAAGCAATAATTAATCAATCACAAATCCGAATGCTTCAACTAATTATGTATGCAAAGTTTTTATGTTGATCTTTTATGTATTTTCAGAAAATGTGAATAAATGTTTTGTACTATTGAATTTAAAAAAATTAAATTAATATTACAATTTATTTTTAATATTATAATAGCGTTGGGAATTTATATAAATTAACAGCCCAGATATGTGTCTTCATGCAGAAACAGAACTTTCCAGCTCCAACCCACACATAAGAAAAAAAAGTATCTAGACTATCATATAACTCAAGATCAAGAAATGTGAACTACATCTTAGGAAAGTAAAAAAAAATATTTTCTGTCTTTTAGCTAATTAACTATTATTTAGTTAATGAAAGGTGTTAGTATGGTAGTAAATTTACCATATATGCATGCTTAAACCTTATCTACCCTTAGATATATCTTTTTCATCTTTAACAAAAGAAACACAAATATCAATTTGATATGGATATATCTTGTTATATATATATATATATATATATATATATATATATATATATATATATATATATATATATATATATATATATATATATATATATATGAAAGCAGTCAACATTTAAACACTATTAATATCAATAACAGACAACAATCTCAATCTATTATCAAGGCAACCTTCTTTCAACAATAAAGATGGGATATATATTTATTGTATTTAATATTTTTATGGCTATATGATGTAAATAAAATATTTTTTGAGTTAAACTGTGTATTATTTTGTATTAATTCCCAATGTTTTGATGAAATAACATCCATCATTCTCAGGGTCAAATTTTTAAAGAAAAATCATTATATCTAATGGGTTTTTTAAAAAACTTGATTTTGACAATGATGGATATTAATTCAACCATTAAAATGTTGAGAATTAATGCAAAATAATATACTGTTTAATGCAAAAATTATATATATATATATATATATATTCGATATAAAGTAATAGACTATTAATTAAATATACTCAATGAATATTAACTGATTTTATATACATATAAACAATAAATTAAACATAGCTCAATGTATATGTAAATAAAGGAAGTAAATCACCCTCCCTCAGGCTTTGGATTCAAAGCACTTTAAATGTTAAACAAATGATCAAGAATATAAATGAATCTACCTATTCTTGGAGCTCTGATATTTATAAGCATACTTTTGTCAACATTCTTGGAAATTCAAAGTGAAATTAATATATCAACTAGATAGAATATGAGAGTCAATTAATGTGGTGAAAGATATCAATCATATCAATGTGAGTTTAGAAATTTAAATATTTCATGCCTCTAGCTCATGTGAAGTGTGATAGTTGTTTGCAAAATGCATGCATAGTAGAGAAATGGTGGAAGTTTTATACTGATAGATAATTGCAATATGGTGGAGTTGTATTAAAAGAGACAACAGATAAAAACAAAAAATTTGAAGACATACATTTTAAGTACAATGATTGTCACTTCTGACACAATAACTAAATGGAAATTAGTCCCAATTTTGTCAGAGAGTGATACAGTAAAAAAACTTAAAATACTCAACATTTTCATGGAATTCAATTATATCTTTACCTCACTGAAAGTGTGAATGTGGTTTATGAAATGCATTCATAATGAGAGAGGATATGTTCGTTTTCTATCCTGGTGGATGGCTATGATGTAAAGGAGTTGAGACAAGAACAGCATTGAATATATATATATATATAATATTCAAATATAAGTATACATACGTAAAATTGCATATTTGTTAAAAAAAATATTTATACTGGTAATTGAATTATATATAATTTACAAACTTTTAATTAGATTAGACTTAACTTATATTTTGATTAACTTGTAATTTGATTAAATTAGTTATAATTCAATTACTAGAATATATATATATATATATTGTATATATTCTAGTAATTGAATTATAATACAGATATATTATATTGTAATGTTTATATATATATATATATATATATATATATATATATATAAACATTACAAGCATAAAGCTAAACTAGTCAATATAAAATCAAAACTACCCCAAATCTAAAATTAAACCAGACCAGCATAAAAATAATATTAAAACAGAACCTAAGGTTTCACTGCTACAAGCAGACTTCTCAAGTGTAAAGAACTACAAAAAAACTACACAATATATATACTATTAAAAACTACCCACAAATCCATTCACTTCCTATCCACCCTTAATATTAAAAGAACTCTTAAATAAGTTAATTGCTTCAGAATAATAAATTTTCAATAATAAAGACTCTTTAATTCTTCTTTTGATTTCATATCTTTCAAAGAAGACAACCTTAGCTTCATCAAAATTAATAGTGTGACCTGTATCTTTTTCACGGACATATAAAGCAGAACTAAGATATCTATTTTTAACTCTACTTTTATGAACCTTTATTCTTTCATTTAAACTCAAAGTACTCTGACCTATGTAAACCTTCTTACTAAATAAACAAGGAATAAAATATACTACACCACGAATAGTCTTTCTATCAAAAACTTCTTTTGTATTATTTAATAAATTATTCAATGTAACACCCCTTTTCCAAGCAATTTTCTTATTTACAAACAATTTACTATTTCTACACACAATTTTATAAGAAGGCAATTTAAATGGCAAAGAAATAAAATCATATTTTTCTTTAACCTTTACATCCTTACAAATATTACTATTAAATAAAATACTTTTAACAAATTTATCAGAGTATCCAACACTCAAATAATCTTTATAAAATTGATATTTCTGAAACAAAGCTACCCCACTAGAATTATTTAATTTAATATTCCTATGACAATAATTCCTTAAAGCAGCTACTTTATGAGATACAGACTGATAGCTATCAGGTTTAATTATAGATCTTAATTCTTTACTTTTAACTAAATGACTGCACAATAAACAATTAGTTTTTATATTTCTAATCACCAAAAGATCTAAAAATTTTAACTTACCAAAATCTAACCCCCCTCCTTCTAACACAAATTTTACAGAAGGATCAAAACAATTAAACTCATTTACAAATTCGTTCAATTTATCATTCTCAACTATAAATAAACAATCATCAACATATCTGACAAATAATTTTACATATAAACAATTCTTTTTAATAATAATTTCCTCTTCCATAAAACTAATATAAACTGAACATACTAAAGGAGAAATAATATAACCTATTATCCACTCTTCCTTAATCTTATAAAAATTACCTTTATAAGTAAAATACATAGAATCTTCCAATAACAAAAGCAAATCTTTAATTACCTTAATTTTTTTTTTGATAAAGAACTATTCTTAATCAATACAGACAAAAGACACATCAATAATGCTTAGCCCAGCATTTCCCAACCTGTGGTACGCGTACCACTGGTGGTACGCGAGTTGCTGGTTGGTGGTACACGAAAACTAATCAATAATGGCGGACATAAAAAATAAAAAAAATTAAATCATAAAAATATATAGAAACGTTTTTTCCTATAATTTATAAAAATTATTTTAATGAATAATATTATACAGTAAAGTTGTTAATATGTACAGTCGAAGATCGAAAATCCAACAATTGATATCGTTTTTTTTTTTTTTTTTTTGGAGTGCACTTTTAAATTTAGCCGTTAGCCACCAGTAACTTGAGATGTCGCCACCACTTTTGTGATAGTGCTGCACTCTCATTCACTTCACCGCATGGCTTACAAGTGACAGGTTATTGTTTGTGATTGTATCGTCTTTGTTTATTAAAATTCATTGATCCCTATATAACCTGCTTATTCGAACTTAGACAAGAAGCACAGGTTTTTTTTTTAAGACAATCCTTTTGATCTCTCTTCGAAATTGTATGATTTTGATTGGCTTCAGGTGCTTGCATATTTATCTGATATTTTTTGCAAATAAATGAACTTAAATTTGACACTTCAGAATAACTCGATAACGATCTTTAATGTTAATGATAAAATTGAAAGTATGATTAAGAAATTAGATTTTTGGAAACAGTGTATTGAAAACAATCAACCGGAACAATTCGAAACACTACATATTTTTTTGTTTGAAAATAAGGTTAGTCTGTCTCAAGATATACAGAAAATATAATAGCACATTTAACAGGATTAAAATTGTCTTTCATGGAATATTTTCCAAAACCCAAAAACACAAATGATAAATGGATTTCAAATCCCTTCTGTGAAGAAAATTTAGAAAAAGATACATCATTATCAATAAAAGAGAAAGAAAATTTAATTAAATTATCGACACAATCTAATTAATTTTGGTTAAACATTAAAGAATATGAACAGTTTTCTGAGAAAGCTCTTAAATTATTATTACCATTTACTAGTATGGAATTAGTAGAAAGAGATTTTTCTTCATATATTTTTTTTTAAAAAAGTATTGAAACAGATTGAATGCAGCTGTAAACTTAAGGGTATATCTTGCATCTTCTGAACCAAATTTCAAAAAATTATGTTTTTGAAACAAGCACAAGGATCTCATTAAATTTATTTTATAAAAACATTTGATTATGATAAGAAAATATATTAATTGGGTTTTTATAATTTTGTGTTTTTTATTAAAACCATTTATTAATAAATGAAATATGACAAAATAGTAGATAAATATGATAATTTGAACAAACACATACATATATGTTACAGTGAGTTTATAATTTCAGTGAGTTTATAATCCAGCATGACGTTTAGGCATGTTACAATGTAATTTGTCTCATTATGTGATGTGAATACATGGTCACTCTATAATATGTATAATGCAAATAAAATAACACACTCGCAATAACAAATTTCACAAAATACAATCATTTTTATGAAGTGGTACAATTTAGCATGATGTACTACCAAGTGGTACACGAGCCAAAAAAGGTTGGGAAACGCTGGCTTAGCCTATTAACAGACTGATACATTGAATATGTATCAGTCTGTTAATAGGCTAAGCAGTATTGATGTGTCTTTTGTCTGTATAGATTAAGAAAAGTTCTTTATCAAAAAAAAAAAATTAAGGTAATTAAAGAGTTGCTTTTGTTATTGGAAGATTCTATGTATTTTACTTATAATGGTAATTTTTATAAGATTAAGGAAGGGTGGATAATAGGTTATATTATTTCTCCTTTAGTATGTTCAGTTTATATTAGTTTTATGGAAGAGGAAATTATTATTAAAAAGAATTGTTTATATGTAAAATTATTTGTCAGATATGTTGATGATTGTTTATTTGTAGTTGAAAATGATAAATTGAAGGAATTTGTAAATGAGTTTAATTGTTTTGATCCTTCTATAAAATTTGTGTTAGAAGGAGGGGGGGTTAGATTTTGGTAAGTTAAAATTTTTAGATCTTTTGGTGATTAGAAATATAGAAACTAATTGTTTATTGTGCAGTCATTTAGTTAAAAGTAAAGAATTAAGATCTATAATTAAACCTGATAGCTATCAGTCTGTATCTCATAAAGTAGCTGCTTTAAGGAATTGTTGTCATAGGAATATTAAATTAAATAATTCTAGTGGGGTAGCTTTGTTTCAGAAATATCAATTTTATAAAGATTATTTGAGTGTTGGATACTCTGATAAATTTGTTAAAAGTATTTTATTTAATAGTAATATTTGTAAGGATGTAAAGGTTAAAGAAAAATATGATTTTATTTCTTTGCCATTTAAATTGTCTTCTTATAAAATTGTGTGTAGAAATAGTAAATTGTTTGTAAATAAGAAAATTGCTTGGAAAAGGGGTGTTACATTGAATAATTTATTAAATAATACAAAAGAAGTTTTTGATAGAAAGACTATTCCTGGTGTAGTATATTTTATTCCTTGTTTATTTGTAAGAAGGTTTACATAGGTCAGAGTAGTTTGAGTTTAAATGAAAAAATAAAGGTTCATAAAAGTAGAGTTAAAAATAGATATCTTAGTTCTGCTTTGTATGTCCATGAAAAAGATACAGGCCACACTATTGATTTTGATGAAGCTAAGGTTGTCTTCTTTGAGAGAAATGAAATCAAAAGAAGAATTAAAGAATCTTTATTATTGAAAATTTATTATTCTGAAGCAATTAACTTATTTAAGTGTTCTTTTAATATTAAGGGTGGATGGGAAGTGAATGGATTTGTGGGTAGTTTTTAATAGTATATATATTGTGTAGTTTTTTTGTAGTTCTTTACACTTGAGAAGTCTGCTTGTAGCAGTGAAACCTTAGGTTGTGTTTTAATATTATTTTTATGCTGGTCTGGTTTAATTTTAGATTTGGGGTAGTTTTGATATATATATTGTGCCCTTTTCTATAGGTCAGTAATAGTTCATAGCAGTCAAATACTAAAAAATTTTAAATTTAGAATATGTTCTTTTAATACATTAATTTCTTTCTTTCTTCCCCTACTAACTGAATTTTAGTTATTAGAATCGTCGTCGAGGGCGCCACCAAGGATTTCTCTCTTGGAACCTGGTCACGTAACTTTACATAAACCTGGTCTTTATTTATTTTCGAATGACGATTCACTGATTATAAACTGTGATTATAATCTCCCAGGGGTTTTCCTTTAAGAACACTAACTAATTATTATAAATAATTCAAGAATTCAAGCATACGTTGGACAAAAAAAACTTTTAATTTCTTTTACTACTATTTATTATTAATAACCTTATAATTCTATCCGATCCAGAAAGAACTGACTTACAATTTCTGATTTTCCCTCTGTTTACTTTCTAATTATGCTTCCCAAATATTTACCATAGATTTACTCGCGCCTACACTAATACTGCGAATTCTAGCAGACGTGTATATAAGACGACTTATAGTATTTTTAATCTTTCCTGAAGTTTATTTTTAAACTCCACTTTCTTTGGTAAATAAATAAATTGCAAAAATCTTACAATGAACATATAAGTGTCTTTCGTTTTCTTATACTTTCAATTCTTTCCTTATTTTCTACTAACAAACGAGTAACGCCCCAAGGTTCTCTGTTACTTGGCGACGCACTTTTATACCCCCACCCTGTTGTTACTCTCTAGATCGAATAGATATTAAATAATTTAAAATACAGTTATTCCAATATTTCATAAAAAAATATTGAACGAAAATTGGCATTAATAGATTACAATATTAAACAAATTTATTTCCCCCCTCTATTGTTGAAACATTTGTAATAAACATAATAAATGAAAATTAAATTAAAGATAAAGTTCTATTACGCTTTACTTAGAGTTCTCATTAATTAAACATTTATAATTACCCTGATCGATCAGAGCGGAGTGGCCTGATTTTCATAGGTTTTACATTCCATTGGTCGTGCCTTTGTCCTTGTATATGCGAATTCCATGAGTGTTCCCTTGGTTGTCTGGCTAGCAATATCTGTTTCTTCCATTCCATAACTCTCTCGATAGCTTCATTCAGATGGAGTGGCGGTCAATTCCCCAAAGGGGAAGGTTGTGATAACTTTAGCCGCTATACATTTGACAAGAGTCCGCAAAAATTAAATTTCAATAATAATAATTTTTATTGTTCAAAACACAGCTGCTTTCTTATTGTCCTTGCTGGTCTCTAAAAGTCAAGTCAACTGATCTCTCTAAAAACGATCTTATCTCCACTCTTTCTTATCCTTTTTTTTTACTTAGCGTAATAGCAATTACTAACCAAATATTTTTACTTTGTGAAAGTTTCAACAATAGAGTATAATTACTACCAAGAATCTAATTTTGTTTTCTTTTCCCCACCCTTTTATCTCTCAAATTTTTCTCCCTTTTAATTAAACACTTTTAACATTTTTTTTTTTTTTTAATAAATTATATTCAATTTTATTTGTTTATTTCAAAATAAAAGTTCAAAATTTTTTTTACCCTTTCCATTAAATCAAAACCATTTGTTAATTAATTTTTTTTTTCATTTTACAAACTATTTAACTTCAAAAATATTTATGACAAATTATAAATATGTGAGCTTATATATATATATGAGCTGACTTAAAATATCAGCTCATTGCCCCATTTGTCATAAAAAACAATAAAAAAAAACTTTAATTGCCCCGTGGTGACTTGTCCCAACTTTTCTTGGGGTTATAGTTACTCGTACTCGCGGGTTCGTTACAGTTCTCCCATCTAACTTTACTTTCTCCACCTACCCCCTGGTCCTCCCATTCTATATCTTGTAATATTTCTAATGCTTCCTCAATGGATAACCGACGGTTTTCGCCAACTTACGTTGCACACTTGACGGGAGGTTAAATCTGATAGTTCGCACTATCTGGAATTGATCCATCGGATATGCCTCCAAGGCTCTCAATTTTGCTGCTTGACGTTGAAAAAACTGACTGTACGTACCGTCTTTGTCCGCTTTATACTTTTCTTGCGATATCTTCATGCGTATGGTTTCTTGTTTCTCAATGCTCCAAAACCCTCACAAAATCATAGTTTGATATTCTTGGAATGTAGGGGGTTTGTAATTTATCGCCTTCCACCATTCCCTAGTGGCACCACTCAAATGGCTTGTTGCTATTATGATCTTCTCTTTTTCTTTCGACCTATGGATGTAGAAAAAATCATCTAGACTGTCCAGGTAGTCAAAGGGGCTTTCCTCCCTTTCCCCTTTAAATGTTTTTATGTGTATAAATTTCGCCAACATGACCCTATTGAACTCTTCTTCTCCAGATTCGTTGAGCTTTTTTTTTATTACCTCTATCTCTCGGTTTATTTGTATAGCCTTCTTGTTCGGGATTTCTTTAGTTTCCCCTGTAAACTGCTCTGTCTCTTCGTTTTCTACCTTTTCTTTCTCTTTATTGATTTTATGGTCCTCTGGGTCTACGACTTCCCTCTTGTTTTCATTGTTCCTATTCTTTTCCCTCTCTTTTAATTTATTCACATCTTTCCTCAATTTTTGTATCATGCCTTTCATTTCTTTTATTTCTTTACGGTCTTCCATTACAATTTCTTTGAGCTCAGCGATAGCTTTCAATATTTCTTGCAACTGACACTGCTCGGGGTTTTTAAATGTTACCACCGGGCTTTCCATGCTACTTTCGTCCTCACTCATATTTTATTCTTTTGTTTTATTTAATTTTATATTCGAACTCATAACCTTCCCTACGAGAATACTGACATACCCACCACCATCTGAAATCCACCCCCTTACTAAAAAATTTACTCTCTCTTTTAACTCTAATCTCTGGGCGTTTCTCTTGTTAACGAGCCCGACATGTTGGAAGCGCCATTTTCTAACTTTCCTCCCCTCACTCCTCTGTGACACGACAACTTTCTTTCTTCCCCTACTAACTGAATTTTAGTTATTAGAATCGTCGTCGAGGGCGCCACCAAGGATTTCTCTCTTGGAACCTGGTCACGTAACTTTACATAAACCTGGTCTTTATTTATTTTCGAACGATGATTCACTGATTATAAACTGTGATTATAATCTCCCAGGGGTTTTCCTTTAAGAACACTAACTAATTATTATAAATAATTCAAGAATTCAAGCATACGTTGAACAAAAAACTTTTAATTTCTTTTACTACTATTTATTATTAATAACCTTATAATTCTATCCGATCCAGAAAGAACTGACTTACAATTTCTGATTTTCTCTCTGTTTACTTTCTAATTATGCTTCCCAAATATTTACCATAGATTTACTCGTGCCTACACTAATACTGTGAATTCTAGCAGACGTGTATATAAGACGACTTATAGTATTTTTAATCTTTCCTGAAGTTTATTTTTAAACTCAACTTTCTTTGGTAAATAAATAAATTGCAAAAATCTTACAATGAACGTATAAGGGTCTTTCATTTTCTTATACTTTCAATTCTTTCCTTATTTTCTACTAACAAACGAGTAACGCCCCAAGGTTCTCTGTTACTTGGTGATGCACTTTTATACCCCCATCCTGTTGTTACTCTCTAGATTGAATAGATATTAAATAATTTAAAAACAGTTATTCCAATATTTCATAAAAAAATATTGAACGAAAATTGGCATTAATAGATTACAATATTAAACAAATTTATTTCCCCCCTCTATTGTTGAAACATTCGTAATAAACATAATAAATGAAAATTAAATTAAAGATGAAGTTCTATTACGCTTTACTTAGAGTTCTCATTAGTTAAACGTTTATAATTACCCTGATCGATCAGAGCGGAGTGGCCTGATTTTCATAGGTTTTACATTCCATTGGTCGTGCCTTTGTCCTTGTATATGCGAATTCCATGAGTGTTCCCTTGGTTGTCCAGCTAGCAATATCCGTTTCTTCCATTCCATAACTCTCTCGATAGCTTCATTCAGATGGAGTGGTGGTCAATTCCCCAAAGGGGAAGGTTGTGATAACTTTAGCCGCTATACATTTGACAAGAGTCCGCAAAAATTAAATTTCAATAATAATAATTTTTATTGTTCGAAACACAGCTGCTTTCTTATTGCCCTTGCTGGTCTCTAAAAGTCAAGTCAACTGATCTCTCTAAAAATGATCTTATCTCCACTCTTTCTTATCTTTTTTTTTTAATTAGCGTAATAGCAATTACTAACCAAATATTTTTACTTTGTGAAAGTTTCAACAATAGAGTATAATTACTACCAAGAATCTAATTTTGTTTTCTTTTCCCCACCCTTTTATCTCTCGAATTTTTCTCCCTTTTAATTAAACACTTTTAACATTTTTTTTTTTTTTTTAATAAATTATATTCAATTTTATTTGTTTATTTCAAAATAAAAGTTCAAAAATTTTTTTACCCTTTCCATTAAATCAAAACCATTTGTTAATTAATTTTTTTTTTCATTTTACAAACTATTTAACTTCAAAAATATTTATGACAAATTATAAATATGTGAGCTTATATATATATGAGCTGACTTAAAATATCAGCTCAAAATTAAGTCAATTATATCTTTAAAGTACAATTTGAGACTAAAGCAAATACGTAGTATATAAAATTATAACGAATTATTTAAAAGTAGTTATGTAAAGCTTGAAATATTGTTGCATATGGTTGTAAAAGCTGGCCATATTAAATAACACAGCTATAAATAATTAAAAGTATATTTAATAAATTTGATTTTAATAGTTTAAGATTGATAAGTTAATAAATACAGTGTTTAAATTTATAATCATATTTAATAAACAAAAATTAATATATATTTTTAAAATAAACTTTATGATGGTGAAAATTATATCTAGTTCTATATTTTCTAAATTATTCTTCCAAATTTTTTATAATTATTTTATATAATTTAATAAGTGTATCAATTTTATTAGTCTAGGCAGAGAAATAGATTGAAAATCGTGTGTCAAAGTAATTAATCACGTGATTTTTAATGTATACTTTCACACACTGCTTGTTTGAATTAATAACAAAGTTTAAAATATTTTAAAAGTTATATTATAGAATTGGGTAGAATTATTGCCTATCATAAAAGTAAATAGTATTAAACATTAAGTTATCTATCGTATGTAATGTTTTAAGTAATGTAATAAAGACGAATACATTCATAATATAAAAATTAAATATTGTATTTAAATAAAAATAGATAAATTGAATATTAGAAAATGGAATAAGTTATTAAATGTTATTTTAAAAGTTATTTTAAATGTTTAAATAGTTTTAATAAAATAATAATTTATTTAAAAGTAATATTTTAAATAATATTTTAGGTTCATTACGTCATATTTTTTTATTTTCAAATATAATTCTGCTATAAATTGAAAATATGTAAATTTGTTTTCAAGTTAAAGTAAGAATTAACCAATAGGAATAGGTGTTCTTACAGACTATAAATATCGTCCTAACTAAGTTATAGGGGGAGATTAATAATGTATTGAAACCAAAGGAAGGTATATTTGCAGCTCTTAAAGAGATAGTATTTTTTTTTTTTAATTTTTTATTTTAGTCAATTTTTTTTAGTACTTTCTCATAATTTATTTGAAAAAAAACTAATTGATAATTTTTAACAGTAACTTGAAAAAAAAGAGAGTGTAAACTAAAAAAATATTTTAATAATTTCTTCAACATGCTTTGTTAAATTTTTTAAAGTTCTTTATCAGTGTATTTTATCTAAAAGTTTAACCTAAACTACACAATAAAAAAAAATGGATATACTACAAAATAAAATGGATATAAATTGTAATGCTGAAGAAATATTTGAATATTTATTGATACAGCTTTATTTATGCATAACCGGAGAATTTTTTTTGGTATATAAAAAACCACAACTCGGACATCATACGGAGTCTAATGAAAAATTGGAGATGCATTATTATTTATAAGCCTATCCAAGATTAATTTTAAATGGTAATAAGATAGTTATATATTGCATGAATTATTTTATATAGTATGATATTCAAAGGAATAAAATGTTATATCCTTTCTAAAGGTAACATTTTTTTTAAAAAAATATTTTCGAATGCAAAATTTAAGAAAGAACCCAGGAGATTATGTTATAGAAGCGTTTTTGATATTTGGAAAAGATTTGTTCAAAAAATACTTGAAGTTTTATTTTAAAAGAAATTTATAAAAAAAATATCAAACGAAAGTTTAAATGTATCAAGAAGGAAAACATAGATAAAAAGTGAACACATAGATGAATAAAAAATGGATCCATGGAAATACAAATAGTACTTAAAAGTTTATCGAATATTTTTAAAGTTAAATTAGAGGGATTGATGCATCGGATACACAGAGAATATTGGTAGAGAAGATTAAGAAGCTTCACGGGATTAATTAATATTATCGTCCTAAAAATTAAAACCAAGGATTATTTTCTAAATTTTACTGAATGGATTAATAATTATTTTATTTTTAAACTTTAATGCACTTGGAGAACATTTTTAAAAACTCTAGAGAAAATAATAAACATTTTGGGTTTATCAGGAACTATCGTCAAGAAAATATGTAACTATAGTTTTGATTCTTTTTATTTTGTTAACATAGTTTAAATCTAAATTTTTATATAAGATTAGGAAAACATAAAAATATTAATTTATTATTATTAAAATTTTATAATATAACAATCTAATAATTTAGCTAAAATATTTTAATATAAAGTGTATGGGTGTGAATTTTTTTTATATCTGCAATGCTCAAGTGGATAAAGAAAAGCCTACTGAACACGATGACTAGATAAAGGTTATTGGTAATAATAATAACTATTAATAATTTTATAATGTATATTTTTTTTATGTTTTCTTTAGATCATCTATGGATAGTAAGAATGAAGTATAAAAGTTTTTTTTTACTTATATGTACCGCATTTTATACAACATTTTAAAAAACATTATGAGATAGGATTGATTTGAAAATATGCATACGACAATTTTTTTTGATTTTTTTTTATTAGTAATATAATCCAACATAACAAATAATTATGTGATTCTTTTTAAAATTTTTATGATATGGGATATTCAAATATTGTCTAAGTAGATTGGATATGATTAAACATACAGAGCAATGAAGTAAGCAACTTTTCTTATGGGATCGTAAGATTGTTTAACTATTAATGAATTTTATTTATTGTTTTGTAAATGCAGATAGTCATTTATCGATGTAAGATGTAGAAAAATCTTGAGAAATAATGTTGAGATAGTGGCTTGGAAGTACTATAGTTAGCAGGAAACCAAGATGATGTATTTGTTATTTTAAAAAATAGGATGTTATAAGGAATGGAAATAATATTTAGTCTTTATGTGGTTATCAGCATAGTTAACATAGCCCTATGACTGATACACATTTTATTGGACAGTGTTTATATTTCTTTAAATATTCGATGTTCTAATAAAGCTGAAGAAATAGCTTTAACATCGTCCCTGTACTAGAGAATATTAGGCAGATAAATGTCCTACCTCTTCGCACTGTACCATGATTTTGAGATATGTTAAAAATAATACTCTAGCTTTCTTCCTTAATCCTATGCATCTGTTTTCGCTATCTTTATTTCATGTAACTGCATCGTTTAGTAAGATATTTTAAAAGAAATGATAAATAATTTAGAACTTATGTTATGCTATCGTTTTTGTATAAGATTAGTTTATTTGCTTATAAGAAGCAGAATATTATAACTTAAAATTGAAGATCCAAAGTATCCTAGGGAAAGAAAAGAATCATAAAATATATTTTGAATTTTATTTCGGAAATGAAATATAATTTTTAAAAATAAAGTATCTAAACAAAGATATTTTCTTTAAAGTGATAATAATTTTAAATGCTTTAGTATTATTTTTTTAAGAGAAAATAAGTATTGCATATTTTTTAAAATACAATAGTACAAAGTAAATTATGTAAACAATATGCATAGTATATTTTTTGTTTATTGATTAAAGTAGGGCTTAAAGAAGAATATATTATGATTAGTAAACATTGTGTGATAAATACTAAAATCTAGTACTTAATTTTGGAGAATATTTTGTGTAACATCTTTGACTTTGCAAGATGAAATTTTTAAATATTTTGAGAAATCCATACTCATTATAAAATTTTGATTTCTATGGAATGTTTTCTAAGTATGAATTTTTAAAATAAGATATTTTAATAATATTAGAGATAAAATGCTGTTGCTAATAAAGTAGATAAAATTTATTTGTAATAAGTTAACCATAATGAGAAACCAAATAGTAACATTTTTTTTTAATTTTGTTCTAAATCTAAATAAAATATAATTGAAATATAAATTATTTTTTTATAACCCGGTAGATCAAACTGTAAAGTAAAAAAATTAAGGATATCCACTGTAAATAATGTAAATAAATTATTTATTTGTTGTTAGTAATAAACTTTGTTAAATTTTGTTATTTCAAAAATTTTGTGTCAGAGTTATTTATTTCTCCACATCTCTGCATGAAAACACGATATATGCATAATAATCGAAACAAACATATAATTTTGCACAAAAAGATAAATAGAGAATTATTTAAGAATTTAAATATTATATTGGTATTGATTATAATTAAATAATCATAATCTTACATTATTTATTGGTCATAAATCAGTTATCACAATATTATATTAAATTCTATGCTATCAGTTGCCACACATATTTTGTTTGTCAGATTATTAAAATGCTACCAGTATTTATTATATCATTACATGAAGAATATTATTATTGTTATTTATTATTATTAGTTTAAGTGTAGTAGATTATGACATAAAATCCCTTCTCATATTTTACTACCGTGTTTTAAAATTAACTTAGAATAAATTTTATGAACCTGAGATTATTTTATCGAGCTAGATTATTATTAAATAGAAGATTAAGATTTAATTATTAGTTTAATCTTAGTGAGTAGAAGTTATTAAAGTCGTAAGAATACTATGAGTTTGTTATTTGAAATAGTAATAAGGGGGGATAGGGTTCTTATGCCATTGAGGTAGTATCCTGTAGGATATTGGCTCAATGTAATCTATCTTGTCATCTGTATTTTCACTTCAAGTCTCATGAAAATATTAAATATTTATTTAATATATTTTTATAAATTGAACCTTATTCAAATTTTAAATTTGAGCTAGTGAAATATTTTAATTTTAATGCTGAATATTTTAGTTATTAACTATTAACTGAGATAGAACCTGTTTTATTTTTTTACGTATATTATCTGGAAGTGAAGATGCACGAGATACAGGTTAGAATATATATATATATATAATGCAATTTATACATATATATTCAAGTTAAAAATTTTATATAATCAAAAATATGTTTCTTGTTTTTGATAAAACATTAATCAAACGTCTATACTTATGAAAAGTTTATATAAAATATATTTTTATTGTACTTATATGTTGTTCTACCTTCGTCATCAAAAATTAATTGTTAAATGCTTTTAAAAAAATTCGCACTTAATTAAATACATTTAGCTGTTAGTGATGGCACACAGATTAATATATAATAAAACTTAGGATGGAGAATGGAAAGAAAAGATAAGGTGGCTAACAGGTTTCTCTGCACATAATGGCTGAAAAATTCATGGCTTCGATAAAGCAGTAGTCATATCACACACATTAGCAAAAGAATCAAACTTCGAATTTTAAAATCCGTGGATACTGAATTTTAAAATGTTACTTTTATTAACTAGGCTATTCTGTCAAAGGCAATATTCAGTTAAAATGTTGTATACTAATCTATAAAGATCCTCCTGATTTCTCTTTCTATTCTTTTTTTTTAGGAAACCATTTATTAACAAATTGAAGAAATCAGAAAATTCACATAGATAAGTGTATAAAACGTTTACTGTTGTCTTTGGCAAAATAACATTGTTCATTTCAACAAAAAATTTTATTAGTAATAAATAGTGATTACATTTTGATAATGGATAAGTTAATGAATAAATTGTACAATAATATTATAAAAAGTTCTGATTAACATATGGCTAGAATATGTTAGTTAGTAGTTGTTATACACTTATGTGGTTAGGTATAATGAAGGGTTTGTGTAGAATATGAGAAACTGAGAACTTGATGAATGTTATTAGCTTTTTTTTTTTTTTTTAATAACACGACTATTTTCTTTTTAATATTGTCTATTCTAGAATTCTGGGTAGGTGGGAGTTGACAATCAGGAAAAGGATAGAGCGGTTAGAGACCAGGTGTCGTCAAAGACTTTACTGGAGGCAAGGAGCTGATCACGTTTCTTGATTTTTTTGAGAGTCTGGTAAAACAATGGTATGATTTGTGGCGGGGTAATTCCATGAGAGTTTTGCATCTCACTATCCATATGGAATAAAGGACAAAGATAGAGAGCCTTATTATTGAAAAAGTTCCACTATTAATGGCATTTTCAAGTGAGAAAATCATTTCAGATCTTATGTAAGAATTGATTATGATTATATCTTTCAGTATTTTAAGTCTTGGACAGCGGTGTATAATATGGTCTGTGGTTTCATCTTCACGAGCACATAAACCACATATAGGGTCAATGCTAGTAAAACCTCTTCGGTGATAAAGAAACCAATTTGTGGGAAGCGATCAAGATTAATTTTAATGATGAAGTCCAGGAATTTGGGTTCAAGGCTCCATCTTTTGAAGTGTGTAATGAGTCTTTGGTTGGTTATTTTTAGGCTGGTTTTAATGGGTTGTTGATTATAGTTGATTAGATTGTATGCTTCCCACAAAGTGATTTTTTGGTTAAGGTTAGAGGACATCGTCAAGTTATAAAGTTGTAGATGATCTATTAGCAATGATATCCATGAACTGGAAAAGGGCGGGGGACGATCAGTTGGTGTAATTTTTTCATAATGTTGGAGTATCCATAGGAGAGGATCAGATTATGTAGAATATTGTGAGTTTTTTGTAAAATGATTGCCTGTATTGAGTGGAATGACAGTCCATTGAACCTGCATGGTCGTTGGATACCTCGCAAAGCTAATGGAACAGTCCTTCCTCTCCAGAGAAGTTTGGTGCATAATCGGTTAATTTTATTTTGAAACTGTTTAGTGATTTTAATGAATGGAAGATAATATGAGATTTTTGGCATTATGATCATGTTGAGGAGGCTAACCTTTCCATATAATGAAAGGTATACTCTAGAGAGTGAAGTGGTGATGGCTTCAGTTGATTGGAGGATTGCATCTTGAATCATTCTTGCCATTGCAGTTGGAGGTTTGAAGATTGGGAAGCAAGGTATCTTTGTGGTATAGCAGAAAAGGAAGAGTTGATTTGTTTACAGACATTATCTTCCAGATGGAAGATTTGTTAAAATTATTTGTAGGAAGTTTCACTGTATTTCTGTTTAAGATGTTCATGAGATGGGGAAGGTATTAATGGTGGGAAGAATGTGTATTATTTGGAATAATGAAATTTATTGGAGAAGGAAGGAAATAGGGAGGTTAGAAGAGGGTGTGTGTGGGGGGTAAAATAACATTGTTAGTTAGAGTATTGCCTTAAATTCAATATTAAATAATCTAAAAGTACCAGAGTCAATTCTTCGCTGGTACTATCTTGATCAGGCCAGCAACCATATGTAGAAAAGAGAAAAATATCACCCGAATTACAGTGTTATATACTAACCCGTGTGAATGTATTTGTAAAGTTTAAGTAAAGCTTGAATTTTTTTAAAACGTTTTGCCATTAGTATTAGATAATGGAAATAGTCCAGCATACAACTACAACTACAATACCATCATCACAAACTTGCAGATAAACACGAAGTATAATATTATTAATTTTGTTTTAGGATCAGTCATTATTTATTCTATTCCATTAACATTTATTGTAATTTTCAATAATCAATGGAAACTATATGTTAATGCCATATTCATAACTATCTAATATCCAATTATTATTTTTCTTTAGTAAAAAGCATTGGAATTGAACCCATACATCTGACTGGCCCACTTTATTTTTTGTGCTAAGCTAGTAAATTAGGAATCAAAAATGCCCTGAAGTTAGGAATCCAATCTAACTTACTTGATTAGTTATATAAGTCTCACACTAGGCCAAAACTATGTATTTTGAAGATTTTAATTTTACACTAATAGCAAAACTTACATGATTTTCACTTACTTTAAACATTTGCATTAGAAACACTAAGATCATTTTTACTCTACTCCAAATCCATTAAATAGAAGCTTTAGTAATTAGTGAAGACCGTACAAAAAACTATATCTAAACTATGTTTTGGATATTGACTTTTTTCAGTGATGTGCTTCCACACATTTATTAGCCAAGTTAATTATACAATCCAAGCTGAGGAATTGATATCCAAAAATACACTAAGACTTGGAACTCAATGTGACTTCTAAATGTGTATATGCTAATCTATTGTTTTTTACCAAAAACACTAGTAGTCAGAAACTATATTAAGGATGTAAAACTATTTTCTATTATATCTGTTGATTGTTTAAGTTTACCATTTGTGGTCTTGGAATAGGATAAAATGAATTACTACTTCCAATGCAGATGTTGAAAATAATAATCATGTGATGCTTTGTATGATATTAATATTACTAATATTAACATTTTACATAGTTAGGATTGATTTAATCATAAATGCTATTCTGTGCATTTGTTTATTTAAGTTTTATATATCATCATCATTATTTTTCAACAATTATCAATCTACTACTTCAGGTTGCCTGTCTTTCCAAGTTTAATATACTATTTCCAATCCATAGCTTCTTTTTTTTCCACATCATTCCAGCAAACCTTCTTATTTTGTTTATCTATCTCACACATAGATTTTTTCTAGATCTTTTCCAATCTTTTGAGATCCAGCTTAAAACTTTAGTTATCTATCCAATATTATTTCTTCTAACAACATGTCTGGCAGAGCTCCATTTAAGTTTCTCTTTCAATAATATCCATTATACCTAGGTGTTTTCTGACCCATTTATTTCACATTTTATCTTTTCTTGCTACTCACAACTTATATATCTTCATACTTTATTATTTTTTTTAATTCTATATTTTGTTTTTCTGTTAAGAATCCAAGTTTTAGATCCATAATTAAGCACCAGTAAACCCTATTTATTAAACCGTTTTTAAAGTATAAAGACATATTTCTTTTTAATACTAAATGGTTTCTATCGTATACTTTCCATCCAATAACTAATTAAGATTTATAATGTTTCTATTCCCATTCCTACCCTGTGCCTTTTGATGCCATTAGTAGAGTGTGTGACTTGGGATCAGTAGGTCCCAGGATCGATTCTGACATTCACAATTCTGGTAATGGAACCATATACCTTTTTTAATCCCTATTAGTCTATTTGATCAAAGTATTTACAATTAACTTATTCTAATTCATTACCATGATTTTCTTTGTTTAAAAAAAACTTTAATTATTATTTAAATCTTTTTTATCGTTTATCTTTAATCATACTCTTTTGATCACATGATTACTCTAGTAAAATTTGTTGATGCTTTGAATCATTATTTGCATAAACAATCTCTGCATATCTAAATAATTTAAATCAGCTATTTCTTTACCTGTTTTTTTAATGTCTACAAAAATTTCATTATTTTTAGTTGCTTTATTATTATGAGCTTTAATAATTAGTACATACCTTTATTATTATATAATGAGCATGTCAATAGCTCTTAACAAGTTTTTCAGAATATCCCTATTCCTAGACCGGTTTCATGCTTTTGGCATTCCTCAGTGAGGTACTAGGTTGAATGCCAAAAGTATGAAACCAGTTTGGGTATAGGGATATTCTGAAAAACTTGTTAAGAGCTATTGGCATGCTCATTATATAACATGTAAATACAAATTTATTAAATTAAGTCACATGATATATGACTTGATTTTCTTGAAAATACTTTTATTATTATAAAGTTTTTTGTAAAATCTTTCTACAAACTTCATGGTGTCTTTTTAGTAATAATGTCATCTTTTTTTATTATTCGAAAAGCAACTTTTCTTTAAATACTTAGATGATATTTTATATAAACTAGCATTAATCTGAATGCCGCCATTAATTTAAAAACTTTTATTAGAGGACAAAATTACAAAGTATTGTTCTAGATTCATTGTTTTAATTACTGTTATGTAAAAATTTTGTGTTGGCATAAATATGGGTATATTATTTATTTTGAAGTGTATACAATATCATTATCATCAATTTCAACTATTATTAATTCACTGCAAGATGAAGGTCTCTCCAAGTTCAATCCATCTTCTCCAATATCTAGCCTCTCTTCTCCACATCACCCCAGCACATTTTCTTATTTCATCCACCCATCTCACATGTAATCTCTCTCTAGCTTTTTTACAAGCTCTTGGTATCCGGTTTAAGATTTCAATTGTTCATCCATTATCATCTCTTCTAGCAATATGTCCAGCCCAACTCCACTTCTCTCTATTAATTCTTTCAATGATGTTAGTAACATTAGTAACACTTGTTTGTTCTCTCACATGTGTATTTCATTTTCAATCTCTTTTCATTACCCCTAATATACATCTGTCCATACTTCATTGAGTAGTCTGAAGGCTTTGTATTGCTCTTCTGTTAAATGTCTATGTCTCAGTAAAAATTAGCAACACAATTATTAAAAACATCCCTTTTCAAATACATAGGCATATTTCATTTTAATATTAAATTATTTCTACCAAAAGCACTCCAACCATGTTTAATTTAATTTCGTCTATTATGTTTCCATTTGTAGTAATAATATGACCACAGTATTCAGTTGGTAACTTCTCCTAACTCGTCACTATTTTTATTTTTTTTCCTTTTGAGACAATCCATTGAACATTATTTTAATGTTTAACATTTACTTTAATCCTACTTTCTTACATTTTTTTTTATATAATATACAAAAAGGTATTACAAAGTATATAACTTATAGCTAGTAAAATCTATAATTATTCAAATTTTTATCACAGATTGATTTTATAATGCGTGGGAAAATTTTTAGTGCTGAAATCCAAAATTTTACCTTGGAACTAACTATTTCGGAATCACGGTAGTCTGTCTTTATAACTTTATTTATCACTTCATTTTTCAAGATATCTTTAATATTTTTCTGCCTCACTTTACAGAATTAACAGATGCTTATTTTTTCTGAATTGAGTTTTTAAATATTTTTATATTATTTTTTCTTAATATTGCCTTGTTTCAGTTGAAAATTGAGTGATTAATTCCTTATTTGTATCAGCTACCTATATAATAGTTTTTAATAAAATATTAGTTGTTTTTTTATATTGATTTCACTCACGTCTGAGCCATTAAAGTCTGTTAATATTTTAAAGTTATTTTCAAGTCTTACTTATACAGTGAAATGCTTCTGAAATTTAGGAATATCAACTATTAATATTGTCTTTATCAACATTATGTTATGTCTCAATAATCTAAATCATTTTCACTTTATAGACTATTGCAATCTCGAAATATATAATTGTTATTAGACAAATCATAATTCGTTCCGCTGTGTCTTCAGTTATTTGTTTTTATATCCACTTCAACTTAGAATGTTTTCAAGAATGAATTAATAATAAACAGGGTTTCCTTCTGAAAAATTTATACTGTGTACTTTTATTTTCATAACTAAATTTGCAATTTTAAAATGTCGATCTAAACCAAATAGCGTGGATAGTTGAGGGTCGTGTGAAAGTCTGAGTTCAAACCCCCTATATATTTCATATTGGAGTACAGATATGAAAAAGCCTGTACTGTAGAAAAATTCATATCTACTTAAAAAAAATGTATTGGAGCATATATCTAAATTATATGCATTTAGTATCAGACTATTTTAGATAAAGATTAGCAACCATGATTCAAATTTATTGCAAATTACGTGTTACCAGACGAATTATTGAGAAATGATAATTTAGTTAGAATGTTGTGCATCAATGATTTACTTAATTTAGAGTATTCGACAGATTGTATGAGCAATGGTGTAATTTCAGAACATAGTGATTGTGAAAATATTGACGAGAAGTCTTGCATTTTCCAGAATTATTGTAGAAACTTTACAGTTCATGAAGATGGCATATGATTCAGACAATGTCCATAGTAAGTGTCAGTAAAAAGGTGACTGATTCTCTCCCAAGCTTTATGCAATCGCATCTGAAAATCAACACGTTACATAGTGACATTGTTTAGCTAATTACTACAAAATTTTAAGGTACTAGCATGTTCAGATTATCCTAACAATGTTTTTTTTACTTTAGCCCATGATGGAACAGCATATTAACATTAAATATTGTTTAAATTGGCAATGGTGCTACTTAAATATTTGATATAATTTAAAAGTGTTTATGGTAGTGAAACCATGAATCACAAGAATATTTTCAAGTGACTTAAAAAATTTTATAATGGTAGGGGGAACATTGAAGATGGTTTATAAAGATGTGAAAGATTAAATCTTAAATATTAAATAACTATAGCTTCATTAATATATGCAAAAGAATGCATAATTATATTTTATATCATAGTTTGTACTTCACATACATTAGCACCTTAAAATTTTTATGGTAAATAGCTGGCCTACATTGCCATGTAACACATGCATTGATTGACAGATAACACTACAGGCAGCTTGGAGAGAGACCCTGTTACCTTTTTACTGGGTTAATGTATTACCAGAATTTTTTGATTGGCTGTTAATCTCAGTAATAAATGCAGAATAGGTAGAAAAAAGTTTTTTTTACTAAATGAAGGGTTAAACAAAGTCATGCATTGACTTCAAAAACAAACACTAATTCCCCAAATATAACACTGTTAATTTTCTTTTTAAAGAATTGCATATTACAAATGAATTAACTGATAAATGTAAAGCCTGAATGTTTTAAGGTGTACCATAATATTAATGAATAAACCAATATGTTGTAACAAGCAAATATTATATTTGAACGAACAAGCTGGCATAAAAAAAAGCAAGCCCCAGTGCAATGTTGTCACATTGGGTATATTTTAAAAATTATATTATTTTCAGATGTACTTATATTAATTCCAATTAGTATAAACCAAGTCAAGAATGATTCTCTTTGTTAAAAATTGTATTTATTTGAATCAGAATTCGCTAATAAGCCAATAAATATCACATGTTCACCATTTCTTATGCTTGCTTTTAACTATTATTAAAACAGGCAAAACTTTCTATATGTATTGCCACTCAGTGCAAGCCAGAGTATGAGTTCAGACATATATGACTATATAAGCTTGGATTGAAAATGTTATAGTGTTTTCAATTTAAGACTCATAGTTTTGTAGTTAAGTAGAGATAAAAGATGGCTGCTGGAAAGTTGCATTAGATCTTAAGATCTAGATGCAGTGCTCTCAGATCCAAGGCTCCTCACTGATGAAGGCCACAAGCCAGAAACTAGTCTGGGGATATTGGATGAGTAGGCATTAGATGGGGATTTTATGCACAAGCCTTCTGGCATTCATTGATTACTGCACTGAGTGTCAATACGTATAGAGAGTTTTGCCTGTTTTAATTCGCTAATAAAATAAATATTCAAGAAAAGAAAATACAACTTTTAGCATTATATGTATTTTATTTTGCTTACTCAAATATTAATTCAATAAAATTGCACCAATTGGTACTTTTAATGTAGAAATAATTACTTATTTCTTATAAATTATAAATACAACTTGTGCAATTTTATTGAATCAATATTTGAGAAGACAAAATAGTATAATGCAAAAATATGTATTCATTTCTTGAAAGTTTTATTGCAAATCCATTAATAACATTGTCATCATTTAACTTTATGGCAAATTCTGATTCAGTAGATAAAATTGCTAATGAAGAGAATCATTCTTGACATATGATAATTTCATATTAATATAATCAGAACATTGTGAAACTTTTAGGTATACATGTTGCGTATAGCTGAAAAATCTGCACTACCACACAATCAGCATTTCTACAATTGTATTACTTCTTGCATGATAGTCATTGTAAGGCCTACAAATTTCTAAGTTTTGGCAAAAAAAAATAAAGAAAATGTAATTACATTTAGCAAGTAACAAAATATTGGGGGGGGGTCACAAAAGAGTAAATCATGCAGGCTTTGGGTCTTGATAAATATGGAGCATTGCACCATTCACACTGTTCTTAGGCCTGCTCTGTTTGAATGTAAGATGAACTTACTTTTAGATTATATAATGTTAAAAAAAGAAAGATTAGCTTTTTTTTTCAATTAGTACATAATTATCTATAGAATGTCATTTAATTTTTATTTGTGTAAGCTTGTGGTTAAGACCTGTAGAGGTCCCTACCTTTGCATTTTCAAGCACACATTCTTGAGGTTTATTGCCTTAGTAAATATTACTTAATTGTAATTAGAAAGTGAAACACAATCTTGCAAAAGATGGTAGTAATCTCTTTGACTTTTCTTTTTCTTGATAATTCTATATTATAAAACATTACACCTTGATGTTACTTGTTACTAATCACAAACTTTTTCTAGGTTTAATGCAGTAGTAGGGATTCTGGAGCTCAAAATCCAGAGTCACTGCACAGTTTTGTCATTTCCGGCAGGCAATCAAACTTTTTATAAACTCTAGAGCAATAAAGCCATTTGAGATTTTGTTTTTCATTATCACAAAGTGTCAAAAGTACTCAAAGTCAGAAACAATGAGAATTCATAATTTAGCAAATCAAGCAGGGTAACATTATCACACTACATCTTTTTGCTTCAACTGTTGGAGTCTGTTTTTTCATCAATTTGAAATTGTAAATATAATGAGATAATATTAAGATTGTGATCATTGAGATGAAAGCTCATGTTTAGAAGTTATCAAGTAGGGCTGGTTGATTGTCATTAGAGCATTATCTAGCTAAGTTAAGTTAGTATTAAACCACTAAGCATCACATAATCACTATTCTTTATGCTTATACAAGCTGTTTACACAGAAGCTGAGTTCTCCCATACAGTAGCATCACTCAGTGCAAGCCAGAGTAATCAGTGTATGCAAGAATGTTTGTGCATAAAATCCCTACCTAATGCCTACTCATCCAATATCCCCAGACTAGTTTCTAGCTTATGGATTTCATCAGTGATGATCCTTGGATCTGAGAGCACCCACCTAGATCTTAAGATCCAATACAACCCTCCAGCAGACAACTTTTACTTGCTTTTATATTCAAGGCTCCTCACTGATGAAAGCTGCAAGCTAGAAACTAGTCAGGAGATATTGGATGAGTAGGTACTAGATAGGGATTTTATGCACAAACCTTCTTGCATTCATTGATTATTCTGGCTTGCACTGAGTGGTGCTACTGTATGGAGAGTTTAGCCTCTGTGTAAGGTAGATCAGATTGGTTTGTAAGTGACTTTTAGACAAAATTTCTTTAAAATATCATTGTAGATTTTAACAAAATGCTTATACTATAATAGTAATTGTCCCTGTAAAATATATAGACTTTTAAAAAGGCAGTTTTTAATATTACAGAATGAGACTATGTATCTG
The DNA here is from genome assembly GCA_028023455.1 of Epiperipatus broadwayi. Taxonomy (NCBI): domain Eukaryota; kingdom Metazoa; phylum Onychophora; class Udeonychophora; order Euonychophora; family Peripatidae; genus Epiperipatus; species Epiperipatus broadwayi. The sequence continues at coordinate 2,436,291 of JAQFVV010000040.1, forward strand.
GGACACACACAACAAAAACTTAGTGAGATATGGCTATGAAGAATAATAATTAAGAACAGTTTGTAATAAGAAAAGTTAAATGCATCCAGTTAATTTATTCCTCCATGCATCATTTTATATTTTAAAAAATGGGATACTGATTTGATATCTAGCAATAGGCATTATGGGTGATCAGGTATGTAGTTGTGTGAATGTAGAAAACTTCTTGCTGGATTATATTTACATCTGCTTCAATGTAATCTTTACAATCATGTTAGTAACAATGACGATATATGGTGCAAACAGGCTGTTGACTTAACAGGGCAGATTAATTTCCATTGCTTATATTTCTTTAACGCATTCAAACACATAGGCTTGTATAATAGCACTTGATAATTAGCACTATCAAAATCTTACATTTTAACTAATAATTAAGATGACTACTATACTTTGTATCTTTTTATCCCATATCTTTAGTAATATATAGAACTAATGTTGAAGGTTTTTAAAGCAATTTTTTTTTTTGTAAAACCAAAGTTAAAAAAAAAGTAATTATCCAGAATAAGAATTACCTGATACTTATTATATTATAGGTATTCATATTTGTTTTGTTTAATTAAGCTTTTTTTTCTTTTTTGCAAGATTCTTTTTTTTTAATGTTTAACTAATGGTGATAACATAAGGGCTTTTTGCAAGAAAGCTATAGAATGTGTTTGTTTAATTTTCAAAGCGCACACACACACACACCATAAATCATTTTGTGCTGGTTGCAGTAATGGCAGTTTATTTTCCAGTGAAATGAAATTTGAACTGGAGTTCTTTATAAATTCTTTAAGATCTCAGTCGATTTAATTTTCATACAACGATAATTTGATTTAAGATTTCTTTGAGATCTTAAGCAATTTTTGGTCCTTTTTTAAAATCTTCGTTTGTTTATTATCGGTCACAGATTTAATAAACTAAAATTGACTGAGATTGTATTTGCTTATTTCAAACTTGAGACACATTTTTAACAATTTTTGTTCATTGAAGTGAACATTTTCAAATAGGAAATTCATATAAGATCAATATTCAGCAATGGTAAACATTATAACTGAAACACACAGGCTTATTATATACCTGTGTCTATATATGTAATATATAGGGTATATGAGCACAGACTTTCACACAAGCCACTACTCTCCACATTATCTCATAACACTGATACACTTGAACACATATATGTTGAAAAGATAAATAATCACCAATATACATATTTCATGCTAAACCAGCAATCATCAGTTGGTCCAGATTATCAGTATGAGGATTGGCTATTTTAATATATATCTGAGCACTTGTGTGGAGATGATAATCTGGACCAACTGGTGATTGCTGGTTTAGCATAAAATACGTATATTGGTGATTATTTATCTTTTCAACATATGTGTTCAAGTGTACCAGTGTTATGAGATAGTGTGGAAAGTGGTGGGTTGTGTGAAAGTCTGTGCTCATATACCCTATATAATGGTAGATATTATAATATTTTATATGTCTGTGTATGTATGAATAATAAAACTAGAATCGATTTCATAAATTTATTATACCAAAGATAATTATAATAAATAAATATTAGCTTTAGCCAGCTTGCAAGTCCCTTCCAATAGCATTTAATTTCTACAGAAAAAAAACTGATTGTAAGTTAATATAATTAATATTGATATAATAAATTTTTATAAATTTAAACTCCAGCTTTATTTTCTTATCTGTAAATATAAATATAGCGTTTCAATAAAAATTTTGAATTTTTTTTTTAAAAAAACTTTATAAATAAAATAGTTTTTAATCCATTAAATTTATAATATAAATATCACTCACTTTTATCCTACCTTATTATTAATCCGTTTAAACACCATAATACTAGCCATAATAAAGATTATAATGGAAGTGAGACTAATTAAAGCTATTAAACGTTTTTCTGAAGATGTCCAATTTCTTGCATTATGTGGCTCTTAAAAAAATTTAGAAAATAAAAATTGCATTTATTTTGAATCAAAGCATTATATATATTATGTGAGAGAAAGAGATACAGACTATTTTTCTGGGTGCTATTAATATAATGATAGATAAGCATAATAATTTTAATGAAGGCTAAAATTTCACTGGGACTAATACATACATATTAAAGAGTATGTCTCTGGTTATACAATAGCATTTTATTTGCCTTAACAAATTCAAAGATCTATTTAGATTTTTAACTTCTGTTGTGATGTGATGTAATGCACTGTGACTTCTCCTTATATGGAGTCAGGAATCTTTCAGCAACTATGCCCAGAGAAACCTGTTAGACACTTTACCTTCCCTTTCCATTTTCCACCCTAAGTTTCCCATATCCTGCTCCATCCCATTTCTGAAACATAATCTTTGTAAACTTCATGGCCTTTATATCTAAATCTCCCTTATCTTTTCCAAACCCAGCATAAAAATCAATAACACTTTCTGTATAATCACTTTTCTTATATTTATTCTTCCACACCTTAATTATTTATATCCTTTCTGTTTTCAGGCATTTACATTCAATTAACTGATGCCTAATATTTTCTATGCCTTCCTTACATAACTTGAAGACTGAATCACTCACATTTCTCTATTTATGCATATATTCCCTTGTTGCTAATGATCCTGTTTGAGCTTAAATAGTAAACTACTTTCCTTGTTATTATCATAAATTAACTCACGCCCAATATTAAGTTTACTTCTATATATACTTAAACTCTTTTTACTCTCCATACTAGTTTTCCATCTCTCTAATTACATATTCTTTATTAATGCATCTATTTTTCTATCCCATTCCTTACAACTATAACACCCAACAATTCTCCTAACACAATCATCCCAGCTTTTGTACAAATATACTGATATAAATTCTTTATCCAAATTTTCTGCTTACTGCATTACCTTTCTCACCCATTTTGTTACCTGCCATTTATTTATAACCCAATTAAATACTATTTTGACTATTCTTTTATTATCCATAAACTTCAATCTACCAACCTTTTTCATTTTGCTTTTTGCATCCCTCATATAAAAACTTGACCATCCCATTGTCCTTGAATTGCCTCCTTTGCTGTCCACACATCTGCATCTAATTCATGTATTCCTGCTTCTCTTTGTACTTTTTCCAAGTAATCTAATACCCCTTTACTAAAACATACCACATCATTACCATATGTTAACCCTGCTACCCCATTACCTTCCATGCAATTTTAGCTACATCATATTTATTATATAAAAATACTGTTAATTTCTTTATTAATCCCTTTCCATAGATCCTCTATTTCATATCAGTAATTTACTAATACTTTTTATTTTAATGACAAAATATATTGCTTAGAAATATTTTTCATAAGTAATCTTTTATCTTTAAAAAAAAATAGTTATTTAAATCTTTTTTTTACTAGTACAAGATATAAACATTTTTTGTTTGTTAATAATTATGATTAAATTATTATAAATGCAACATGCATCTACTATAATAAGAATAATTAGAATTTTTATTCGTTTATCTAGCCTATGATTTTTTTAAAAAAACAGCTTAGCTAATAACAAAACAATTCATTAGAATTATTTAATTCTGCCATTGACTTCAGAAATGCCAAGTAGTTCATGGATTGCATTTGATTACATCTATAAACTCAGGAATTGTTAAATCCATTTGTAAAGCTAAGATGTGAGAAACTACCATGGGTTATCCTGAATCTGTAGATGAGACTCCAATAAGATTTAGGAAAATCAAATTCATCTGCCTTTATAGTTGAATCTGTAAAAAAAAATGTAAACATCACATGATCACCATTTCTTATGCTTACTTATAACTGTTATTAAAACAAGCAAAAACTCACTATATGTATTGCCACACTGCAAGCTAGAGTAATCAATGGATGCCAGAAGGCTTGTGCTTAAAATCTCCAGATCCAAGGCTCCTAACTGACAAAAGCCACAAGCCAAAAATTAATCTTGGGGATATTGGATGAGTAGGCACTAGATGGGGATTTTATGCACAAGTCTTCTGGCATCCATTGAATATTCTAGCTTGCAATGTGGCAATACATACAGTGAGTTTTTGCCTGATTTAAAAACAATATATTTGGAATCTCATAAAAAAATCCATTTTAGCTATAATTCTTCAGTTATTTAAAAAAAAATGGTTGAACATCTAGAAAAGCAATCTTGATTTGAGATAAATTTGATGTGATGAAATTGTATCTTGAGTTATTAGCAAGTCTGATCATTTAATAGTTTTTTTTTATTATAATCATTAGATATCAGGTGAAAGAATGCAAAAAAGAACATTAAGTCATTGCAAAAAAATAAACTTAAATGTGTCAGTAATATTTTTCTTTCTAATATTTAATTGAGGATTTAGAAGAGCAGTACGGGCATTTTATCTTTTAAATAGGTATGCAATATTTATTAATAAAAAATTCCAATATTAAAAAAGAGTGTCTGTGAAATATCTGCATCATAACCTTAAGGATTTCCAGCCGGGTATCCTAATGTGATCTAAGGTTACTTCTAAATTGCACATTATGCAATTGTGATTTATAAAATGTTTCTCTTTTTTAAAAAAATGGAAAACTGAGCATATTATCTTTGTTAGATTAAAACTAAGTCTTCAGTCTTAAGAGAAACATTTTATAAATCACAATTGCATAAAGAGTTTTCCTATCATTACTATGAGGCTTCTATTTCTGAAAAGGGTCTAATTTATCTAAACTAATGTCATGCTTTTATGACATCAGCTTAGATAATTTTTTGGTTTCTATATCTGAAAAATCTCTGATAAATATCTAACTAAAATAGATGATCTTAATCATCATACATTCTCTAAAAAAATACTCTTTTTAGGAACTTACAACATGATCCATATTGATAGTCAATCTCAACCATCTTGCCTTACTATCACCAACAAACAGATATTCAGAAATTCCTATTCTCATATCGGGAACCAAAATACCTTGATTTCCTTATCAAAATCAATTTAGAAGCTCTACCTCATAATCATTTCTAATCACAGAGAATCTGCATGCTAACATTGACCACCTTTATTCTCTTTGAAATAAGTCTGAAGAGACAATATATCACTTTCTGTTCATTGAGTCAATTACTAAATGATGCACTTCCTCTATTTCCACTCTCACTGATAGCCTAAAGCAGAGTCTTTTACCTTCAATTAGGATTACTACTTTCCTTATGTTTACTCTTTGGATCCTAAGATGCCATTTTGCATCAATTCTACACCTAGAAAATTATGATAACTGTTTTACAATGAAATTTCAAAAACTAAAAACACACAGGGTGCTTGCTCCTCCAAACATTGTTGATACTACATGGATCCTGGTCTCTCTTCTGACTCCTTTATAAATAGATACTTCCTTTCCTTTTTTATTTTTTATTTTTGTATATTTTTGCTATGTATTTACAAGACGTGCATTTTGTAATTTATACACTATTGTATTTGCCCATTCTTTGATTATAATTTTTGTAAAATGTACCTTTTGTAATTTATATACCATTGTATTTGTCTGTTCTTTGATGATATACTTTATAATATCTGGATGAATTTTACATCTTTGTAAAAAAAAACTTTGCCTAATAAAAATTATTTATTTTTAAAATAATAGATGATAAAATTGGCTCTGTGGGTAGACGGTACTATAAGGCTTTGTATCTATTATAATTGTAATTTATATTACAAAATATTTGCTAAGTATATTTGATTATAATACATGTTGTTGCTTTGTAAGTCTTTAACACATCTGAGATGCAAAAATTAATCGCCTATGCTAATTTATTAGTGTGCTGATAATTTATAGTAAATGTTATAGTGTAAGATCTTTTATTATCAAATGAAGATTATAAAAAGTCTAGAAAAAGTCCACTTGTAAAATGAATGGATAAAACAAGACAGTTTGCTAATGTTATGCAGAGATGAAAGCTATGGATCGGAGAAACTAAAAATTTGTATAGAGATCTTCATTTTGCAGTGGACTGACAATATTTGAAAATAATAATAATTAGCAAATGGATTATCTAATACAGATACAAACTTTTTCACAGATAAACAGAATATTTAAAAAAATATTAAATAATTAAACAAAAAAATATATACTTTAAATTACATTATGTACACTAATATTTGACAATTCAATACAGATACAAACTTCATTGAATCAATAGGTAATCGTTTTAAAAATATATAATTTAATTTTACTTTCAAAATAAGATTTATTAACATAATATTAATCTTTGAATTTACATGTTATATCTAATGATATACAAGATTCAAACTATGATTTACAATGCAGAACTTGATTTATAGAGTAAAAAGAAAAACCTTAAATTTTATATGCATACATCTTGCTATTCCTAGCTTCTCTCATAGTCTACTAGGCAACCCCTGACCTTAATGGCAACTAGATAGATCACAACTACTAAGAATCACATCATCTCCACCATCCAGAAGATGAGAAAATGAAAACCCATACTAATCCCCGCAGCACCCAGGTCCCACCCACACACCCTGCTAAGGGCCTCATGGTACTTCCAAAGCTCAGACTCTCACATCCAATGCCCTTACTAATCCCCACAGCACCCATATTCCCACCAAACCCAGGCCTGCAAGACCTTCCAAGCACCAGATCCTGCCATCCAGATGGCAAAGATGAGTGACACAGCAGCACTGATTTGAAGTTTAAACCATAGTAGAACTCTCTGGCCTGAATCACCCAAGCATGAGATTCTCTCATCTTCACAGCCAAGACAAGCAACGCTGCAGCATTAATCAAAAATTTAAATCTTACATGCTTACATCATATGTCATCTACAGATTATCACATAGTCTTATAAGCAACCCTTGAATCACATAGAGAACAAAAAGATCAAAACCACAATGCATCACATCATCTTCACAACTCTGAAGATGAGAAAGATAAAATCCATACTAATCCCCATAGCACCCACATCTCAGCCCCTCACCCCACCCCAAAAAAAAGAACCAGAATACAGGCTTCAGGAACCTTCCCAAGTTTCATACTCTCTCATCTAAAGTCCATGCTAGAACTCAATACACTCACATCCAAGCCTCCCCTTCCCAAGACCAGGATGCAAGCCCTGAGAGCTTTCCAAGCAACAGATTCAGTTCTCAAGACTACAAAGATGAGAGACACAGTATCCCTAATCCAAGGTTCAAATCACAGTTGAACTCTTTGGGAACTTGAGTTTTGTCCATCATGTTTCAGCTTCCAGACAACTTATAAAAAACTAGAAGCCTTAATCCATGAGGTCCTTAACTACTGGTAGAAATCAAATGATAAAACTAGAAGCACAATTCATATGATGAGCAACAACTGTTAACAATCCAATGTCATAATAATTGCTAAATTCAAAATCACAGTGCAAATCTCCAGGATTTCCAATGCCTTGCATAAAAAATTTTTTCATTACTTTCCAAATAGTATAGTGTTAGATATATATATATATATATATATATATATATATATATCACCAAAACTGTCTAACACTATACTAGCAAAAAATAAAATGCAAAACCATAAAACAATACAGTACTAGATTAAATTCAAAATTTTACCAAAATCCTTACACAACCATGGTTTCATCTACTACAAATAGACCTTCTCAAGTGAAAATCAACCTAAAGGAAAACATATATATATATACAAACAAACAAACCTTCCCATAATTCATTTCAAACTCCACCTTCCCTTAATATCAAAAGAAGTCTTCATAAGATTGATAGCCTCAGAATCAAGGAGTTTTATCATCAAAGTCTCCTTTATTCTTCTTTTTAACTCATTCTTTTCATAAAAAATAACCGAAGCATTGTCAAACAATATTCTATGACCTGTATTCAATTCATGAATATATAAAGCTGAGTTAAGATACCTATGTTTAACTCTACTTATATGAACCTTAACCCTTTCATTAAGGCTAAATTTACTCTGGCCTACATAAAATTTACCACAACTACATGGAATTTTATAAACAATACCAGGAATAGACCTACTATCAATAGACTGCTTTGAACCATTAAGTAATGAATTCAAATCAGAACCTTTCCTCCATGCAACCTTCTTTCCACCTAACAAATGACTATTCCTATAAACCAAATTATAAATTGATGCTTTAAATGGTAAAGACATATAATCATCATCCTTACCAACAAAATTCTTATCATCCAAATCACGACTATAAACATTATTATTAAATACCACTTTTTTAATAAAATCATGACTATAACCCAATTCTACATATTCAGCAGCAAATTGACTTTTTTGAATATCAGCATCATTATTAAAATTATTAAGCCTTCTATTCCGACAACAAAAATTCAACAAAGACATTTTTTTATGTATAAAAGGCTGATAACTATCAGGCCTAATCATATTTCTCAAATTTTTAGGTTTTATAAAATGACTACAAAACAAAACATCATTAACCTTCTCAACATTTAAATCTAAAAACTTTAATTTTACAAAATCAAAACCACCCCCTCAATTGTAAACTTAATACTAGAATCAAAACCATTCAATCCACATAAAAACTCTTCTAATTTCTCTTTCTGAATAACAAACAAACAATCATCAACATACCTAACAAATAATTTAATAGAACATGAAAACATATTAATAATACTACACTCCAAATAATCAATATAGACAGCACACATCAATGGAGAAATGACATAACCAATAACCCAACCTTCTCTAATCTTATAAAACACATCATTAGACATAAAATACATTGAATCCTCTAACAGCAAAAGCAAATCATGAAAAACCTTAATCTTATCTGCAGAAAAACATTCTAATTTTTTTAAAATTGAAAGAAAAACATCAATACTTTTTAATCTATTAACCGATTGGTACATATTTTCAATGTCTAAACTACCAAAAACACAATCATCATCCAAAACAAAACCATTTATTTTCTTAAAAGCTTCAAAGGAAGAAGAAACACAAAATTGACCCAGTTTTATATAATCCTTAAAATATCTTATAATAAATTTTGATATTTTATCAACAATTCCTCCTGTAAAATCAAAAATACATCTCAAAGGAAAATTATCTTTATGAGACTTCAAATTAAAGAAAACCTTTGGAGCCACAAAATCACTAGGGTAACAATTTAAATAAGTAGCTCTATCAAAAATCTTTTTATTTTCCATAACTTTCATAATCTTAATTAATTTAGATTTTATTTTTCCATTATTTAATTCTAAAGAAACTTTACATTTAAAATCAATATTATTTAACAATACAAACTGGCCACCTTTTTTTTTTGTTGATAAAATATCAAAATTTATTATAAGATATTTTAAGGATTATATAAAACTGGGTCAATTTTGTGTTTCTTCTTCCTTTGAAGCTTTTAAGAAAATAAATGTTTTTGTTTTGGATGATGATTGTGTTTTTGGTAGTTTAGACATTGAAAATATGTACCAATCGGTTAATAGATTAAAAAGTATTGATGTTTTTCTTTCAATTTTAAAAAAATTAGAATGTTTTTCTGCAGATAAGATTAAGGTTTTTCATGATTTGCTTTTGCTGTTAGAGGATTCAATGTATTTCATGTCTAATGATGTGTTTTATAAGATTAGAGAAGGTTGGGTTATTGGTTATGTCATTTCTCCATTGATGTGTGCTGTCTATATTGATTATTTGGAGTGTAGTATTATTAATATGTTTTCATGTTCTATTAAATTATTTGTTAGGTATGTTGATGATTGTTTGTTTGTTATTCAGAAAGAGAAATTAAAAGAGTTTTTATATGGATTGAATGGTTTTGATTCTAGTATTAAGTTTACAATTGAGGGGGGTGGTTGATTTTGTAAAATTAAAGTTTTTAGATTTAAATGTTGAGAAGGTTAATGATGTTTTGTTTTGTAGTCATTTTATAAAACCTAAAAATTTGAGAAATATGATTAGGCCTGATAGTTATCAGTCTTTTATACATAAAAAAATGTCTTTGTTGAATTTTTGTTGTCGGAATAGAAGGCTTAATAATTTTAATAATGATGCTGATATTCAAAAAAGTCAATTTGCTGCTGAATATGTAGAATTGGGTTATAGTCATGATTTTATTAAAAAAGTGGTATTTAATAATAATGTTTATAGTCGTGATTTGGATGATAAGAATTTTGTTGGTAAGGATGATGATTATATGTCTTTACCATTTAAAGCATCAATTTATAATTTGGTTTATAGGAATAGTCATTTGTTAGGTGGAAAGAAGGTTGCATGGAGGAAAGGTTCTGATTTGAATTCATTACTTAATGGTTCAAAGCAGTCTATTGATAGTAGGTCTATTCCTGGTATTGTTTATAAAATTCCATGTAGTTGTGGTAAATTTTATGTAGGCCAGATTAAATTTAGCCTTAACACTTAAAATGCATGACTCATCTAAAAACGAGAAGATTTGACGTCTCTCTAAATCGGCTACTTTTTATCGCACATATACATATTATATGTCATTCGAAAGAAAATCAAAAGTTCTGTAAGATGGTGCCCTCTTCAGAGTTATTTTACAAGTAAAAAATCAATAAAAATGACCATATATGTCAAACAAAACCAAAGCACCGCCTCCTCACCAACTTTTCTTGAATCTTATTGGCTGTCCCACTTCTGTCAGAAAGGGAAATGGCTGCCAAAAAGTAAAAAGTTACGTTCGTTTTGATTTTTATTACGAAAATGATAAATGAATGTTTACAACATTTTAAACAATATTTGAATTGAATTACAAATTATTATTGATAAAATAATACTAAAAATCAAATTATTTTAGAAAAATAGTTAAGATATTACCAAGAATTATTTATTTATTGCTACATATTGATCGTAACGTTAAAGTGAAAAAAAAAAGATTGCATCAGCAATCTTTTTTGGTTGGTTGAATAGCGGTTACTTTTATTTCACCGCAATTGAATATTTTTTAAATTATAAATCAAATTTTATTTTTGAAAAGACTTTCGTTTGCTTTCGTAATCTGAGAATTCAGTAATATACTTTTTACAAACGAAACTAACGTATTTATATTATTAAAAGTGATCTATTTTAACAATAGATTTTGTTAAAGTTGTGAGTTGGCCAATTACAAGTTTTGATTTTTAACTCATTTGGCCAATTAAATAATAATCGTTGAAAGGGTTAATGAAAGGATTAAGGTTCATATAAGTAGAGTTAAACATAGGTATCTTAACTCAGCTTTATATATTCATGAATTGAATACAGGTCATAGAATATTGTTTGACAATGCTTCGGTTATTTTTTATGAAAAGAATGAGTTAAAAAGAAGAATAAAGGAGACTTTGATGATAAAACTCCTTGATTCTGAGGCTATCAATCTTATGAAGACTTCTTTTGATATTAAGGGAAGGTGGAGTTTGAAATGAATTATGGGAAGGTTTGTTTGTTTGTATATATATATATATGTTTTCCTTTAGGTTGATTTTCACTTGAGAAGGTCTATTTGTAGTAGATGAAACCATGGTTGTGTAAGGATTTTGGTAAAATTTTGAATTTAATCTAGTACTGTATTGTTTTATGGTCTTGCATATATATATATATATATATAGTAACAAGATGCTTGCATTATGTGTTATATCACAATCTAATTCTAAATCTATAGACCAATCAAAGATGTACATAGAGTAATGTATCCATTAAAATTGCATATTGAATAGTATTCATCATGTTTCAGCACGCTGATAACCTATAAAAACCAGAAGCACTAATCCATATAATCAAATGTTAAAATTATCGATGATTTGTACAGTTCAGCATTCAAATTAGAAAAAAAGCGTTTAATGTAGAATGTATGGTTGAATAATCAAGCAATACTTGAAATCAAATGTTCAGATATAGTCTAAAACAATTCATTATAGTAGAAAAAATTCTTTTTTCACAAGTCAAATCTCAGGTTCTAAAATGCAAGCACAACCCCCTCCTCCGCGCAATAAATAATGTAATTATTTTTAACAAATGAATGAGCCATCCAAATCTGGTAAAATTGTTTTAAGAGACATAGTCAGTGATCCAACATCAAATGCATGGATAAAAGATAAAGCAATACTTGAAATAAATGTTCAAATACAGTGAAAAACAATTTACTATTGTGGAAAAATTATTTCTTTAAAAGTAAAATCTCAGATTTAAAAAGCAAATATTAAAGTCTAAATAACGCTACTATTTCTAACAAATAAATGGGTTATCCAATTCTGATAACGATCTCCAGAGCACCTTCTTTCCAGTTCCAACCCATATAAAAACTAGGATTCAAGCCCCCAGGTATCCTCTGTACAATCAGACACTCTCATTCAGTCAGCAAAGCCGCTCTGAATCAAAATCTTCCCTGAAAATTAAGTCTTTCAATAGAAATCTCTAGAAATATACATGGCTGTCAGTTACTTTTAACAGCGTTCCAAAAAAAAAGTTTTAATCACTCTCACTTGTTGTCTATTGATGCCATAATTCTTGTATACAAAGGAACCTTTAAGGTTACTCTAGTCAATTGGAAACTTAAATCTCTAAAATATAATTTAGGTAACTAAAACGGGGAGTCAGTAACATAGTGAACTGGAATCCCTGGTGCCCTGTAGTGGACCCCTATAATTTAATTTTAAAAATACAAAATTCTAATTTAAAACCCCTATTTATAGATTAAAATGTTTGTACATAAATGATAATACAATAATGGAAGGAGGAATAATTTGATAAAATACAATTTATAGAATAGATATTGTATAATAAGCATGCTAATAGCTCTTAACAAGCTTTTCATATCCTTATCCTTGGTTTCAATATCGTTATCCTGGAATATTCCTATTCTCATACCGATCAGTGAGGTGCTAAGATATTCAGGCATTAGATTTAAAAATACCAGGTCAATGCGGCATTTATCTAATAGTTAACCATTAAATAGAAAATCTGAGATTTTCAGATATCCATATGTCTTCCAATACAGCTATCTAACTTAAATAGCCATATGGGATTGAACTAAGTTCAGATACATCATATATTCATAGCTTTGGCAATATAATATCGCCAAAATCTCAAGCGAAATAATATAATTGCAAGGAAATCAAATCATATATCACATGACATATTTTAATAAGCTTGATTTCATTGCAATTGTAGAATAGATAATATAAACCCACATACTGTCACATGAGAAGATAGACAAGCAGGAAAATATCTAGTTTATCAAATAAAATAAATATTACTATAAAATTATATTAGTGCAAATTTAGTTTACTTATTTTGTTTTTATCTGAAGTTTTTTTTTTTATTAGTGCGCCTGTAAGATTCGTTCTGCTTTGTAGTAAATCAATTATTAACTATTTAGCAACAGAGAGAGAGAAGTGTCAGGCTTACTAGGGCATTAAAAAATGTTATTAGAGCTTTATAAAAACCAACACACGCACTCATATCATAGTATCCAAAAAAATGTCTATAACTTAATTATATAAACACATTTGTGTGGCAACACCATTAATAACTATACTTACATATATAATATTAATTTATTTATTTTTTATAAAATAAGGAATCAATAAAAGATTTGTGCTTAATTACCTTTATCTTCATAATTAAAACTTTGATAATTCAACTTAATCTCGGGCATTTTTTAAAAAAATTTAATTAACAATGCAAAATTTAGAAAACATTTGTACGATGTTCTTACTTATTTCAATATACTGAGCCAAAAATGTAAAAGTCCAACCTACATACAACAATAATGAAAGTGTGCCAAAATAGCATTTTATTTTTGTGTGTATTTAAGTATAACTTATTTTATAGCAATATGTTCAACATCTTATATGTTACAAAACTTAGAAGAAGTGACAATTTATCTGGAGATTATATTAATATAAATCTTATTATTTAAATTTATACAGTGACTAATATTTCTTTTTTTATATTCAATTTACACTAGATTTTTTAAATCTATTAATCTCTTATATATAGAACAAACTGAATGAATATCAGATCTTCAAAGTTCGATCTAAAAATTATATAAAATATATAATACATTTATTTATCCATTACTACAGTTAAATATACATATATCTATAAACATGTTTCAAACTCAACAACTATTAAAGAAAATAAAACAATCCCAACACATATCAATTTCATTTGAATTTAAATACCTTTAATACAATCCTTCTGATTTTTAATTTAGTAATCTTAAAAATACAGGTATAAGTTACATACCTGGAATTTTAGATGTAATTATATAAGGAATTTGAACACAGACTTTCAAGATCTTGTTTAGCTATCTGCTCTATCTCATACAACCGATACACATGACCACATACATGTGAAAAACTTAATCTCCAATATACATATTTGATGCTGGACCTACACTCATCAGTTGATTCAGATCAATATCTCTCACACATGTATATAATCAATGCTTAGTTTACATTAAGATAGCAAATCCTCAAAGTGTAATAGACATGCTTCAAACTATTCCATTCTCCGACCTTCAGCTATCCATACCACTGAAATTCATGGTATAATGCCCAAATCCCTTGTTGATGTGCATATTATTGTCATACCCATATATGGTATGGATGATTGAAGAATTGGAGTACAGGGCAAATTGAAGCCTTTTCATTTAAAATCAACATGAGCATGATAATAATATTGACATCAACAAAGGATTTGGGCATTACATCATCAGATTTTCAATAATATGGATGCCTGAAGAGTTGGATTAGTGGAGTAGATTGAAGTCTGTCCATTAAAGTTTGAGAATTTGCTATTGTAATATAAATTGAGCACTGATTATATATATATATATATATATGGGTGTGTGTGTGTGTGTAGGAGATGATAATCTGCATCAACTGATGAGGGTTGTTTCAGCACAAAATATTATGTTGCAGATCATTTATCTTTTTTACATGTATTCAGTCATGTATATTGGTTGTATAAGATAGAACAGATAGCTGAAGGAAGCTTAAAATTCTGTGTTCAAATCTCTTATAATAATTAATCTTATTTTAATAAAACCAATTTAATCAAATCTAGTACAACCCAAGATAGAGCTGTAAAACTCATTTTTTCAAAGAACCTTTCCAATCAATTTTATGTAAATATATAAAATATACAATTAATTGTCTTCTAAATAATATAATAAATTAAAGTGATATCAAAATGTCATCTTCAAATTGTATACAAATTTTTAATCAATTGTTATATTGATGAAAAGATCAAGATCTCTCATCTGCCATTAGAGAAGTCCACACGTACATCAAACATAGCAATTTTATCTTCATCTCTACTCAAATACCACTTATATGATCTATCTGATATTAAGGATTGAATCTTTAATTTAGCAAATTTAGTTCATTATAGATAGATAGATAGATAGATAGATAGATAGATAGATAGATAGATAGATAGATAGATAGATAGATAGATAGATAGATAGATAGATAGATAGATAGATAGATAGATAGATAGATAGATAGATAGATAGATAGATAGATAGATAGATAGATAGATAGATAGATAGATAGATAGATAGATAGATAGATAGATAGATAGATAGATAGATAGATAGATAGTAGGAAATATCCAAACAGAAAAGCAAAAGAATTAAATTTTTCCTTTTTAAATACTAATAAAAAAATAATCTTATTAACACAATAGCTCCTCCCTTCCCTTTTCCTTTTTTTTTTTTTTTTTTTTTACAATCACTATTCATATGGGACAGAAATAGCTTTTTTGCAAAAGTTCCTTTTGTAATCCCCTTTAGTACAAAAAATACAGTAACAGTTATTTTTTTTATCATCTACAATAGATATTTCAGTACTTTAATTACATGTCTATAAAAACAATCTGTTTTCTTTCTACAAAAAATTTTTTTTTTCTTTTGTAATAAATTTAATAATTCAGTTTGAGTTTTTTTATCAGCATCAGAAAAACTAAATAATCTATTTACCAGCAGAGATTTTTTTTAAAAAAATTAAATAATTTATTAATATTTATTAAGTTGGATCTCTCTGGACTTTATTTAACAACTAGTGAATATTATTTGAAGTAGGAAATTCATTTCTTCTTTTTCTTACTATAATTAAAATATATATGCATACAGCACTTTCTAAATAAAGAACCATTTTCTTCTGTGTGGAAGAAATTTCTGTCTTCTTTTTTCTCTTTCTATCTCTCTCTTCTCTCTCTCTCTCTCTCTCTCTCTCTCTCTCTCTCTCCTTATATATATATATATATATATATATATATATATATATATATATATATATATATATATAATGAGTATGCTAATAGCTCTAAACAAGCTTTTCCCATAAATGCAGAGAGAGAAAGCAGTTAAAATCTCTATCTAGAACTATCTCTATCCCCAAAACGTTTTCGAGCTGATGCCTCTCCTGAGATAGAGATTTTAAATTCTTTCTCTTCCTGCATTTACGGAAAAACTTGTTTAGAACTATTAGCATGCTCATTATATTACTTTTATAGTACAATCTTAATGAGTTAAATCATGTGATGTATGACTTTGATTTTTTTTTACTAATATATAACATTGCAGAGATTGATAGTGTATTGGTCAGAGTGGCAAAATTAGTTACACAACTTAATAGCAGATACCAAATGCAGATAATTCAGGTTGATGCCCCAACAAGTTCTTATAGTGATGAAGTAGTAAGAGATTTTTATATGGATGTACAAAAGGCTTTTGATCAGAGTAACAACATTTTAAAATTATTATGGGAAACTTTAATGCTAAAATTGATAAATAAATGAAAGATGAAAGTGCTGTAGGTAATTTTGGTTATGGTAATAGAAATGAGAGAGGATTTTATATTATAAATTCTTTTTTTGAGAAAAATGTTAAAAAAATGGACATGGAATCATCCAAATGAAGATACAGCAGAATTGGATTATATTTTGACTAACAGAAAATACATATTTCAAGATTGTAATGTTCTTAGTAAATTCAACACAGGAAGTGGTCATTAATTAGTGATATGTAAGATACATGTTAATACAAAACTATAGAGACAAAAATTAACAAAAATGATATTTACAGTCAATATTCCTAACCTTCAGAAACATTCTACTTGCAAGTCATTTTCAAATATCAATTGATTTTGAGCATGATTCAGATTTGAATGAAATCAATAGGAAGATAACTGATACACTTCTAAAAACTGCAACAAAAATAGGTGGTACAAAAAAGTAGCATTTGACCAGTAAAATTTCTACTGAGACAAGACAATTCTAAAAAAAGGCATATAAAAGCATATAAAAATGATGATTGAAGAAAGATTGAAAATCTCAAAACTTGTACAATGGTGTGAATATATAATTGTGAACCAGCAAGGGAAGCTATAGAGGAAAATAAAAGTTATAAGAGTGTAAACTCACATCTTGGTATTAGCTGTAAATTTATTTTCATGATATACTTAAAAAGGGAGATAATAACATGAAATGTGTAGAAAAGTTCTATCATGAATTACACAATAATAAAGAACAAGGAAAAAGTACTTCTTACAATTATTATATCATCTGAATTGCCTAGGATTTTAAAAAAAGAAGTTAGACATGCAATTAAATTTATGGAGAAGAGAAAAGCTCAAAGTAATGAAGGTATTATAATTGATATCTTAAAATAAGGAAAAAGCTGTACATAATGATGGTATTATATTTGATGTTTAAAGAAACTGGTAAAGAAATAGAAAAATTGTTGGCAAAGTTATATACCAAATGACTAAATTTTAAAGATATACCAGATGATTGGAAGAATGCAGTATTAATACTAATGTTTAAAAAAGGTGATAAAAAAGATATTAGAAGTTACAGACCTATCAGCCTTTTATCAGTTTTATACAAAATTTTTACCAAGATAATTACAACTCGTCTAGGAAAAACATTGGATTTCCACCAACCAAGAGAACAAGCTGGATTTAAAAGTGGTTTTAGTACAGTAGATCATATTCAGGTATTAAGAGAAGTTATAGAAAAGACAAATGAATATGAGTTTCCATTATGCTTTGGATTTGTAGACTATGAAAAGTCATTTGATTCTATAAGCATTTCTTCAATGATTAAAGCATTGGATCATCAAGGTATAGACCCAGGATATTGTCATATTCTGAAGACTATTTATAAATATGCAATAACAACAATTAGATTACATAATGATACTAAAAAGATTAACATTGAGAGAGGTGTATGACAGGATTGAAAAAAAAATGAAAGATGAAAATGCTGTAAGTAAATTTCATTATGGTGTGAGAAATGAGAAAGGACACAGATTTTTAGAAATTGCAGAAAAAGAACAATGAAACATGAATTCTTTCTTTGATAAAAAGTTTGAATGAAAATGAACATAGAACCATTCAAATAAAAGTATAGCAGAATAAGATTATATTTTGATTAACAGAAGGTGTATTTCAGGATTGCAATGTTCTTAATAGATCCAACACAGGAAATGATCATCAGTTAGTGAGATGTAAGATAACTTTTAATGCAAAACTAGAGTGTCAAAAACTAGAACTTATTAATTATTCTGAAATATTGATAAATTTGAAGATAACTCAAATTTGTTTGAGATCAATAAGAAGATAACAGCTACTCTATCAAGAACTATTACAAAATCAAAAATCGTTTTACAAAAGGCTATAGTTCACCAGTTAACTTTCATTTAAGACAAAACAGTGTATGAAAAAAAAAGAATGTGAATTTTTTTTTAATGATCCACTAAAAAGAATTGAATATCTGGAATTTTGTAAAATGGTACTATTACTGCTACTGCTACTGCTGTTGCTGCTGCTAATAATAATAATAATAATAATAATAATAATAATAATAATAATAATAATAATAATAATAATAATAATAATAATAATAATAATAATAATATCACATAATAATAATAATAATAATAATAATAATAATAATAATAATAATAATAATAATAATAATAATAATAATAATAATAATAATAATAATAATAATAATAATAATAATAATAATAATAATAATAATAATAATAATAATAATAATAATATCACATGATCACTATTCTTTATACTTACACAAGCTGTTTAAATTCAGGATAAACTCTCCAAACAGTAGTGCCACTCAATGTAAGCCAGAGTAATTAATAGATACAGGAAGATTTCTGCATAAAATTCCTATTTAGTGCCTACTCATCCAATATCCCAGATTAGTTTCCTTATTGATGAAAGCCACAAGCTAGAAACTAGTCTGGGGATATTGGATGAGTAGGCACTACATAAGTATTTTATGCACAAATATTCCTGCATCTATTGATTATTATGGCTTGCTACTGTATGGAAAGGAGAGTTTAGCTTTTGTGATTAAAAAATAATAATAATAAAAAATAATAAAAAATAATAATAATAATAATAATAATAATAATAATAATAATAATAATAATAATAATAATAATAATAATAATAATAATAATAATAATAATAATAATAATAATAATAATAATAATAATAATAATAATAATAATAATAATAATAATAATAATAATAATAATAATAATAATAATAATAATAATAATAATAATAATAATAATAATAATAATAATAATAATAATAATAATAACAACAACAACAATAATAATAATAATTATAATAATAATAATAGTGATGATGGTGATGATAATGATAATAATTATTGTGAAATGATAAAAAGGCTTAGAAAATAAAAATCTTAAAAGTGTAAAACAATATCTTGTTGGAAAAAGTTATTTCAGTAATGAAAAAAAAAAAGATATAAGTATATTACTAAAAAGAAGATGACATCATAAAATGTCTGAAATAATTTTACAAAGAATTATAGAGTAATAAAAAATATAAAAACAAAATAATTATGACAATAAATGCTTTTTCTGAATTTCTCAAAACATTTTGAATGAAGAGGGTGAAACATTAACTCCATGAAAATGAAAAAAGCTTTAATAAAAAATGGGATTATTTATATCCTTAAAAATGTAGGAAAAAGACAATCTATTTTTCTATAACTTTATTCAAATGTCTAAAAGATAAAACTGTATTAGATGAGTGAGAAAATACAATAGTTGTATTGAAATTTAAGAAATATGATAAAATATTAAAAATTAAAGACCTATCAATCTTTTATCAGTTCTATACAAAAAAATTTACCAAAATAATTGCAAATCATCTACATCAAATTAAACCAGCCAAAAAAACAAACTGGATTTAAAAATGATTTTAGTACAATGGATTACAACCAAATATTGACAGAAGTTATAATAAGGACCAATGAATATGAGCTGCCATTATGCTTTGGATTTATAAATTATAAAAAATCATTTGATTCTATAAGCATTTTCAGTGATTAAAGTTTTATATATATTATAACGTTTTCTGTTTTGTTAAGCCTCTACACGCTAATATAAATTGCATGCGAGTTGATCAAGTTATGTCGAACAGAGAAGAAAGTTGTATTTTTATCCTAAAAACACAGCTATATTTCCTGATCAACTTGGCCTAGTAATTGTTGACAATTATGTTATTGACAAGATCAGCTTTTAATTTATTTGATAGGTGCCAGAGTTTTACAAGAACTCACTGAAACCGTCTCATAACATCTTGCAAATTAAAAAGAAAAAAATGTTTTTAAACTAATCGGTATTGCATCATACCGTAACGAGAATTATTTTCTCCTTTTTGATTATTATTTCTGGGCTTGTTTAAACATATTGGCAAGGTAAATTCTGTTTTAAATGTTATTAAACTAATAATAAATTTAATACTAAAAAAATAATAACTATTATTAATAACGCACAATGAAAAAGGTTGATAAAAGTAAAATCTCTTTTATTCCAACAAACTAAAAATATTTGTAAGTTAAATTACGAATTAATTAAGCTGGAGAGAACATGAATCAATTTATAAAAAACACTTGGACAAAATAATTTAATAATGTTCAATTCACTTCCAAGATCTTGTATAAAATTATTTAAATGAATGTCCCTTTAATAAGAAAATTAATGTCTATATCGGGATTATTTTAAGACTTGTTTGCAAACATTTAATTTTGTCACAATCAGGAATAAGTAGTCTTACCGATAAGTTTTAGTGAATTCACGCTGGTTGTAGATAACTATGCATAGTTTTTCGGGGTTGAATTGAGCTCATGGCCTTTTATTATTAGTTGATCTTGGTGCTGGTTCCATAGGCTAGTCACGTAAGCTTCTCTGGTGTCCATTGGTAATGATGTCAGCTAAAGCTCCGGTCTACTCTCGTATGAATAACTTTTTCATCATAGAGTGGTCTGGATTCTTTAATCCAAAACCAACCAAAAGAATATCAGCTAAACCAAGACGTTCCTCCAACCGAATCCCTCCTTTTTATATTAGAGGTCCAGTTTTCAGACTTCTGCACATATCTTTTGTTTGTCAAAATATACGTTGATAATCTTATATATTCTTTATAAAATTTATGTTATAAAGTCTTTATTTTTTTCAGCATAATTCTGCCATCTTTAATTAGTTGAAATATTTCTACTTTCTCTTATCTAGATTGGTAATATGTGTCTTTTGTTCCCTCTAATTCTAACTTTTTCTAATTACATTTAAAAAAATATGGAAGAATAATTTAACTTTCATTGTACGTTTTTTTTTTTTAAAAAAATTAGTCAAAAAAAAAAATCCAAATCTACTTTTATTTTTTAGCTTTTACCAAATGCCAATTATTTGCAACGTATATAAATAAACGTTACAATACCACCAGTGCCCAGATGATGAGAATAAAATAGGGGTTTACACTAATTTTATTCTTAAGTTTTTTAAATTCATATTCGTGGGTTTTTTTTTTTTATGTAGTAGCGTGCTGATATATTCCGTAGATTCATTCACAAGCGACGTTCGGCTTTAACGCCACTTTTAGGTCTAACACAGTGGGAATGGAAAATATTTCACATTCATCTGTGTCCTTTCCGCTTTAATGTAATATTAACGATAAGAAGCCCAAGTTATAAGCACTAACGAGTGTTGCTCATCGTTTTGAGTCTTACAGGCTCGCGGCAACTTGGTCCGCCTTCTCCTTTATTGGGATCCCTGCTAGAAATAGTCTGATGGACATATAAAGGTGGTCTTATGTCAATATACTGCATACTAGGACTTGGGGCTATGTTTTTCCCCTTTTCAGTAACCGCCTACCCGGTCAAATACTTGTGACTTATGTCTACATCAGCCACGATCGTGTTTTTTTTTTAGACATATCAAAAAAATATATATATCCTTTTTTTTTTCTGGAAGTCATATTAAAAAAATATTTTTTTTTATTTTAATAATCAGGGTTTAATTAGTTATTTTTTTTATATATATAATTTTTTTTTTTTTTAAATTACTATTTATTTTCTGGCTGTGAGTTTCTTTGGGTCATCGTTGTAATGTTCTTTATCATTACAACTTATCTCAGGTTGTAGTTGTTAAATCGAAGCCCTAAATGGGTAAGCCATTTTAATGTTTTCCGTTTTGTTAAGCCTCTACACACTAATATAAATTGTGTGCGAGTTGATCAAGTTATGTCGAAAAGAGAAGAAAGTTGTATTTCTATCCTAAAAACACAGCTATATTTCCTGATCAACTCAGCCTAGTAATTGTTGACAATTATGCTATCAACAAGATCAGCTTTTAATTTATTTGATAGGTGCCAGAATTCTACAAGAACTCACTGAAACCGTCCCATAACATCTCGCAAATTAAAAAGAAAAAAATGTTTTTAAACTAATCGGTATTGCATCATACCGTAACGAGAATTATTTTCTCCTTTTTGATTATTATTCCTGGGCTTGTTTAAACATATTGGCAAGGTAAATTCTGTTTTAAATCTTATTAAACTAATAATAAATTTAATACTAAAAAAATAACTATTATTAATAATGCCCAATGAAAAAGGTTGATAAAAGTAAAATCTCTTTTATTCCAACAAATTAAAAATATTTGTAAGTTAAATTACGAATTAACTAAGCTGGAGAGAACATGAATCAATTTATAAAAAACACTTGGATAAAGTAATTTAATAATGTTCACTTATTAGAATTCACTTCCAAAATCTTGTATAAAATTATTTAAACGAGTGTCTCTTTAATAAGAAAATTAATGTCTATATCGGGATTATTTTAAGACTTGTTTGCAAACATTTAATTTTGTCACAATCAGGAATAAGTAGTCTTACCAATAAATTTTAGTGAATTCACGCTGGTTGTAGATAACTATGTATAGTTTTTCGGGGTTGAATTGAGCTCATGGCCTTTGATTATTAGTTGATCTTGGGGCTGGTTTCATAGGCTAGTCGCGTAAGCTTCTCTGGTGTCCATCGGTAATGATGTCAGCTAAAGCTCCGGTCTACTCTTGTATGAATAACTTTTTCATCGTAGAGTGGTCTGGATTCTTTAATCCAAAACCAACCAAAAGAATATCAGCTAAACCAAGATGTTCCTCCAACCGAATCCCTCCTTTTTATACTAGAGGTCCAGTTTTCAGACTTCTGCGCATATCTTTTGTTTGTCAAAATATACGTTGATAATCTTATATATTCTTTATAAAATTTATGTTACAAAGTCTATATTTTTTTCAGCATAATTCTGCCATCTTTAATTAGTTGAAATATTTCTACTTTCTCTTATCTAGATTGGTAATATGTGTCTTTTGTTCTCTCCAATTCTAACTTTTTCTAATTACATTAAAAAAAATATGGAAGAATAATTTAACTTTCATTGTACTTTTTTTTTTAAAAAAAAAAATTAGTCAAAAAAAAAATCCAAATCTACTTTTATTTTTTAGCTTTTACCAAATGCCAATTATTTGCAATGTATATAAATAAACGTTACAATATATATATACAGGATTCAGTCATATTATATATGCAATGTATATAAATAAACGTTACAATATATATATACAGGATTCAGTCACATTCTGAAGATTATTTATCAAAATTCAATGGCAGTGATTATATTACCTGGTGAAACTAAAAAGAGTATAAAGCTGTGCAACAGGTGATTTCATAATTTCAAAACTTTTTATAGCAGTTTTACAAAAAGGATTTGGAGAAATTGGAAGCTATGGGAATAAAAATATGTAGAGATTATTGAAGTCATCTTTATTTTGCAGCTGACATGATTATTTTTTGCCAATAATGCTTCAGAGCTTCAGGAAATGCTACAAGATTTATTAGGCAAAAGTAAAAAACAAGACTTTTAAATAAAATAATGCTCAATATATATTTTCAAGACTAAATAGACTAAAATAATGTTCAATATATCAATATATAGTCTCAGAAGAAAAAATTAAGATAGATAATCAGAAATTAAAACAGGAAAAACTCTCCATATAGTAGTGCCATTCAGTGCAAGCCAGAGTAATCAATGGATGCCAGAAGACTTGTGCATAAAATCCCTATCTAGTGCTTATTCATCCAATATCCCCACACTAGTTTCTAAGATCTAGGTGTACTCTCAGATCCAAGGCTCCTCACTGATGAAAGCCACAAGCTAGAAACTAGTCTGGAGATATTGGGTGAGTATGCACTAGATAGGGATTTTAATCATCAACCCTTCTGGCACCTATTGATTACTTTGGCTTGCACTGAGTGGCACTACTGTATGGAGAGTTTTTCCTGTTTTAACAACAGTTATGAGCAAGCATAAGAAATGGTGTTCATGTGATGTTTGGTGGTATAATCAGAAATTAGAAAACATTAACAATTTTAAATATTTTTGTCAGATTATAAATACATATGAAAACATGAAGGCTGAAATTAATCATAGAATTAAATTTGGATGGCATACATTTGATAAAAATAACTTAATATTAAAAAGAAACATACTTATGTGTTTGAAAAGGATGGTTTTTAATAGATATGTTTTAATAGTTCCTAATTATGAATCTAAGAGTTGGATACTTAACAACCAAGGAATATATAAATTTCAAACCATTCAATGAAGTGTGAAGGAATTATGTTGAGAGTATGAAAAAGGAATTGAAAGTATAATATCTGGATGACAGAATAAAGAGACATCATTGACATTATTAAAAGAATTAAGAGACTGAAATGAAATTATGGATTGGATATATTGTTAGAAGAATTATGATAGATTACTCAGTTGAAATCTTAAATTGGATTCCAAGAAATTACAAAAAAACCTATAAAAAGATTACATGTAGATGGATGGATAAAAAAGAAAATTCGTTAGTGTGATTGAAAAAGAGAAACTATCTAATGGAGAACTGGATTAAATTTGGAGAGGTCTTCATCCCACAATGGATCATTAACAATTGATAATGATTATGATAATAACTAGAATGATAAATTTTTCAAAGATTAGTTATATCAATTCAATTCCTTATATTGTCATTTTTTTTTTTTTTTTGCAGATGAAAAATCATTCCAATTTTTCACTGTGTTACCATGGCTCTTAAACTAAAAGCAGATCATACAATAATATTATTTAATGCTAATGACAATTCTAAAAGAAATGTTTATCTCATTCACATCAGCTTATTATATAAACCAATAAGATAAAATCAATACCTATTCATTTTACACATTCTTATAAATAAGCTAGGATTAAAATCAAGTTTTAAAAAACTATTAAAGAGCAAAGATATTTTCAACAGCTTTTTTAAAAAAATAATATAAAAGAATGCATTATTCACCAAATTTTTTATTGCCCAGATAATAAAGTTCTTGTTTTATCATCTGGATTCAATAACTAGAGATCTATTTGCTGACCAACTGCGAATGTTACAATAAAATCCTAATTCTATTTGAAAAAGGAAAAGGGTTAAATAATCTATGCTTATTTTAAATCGGATGTTACAATGAAATCATAATCGTATTTGAAAAAGAAAAAAACATAAATAATCTATGCTTGTTTCAAATCTCATGTTCTAAGCATTACATTAGTTGAATTAAATTCTATGAACTTTTTATTACATTTATATATAACATTGTCATTTTATGGATTAATTGAGAACTTAAAATAACAGTCATGAAATGACGGTCATATTGAATTATATTAGTTAATATTTTTTAAAATATATTAAAGTCAACATAGATATTAAGAGCATTCCTAAAGACTATAAAAAAAAGTTATGCTATGGTCATTCAAAACCTTCAATCATGTTTTCATTCTGTAAATATAATTACTATATTAGAATTGAACTTAAGAAAAAAATAGACATAACAATTAAATAGTTTCCAATTTTTTCAGAATTTATTCTTATATATATATTGTTTGTCTGAAGGTTTGCGGTGATGGCATTTTAATTACATTTTCCAATTACATTCAAGTGTTGGTAATAGCACACAGGTTAGTATATACTCATTGTTTTGAGTGGTATTATTTTCCTCTCTTCTTCGGGTGTTGCTGGTCTGATTGGTGACAATACTAGCACGGAAATCAAACCTGGAGCTATAAATTTTTGAAATGTTAAATTTTAAGGTAATGCTCTAATCAACTGATATAAGGTAATGTTCGAACCAACTGATGGCTTAGTTGGTTAGAACATTACCTTAAACTTCAATATTCAAGAATCTAAAAGTCCACGTTCTATTCCCATGCTAGTACCACTAGTCAGGCCAGCAACACCTGAAAAAGAGGATAATACCACTCGAAGCGTTATGTATATATACTAACCTATGTTAACAGTTGAATGTAAACTGGAAAATTTAAATAAAGTTAAATATTTCTAAAGTTGTTTAATATTTAATATTAGATTATGGAAATAGTCCAACATATAAATATATATATGTGTGTCTGTTGCTGTTAAGTTTTGTTAAACTCGTGTGATCCTAAAATATAGTTTGATATTGAAAAATCTTTATCTCTGGTCCAAATATTTTATTACTTGAAAATGTCTCGCCTCCCCCAAATATATATATATTGCTAAAGTTAAACTACAAAATATTATATACAAGTGCAAAAAAAGGAAAGAAAAAACTTTTTTTTTTCAAAAACTAAAAAAAAAATCATAAAAAATATTTTATTTCAATAAAATATTATTTATGATTTTGGCAAGACGTTTCAATAGTTTTGTGTTAGAAATAACGTTCATGCTTCAGCATTTGATTATATGCAAGTACACACGGACTCATATATATATATATATATATATATACATAATGAGCGTAGGTGAAATTTTAATATTGCTATATTGTCTGCTTCCACAATATTTCATGTATATAAACGCTATATTATCAATTACTACATATACATTATGATATATAAAATTACATAATGCTTTAAAAAAAATTTGATATTTATTTATTTATTTTTGCTGCCTTTTTAATGCGAGTAGTACTTTTCGTGTTTAAATAAGACATGTCAACACGAATGCAGTGTGAAAGGACAAAACTATAAAAAAAAAAACTAAACTTTTTGGATGCAAATTACTATTAACATGAAATAAATTATGTTTGGATCTCACATCACAATGATATGACTTAATTTGATTGTTTGCATTTATTTCTCTGACATACTGCTTAGTTGCTACATGTATTTCTCAAAGCATGACATATATTTCATTGGGCTTTGTGTTTGTGTGCGTTTTAATTTTTTGTGTGTGTATGTAATTGATTGAATAAACCATTCTCTCTCAGGTTAAAAAGTCAACAGAAAAATGGGTGTTCTTATTCTTTATGCTGAATAATTATCACTTTGATGACAGAAGATCAAGAATAAGTTGAAGAATATATGGGTGCATTCTATTTTTGACCCTTTATCAAAAGAGTGTTATTTATTTTTAGCCTGAAGAAGAGAGTGATTTAGTCACTTAATTGTACAGACATTGAGCTATGCCAGTTTTTTAAAAATATATATTTTATGAAAATTAAGAGATCATATTCATATAAACAACTAGAAATAATTTTACTTTTGATATTATCTGAAACCCATCAATTACTAACACACAATTCTGAGGCTAAGGAAGTTTTTTCTATTAACTTATATAATAGCTTTTTTGTTCTGAGTTTACATAGAAGTAAAAGGAGATCTTTATCTATTTCTAACCCAAATCATTATAAGGATTTAAACCCAAGTAGCAATTTTTATAAGGAGGTCAATGCAAAAAACAGATCTTTTCTTGACATCTTGCAAATAATAATTCATCTTCTCCAGAGATTTCAACATGTTAAATATTTTCATGAATTTAATATGATATAACCAATGATGGTAAAGTTATTTTTGTTTGTTTACATTGCTATTATTCCCTAATTTCGTTGTTTATTAAGTCCATAAAAATATTTGATTTGACATATATATATTTGATGGTGAATATATTCAAGCCTTAACCAAATTATTGATCTAGTATTTCATAAGAAAGTTGAGAACTGGAAGGAATAGAGTTGGATCATAATTCATAAATGTTGAGCTCCACAATCTACTAATTTTACCACTGCATTTAACACTGCAGGTCAAAAATAGTAATGAAGAACAAGAAAAAAATAAAAAAATAGTATAAGTTGAGAGACAAAATAATGAAAAACAATAAGCATAAAAAGATGTAGATCCTCCTTATGAAGTACTATTGTAGAGGAAATATGAAATTCTTATAGATATCAACATATTTCAAAAAACTAATCAATAAATATAAAACATTACACCTAGATGTGATGATTCACTTATGCCAAATTGTACTAGTTAGTTATAAACATAAGAAGTAATAATTAACTTTATTTTTTAAAAAACAAAAACACTAATGAGGTTTTAAGAAAATTAGATTTTAAACATCAGAAGTTAGGTATATAAAACACTGATGAAAACTCCTTAATTAAATTTATTGCTGTATATATTGATCTTAATAATCACACATTCTCTGTGAAAATACTCTTTTAGGAAGCTTACAACATGATCCATATTGATAGTCAACCTCAACCAACTCCATCTCTTCTTATTATCACCAATAAACAGATAAACAAAAAAATCAAATTCTGGTATTCAAAACCAAAATACATTGATTTCCTTATCAAAATAACTCTCCTTACTAATCATTTTTAATCACAGAGAATGGTACATGCTGACATTGACTGCCTTTGTTCTCTTTTGTCATAAGGCTGAAGAAACAATACATCATTTTCTGTTCCAATGCCCTGCTCTTCTTACTCATACCAATATCATTGAGTCAATTATTAAATAATGCACTTCCTCTATTTCTACTCTCACTAATAGCTTACAACAGGGCCTTCGTTCTTCAATTAGGGTTACTATTTCCTTTATATTTACTCTTTGATTCCTAAGATGCCATTTTTGCTTCAACACAACATTTAAGAAGTTACAATCACTATTTTACAATAAAATCTCAAAAATTAAAAACAGAGATAGGGTGCTTGTTCTTCCAGACATTGTTTAATGCTACATAGAGCCTAGTCTCTCTTCCAATCCATTATAAGTAGATAATTTCATGTATTTAATTTTTGTATGTCTTTGACTTACAAAATATACCTTTTGTAATTTATATACCATTGTATTTGTCTGTTGTTTGACGATAAACTGTAAAATAGTCTATTGAATTTCAAATCATATTTTCAAGTATTTTGTTTTCCTAATAAGAAATGTTTCTTTAAAAAAAATTAAAATGTTTAAGAAGGCAATAATACTTTTTGATAGATATAAAATTAAATATATGTTATAAAAGATAGCTTGAAACTGTAAAAGTTACCTATATATATATATATAATATTAACGCATTCCTATGATTTGAGAAAGAGAACGCTTTGAGGAAGGTACTTGTTATTGTAATGAAACGCCAGCAATTTAGCTATTTTACCACACGGAATATCTCGAAAATAATAATAATATGAAATCATCATTTATCCATGAAAATATTAGAATTAGCATTATTAACTTATTATATATATGAGTAAATATTTCTTGGAATTTGTTGATTATTAAGATATAAAAAATACATTAAAAACTAAGGATTTATTTTATAGCAGATTTTTTTTTTCAAAAAAAAGTAACTAATGAAAACCATAAGGTATAGTGACAAGGTAGAACAATTGAAAATTAAAAACAAATTTTTATTATTTTGTTTATTTGCCTTTGAATAAGTCTTAATAATTAATTGCAAATTGTGTCAGAAATGATCTACTGTTTAATAATTTTCTTTTTCTTCTTTCTTTTTTATTGTATTGCTGATTCTGTAAATGGGAACTTGTTTATAGTGTTTAAAAACGTAAAATAATGTAAAATTTGAGTAATCGAATTTTAATTTGATTTTAAATGTACTAATTAGATACATTTATATTAAAGTTTATGCTTAAATATTTAGATCCTGCAATATAAAATATATTTAAAATACCAAATATTGTAGTTATTTAAATTACTATGTTAATAAAGTCGTTAATCTGGTGTTTAGATTTGTAGAGGTCCCTACTGTCGCATTTTAGGCGCATAGTCTAAAGGTTATAGCCTTAATATATATTACTTAAGTTAATAATAGTAAAAATATTTACTGTTTTTTTTTAATTGTAATATATTCGGATGTAAATCAACCCTCACGCATGCGCTATTTTAATATATTTAATGCGCACCTGTAAGCAAAGATTTAAAAGAACATGTGAATTACTTGTTTTTCAAACTTAATGCATAATCTTTATGCATGTTTGTTTTTCAAACTTATCTATAAAAATAAAATATTTATCGATTTATTTAAATTCTAAATTATTATACATTAATTGCAGGCAGTTAAAAATGAGATAAACTTTCCTGTAATATTTGAAATATGTTTATACAAATTTAACATCATTTTAAAAAATAGACATATAATAGACTCATGCCTTGAATAATACACTGTAAGCAAAAGTTGACTTATATAGAGATGAGCTTGAAGAACAGGTGACTTGCTTGATCTTTTAAATCTTTGATTATGGGTAAGTGTGACTCATATTGTACCAGTCGAAAAACCCACCACCTAAACTGCAAGTCGGATCCAAACTCAGCTGAACCAAACTGAACTCAAACCCAACTCACCAGCTCAGATTAGTAGAAATCTAAATCGATGGCACAGTGCTATGCGCCAAGAAACTAGCTCAATGGTTGGTGAGGATTAGAGACCCCTGAACTGACATTAATATCGGATAATTAATTAACTTAAAATACTTTTAAGTCGAATCATATGTATATGTTCGGGTTGCCAACACAGACAGCGAGTATTAACATTAAAATAATTATAAGAATTAAGAACTAAGAAACCAAATGTGTTTAGAAAATATTTAATAATAATAATTTGTTTTGTTTGAATTTTAAATAATGATTATATTAATCACCTCTAGCCTTTAACATAGTTTATAATTATAAAAAGAGTGGCAGTCCTTATTATATGCCAACAAGTATTACGCAATATTTGAAAGTCTATGTCTATGCCCCCAACAAGAAATAAAAGGCAGATAAAGCTATTCATTAGTAAAAGAAATTTTTACTCTAATTTTATTACGACAAAATGTGATATTTATTTTCGCATTCGCAAATCCATTCATAAAGAGCAAGATACGTATTTTAGGGCATAACTTTAATCTTTATTGGAAAACTTATTTAATTAAATATGACTGAAAATTTGTTCGACTTTAATTGAAATCACTTCATCACGAATTACGAGCATCATAGCGGGCTTTACCGGAACAGAGAGGTAATGGTGCTGACAAATTATGAGCTATAAAATGAAATGAAAGATAATAGCTAGTCGATGATCGAAGTCCTATGGCAGCTTGCATCTGACAAGTCTTATGCCCTTTGACTAACATGAAAGGAGAGGAAGTGCTTTCTTCCTCAATAATTTAAAATAACAGAAATATTATCACCGACCAGCCTGACGGAGCGGAACATTGCCCTATGTCAGCAACGTTCGAAGATGATGACTTGATAGTCATCATTTGAAAAATAAAACCCAATTATAGAATGCTCTACATGATGACTTGATCAATTTAATCAAAGTCAAACAAGCTTTTAATGAAAACTATTTTAAAATATTTGTAAATCATATTAATTATGCCCCAATCATCATGCCCTTCCTGAATCTTAATAGAAAATAACACAGTTGAATTAGAATATATTTATTTGATTCCTTTACCGGCCCTTTTGCAAAAAAAACATTTTAAGATTATATATGAATAAATACATGTTGGTGAATATGGGAAAATTAGTGAGGCATAGATTAGACGCAGAGCTAATAATTTATTATCAGCCAATTATAAAAATAACAAACATTAATAATTTCTTTTGACTCGATGATTGATAGAACTGTATTAATCTAGTTCTAATGGGTGAGAATTAACTATCAGATTTAATATTATATTTTCTACGTAAGGCAAATAGAACAAAGGAGTTTATCGAGTCGAAAGATTATTGGCATATAATTAAAATAACAACACTAATAAATTACACAAATATATATATATATAGTATAATAAATGAACTGCCAAGTAAGAAAAGAGAAAGTTTAAAGACTAGACGTTGAGAGAATTACGATATAATAGCATAAATAAAAGTAAGTTTACACAGAGATTATGACATTTATAGAATGAAAAGAGCTCTTAAAGGGAGTGTAAAGTAAAGTTTGGAAACTGGCCAGAAAATTTAATATTCATTATGGAAATATATTACCCATTTCTTCCAGAGCTGGTTTCCTTAGTTTACTCATCCAGATTGGTAAAAACGTAGGCACCATTTGGTCGATTACTTGAACAGTATTTTAATGAATTTTCACGATTTTAGCAGCATGATTGGTCTGGAAAAGATTCAGCAGCACCATTGAAGATTTTTAGGGGACTTCAGGAACAATAGCCAGATTCCTGACGTTTAGCCCCTTACCATGATAGGAACACTTTTTGAATTCATGATTTTGAACAGCACATAATTTACTGGCACTTTTCTGCAACAAAGATGGCTTTTCTTCTCCAAACTTTTCAGACCTATATATACTATCCTCTGATGCCTTTAGGCTAGCGCTTCTTTCATTATCAATGTTTTTAGATTTACTGGTAGTTTTTAGATACATTCCTTCGATAAGGCTTTCAAACTCATTAACTTGAATTCATTTTCTAATTAGAAAATGAATTCTTAAAATCAGAAAATGATTTTAATTAGGAAATCCTTATCTTTTTTTTCTAATTAATAAAACTTTAACTGTTGTTTTTGGAAAGGGAAAATCTGAAA
Organism: Epiperipatus broadwayi; assembly: GCA_028023455.1. NCBI lineage: Eukaryota > Metazoa > Onychophora > Udeonychophora > Euonychophora > Peripatidae > Epiperipatus > Epiperipatus broadwayi. The sequence goes on from JAQFVV010000040.1 coordinate 2,469,518, forward strand.
GCTTATCGAAAGAATGTAGCTTTTAATCAATAAAACTTTAGCAAATTATTTAAAAATAAAATCAAACATTCCAGACGCAATGAAACTTTCAAACAATTATATATATTTAAAATTTACAAATATATACGCACAATCCACGCAGTTACAATATATAAATTCATGAATAATTCTATCATGAATTAAATGCATATTAAAATTAATTAGTTTCAGATCAATTCTATTAATAATGATATAAGTTATTCTTTATGGAAATTAGCATGGATTGTACATTCCAGACGCAATGAAACTTTCAAACAATTATATATATTTAAAATTTACAAATATATACGCACAATCCACGCAGTTATAATATATAAATTCATGAATAATTCTATCATGAATTAAATGCATATTAAAATTAATTAGTTTCAGATCAATTCTATTAATAATGATATGTTATTCTTTATGGAAATTAGCATGGATTGAACGTATAAAGCCCCATTGCATCGGAAATTTAAGATTAGTATTGTGGGTTTAAAGTGGGCTTATGGCTAGATGTCTTGAAGCTAGGATCGAACTCAGATACAACTGCTTTAATATATGGGGTTGATTTAATTCTGAATATATTACAATTAATACTGTGCTATATAAAAATATCTATCAATGTTTTTTTTTAATTATTGATATTATATAGGGTATATGAGCACAGACTTTCACCCAACCTATCACTCTCCACTCTATCTCATAACACTTATATGCTTGAACACATACATGTTGAAAAGATAAATAATCACCAATATACATATTTCATGCTAAACCAGTAATCATCAGTTGGTCCAGATTACCATCTCCACACATATATGCTATAAGTGCTCAGATATATATTAAGATAGTCAATCCTCATACTTTAATGGACAGGCTTCAATCTACTCCAAACTCCAACTCTTCAACCATCCATCCAATTGAAAATCTGCTGACGGAATGCTTAAAGACCACCCTGAGGCTGAGATTCTTGTCACACCCATGTTGACCTAAGGTCACTCTGACCTCTCATGTACAGGACATAATCTATTTAATACATATACAGGTATATAATAAGCCTGTGTGTCCTGTACATGAGAGGTCATATTGACCTTAGTTCAACATGGTGTAACAAGAATCTCAGCCTCAGGGTGGCTTTTGAGCATTCCATCAGCAGATTATCAATTGGATGGATGGTTGAAGAGTAATGTGGAGTAGATTGAAGCCCGTCCATTAAAGTATGAAGATTGGCTATCTTAATATATATCTGAGCACTTTTCGCATATATGTGTGGAGATGGTAATCTGGACCAACTGATGATTGCTGGTTTAGCATGAAATATGTATCATCATCATCATTATCAACCATTATCAATCCACTGCAGGATGAAGGCCTCTCCAAGTTTAATCCATCTTTTCCGATCTTTAGCTTCTCTTCTCCACATCACCCCTGCACACATTCTTATTTCATCCATCCATCTCACATGTGGTCTCTTTCTGTGTCTTTTACAATCTCTTGGAATCCAGTTTAAAATTTCAATTGTCCATCTATTATCATCTCTTCTAGCAATATGTCCAGCCCAACTCCACTTCAATCTTTTAATTTTTTCAATGAGGTCAGTAACACCTGTTTGTTCTCTTACCCATACATTGCATTTTCGATCTCTTCTTGTTACTCCCAACATGCACCTCTCCATACTTCTTTTAGTGGTCTGAAGTCTCTGTATTGCTCTTCTATTAAGTGTCCAAGTCTCAGATCCATAAGTAAGAACTGGTAAAACACATTTGTTAAAAACCTTTCTTTTCAAACACGTAGGCATATTTCCTTTTAGTATCAAGTTATTTCTACCAAAAGCACTCCAACCAAGTTTAATTCTATGATTAATTTCTTCCATTATGTTTACATCTGTGTTAATAATCTGACCAAGGTATTTGTAACTGTTAACGTCTTCTAATTCATGATAATCAATCTTTATTTTCATATTTTGAGCAAATCGATTAAACATTACTTTAGTCTTTTTAACATTTATCTTTAGTCCTACTTTCCTACTTTCATCTGATAATTCCTGCAACATATCCTGCAGCTCTGAAGCATTATTTGCAAAAACAACTACATCATCTGCGAAATCTAAATGACTTAAATAATCTCCATTTACTTTCACTCCTTTAGTTTCCCATTTTAATCCACAAAATACTTCTTGCAGCACTGCTGTAAAAAGTTTTGGAGATATGGAGTTACCTTGTCTTACACCTTTCTCAATGTTGACTTTCCCAGTATCATTATGTAATCTGATTGTTGCTGTTGCATTTTTATAAATATTCTTCAAAATATGACAATATCCTGGATCTATACCTTGATGATCCAATGTTTTAATCACTGAAGAAATGTTTATAGAATCAAATGCCTTTTCATAATCTACAAATCCAAAACATAATGACATCTCATATTCATTTCATTCTTTCTATAACTTCTCTCAACACCTGGATATGATCTACTGTACTAAAACCACTTTTAAATCCAGATTGTTCTCTTGGTTGGTGGAAATCCAATGTTCTCTGTAGATGAGTTGTAATTATCTTGGTAAAAATTTATATAAAACTGATAAAAGGCTGATAGGTCTGTAATTTCTAATATCTTCTTTATCACATTTTTTAAATGTATATTGGTTATTATTTATCTTTTTGACATATATGTGTTCAAGTATATCAATGTTATGAGATAGAATGGAGAGTGATGGGTTATGTGAAAGTCTGTGCTCATATACCTATATATTACATATATAGACACAGGTATATAATAAGCTTGTGTGTTTCAATTAATTATTGATATTGAAATAATGTTTATTTATGATGGGTAATTAGCATACAAATTATTATTTTGTTTTATTATATGTTATGGGTTTGAAAGTAAAATATAAACAGTATTTTGAATGATAAGCGTTTTGCCAATTAATGTAAACAAATAGTACAAATAAATATAGGGATCTCAAGATATAAAAAAATTATTAATAAATAATAATTTTTATACATTCAAATCTAAGGTCAAAATTTAATATTGGTTTTATTCGTCTGTCACATTTATAAGTTGGCATTGAAATCCAAAGTGAATGTGAAAAATTATTGAGTACATTTTACAAGTAAGTTTAATTTTTTTTTCAGACATCTGAGATAATGTTCAAATACTGAATGGTAATTGATTATAGAAAAATTCTCAGTTAAAAAGTAAACAGTAGCTAAATGCTCACATGAATATTGATACTCTGTGTATAAAAACATAATATTACATTAAACATCAATAGACATTTAATCCATAGTCTGCATGTACCTTTGCCTATATCAAGATTAAAAAATTATGTTGTTAACTGTCTGATTAATCTATATTTCATTATTTTAGGGTATCTAGCTATTTATCTGTATATAAATATTAAAGTTAATGTTTTTAGATAATAAATATCAAATAAATATCTACATATCTATCTATACATCAAAATTACTTGTCTTTTAAATGTAGATGTTAAATATATTTAAAGAATATCTTGCTAAGATACATAATTAACCAGCATATATAGAATACTTTTAAAATGACTGCTAATAATTACTTGTTTATTTCGAAGACTTTTGCAATTTAAATAGCAGATGGGACTGAGGCAAGGATGTCCTATGTCAACTATTTTGTTTTTCTTATATTTGAGAAAAATGGAGAGAGACTAGAAAGAGAAGTAGAGATACGCTTAATATATAGCAAGAGAGTGTATATATTATCAGGTCTTTTATGTGCTGATGATAACTTTTTGTACATAGAAAGAGATGATGTGGAAGTTATGTTGCAGACTTGTAGAAGAGTGGTTAAAAAGATGGGGATTAAACTTCATGAAGAAAAATCAAAAGTAATGATCATAAATGCTGGGAAAAGAGAAGAGAAAAAAAATGTATTGGGGGATATATAGTCAAATGTGGTGAATAGATATAACTATTTGGAAATCATCTTAAGTAATCAGAGGATTTGCTTGTATGAATGAGAGAAAAAAAATTGATAAATGAAGCAAAGAAAAGAAAAAGCCTGATAAATAAATTAACAGTGTTTTCATATAATAAATACGATGTAGCAAGAATTTATGGTAGGGAGTAGCAATAACAGGATTAACTTGTAGTAATGATGCATTATGTGTTAATAACAGGGTGTTAAATTATGTGTAGATAAAAAAGGAGACAATTCAAGAAGAAATGGGATGGTCAAGTTTTTATATGAAAGATGCAAAAAGCAAAATGAAAATGTTCGGTAGATTGCAATTTATGGATAATAAGAGAATAGCCAAAATAGAATTTAATTGGGTTATGAGTAAATGACAGGCAACAAGATGGGTGAAAAAGATAGTATAGTATGCAGAAGATTTGAATAAAGAATTTATGTCAGTATACTTGTACAAAAGGTAGTATGACTATGTTAGGAGGATCGTTGACTGTTATAGTGGTAAAGAACAGGATAGAAGAATAGATGCATTAATAAAAAATAGGAAGATGGAGAGCTGGTATTGAAAGTAAAAAGAGTCTAAATATATATATATATGAAAAAACAAATTTTTACTTATATATATATATATATATATATATATATATATATATATATATATATATATATATATAAAAGTAAACAGCATTTGGGTGTAACTTAATTTATGATAATAGCAGGAACAATAGTCTACTGTTTAAGACTCCAGCAGGATCATTAGGCAACAAGGGAATATACTCATAAATGGAGGAATGTGGGTGATTTAGTCTACAAGTTATATAAAGAAGACATGGAAAATATTAGGCATCTGCTAATTGAATGTAAATGCTTACAAGCAGAAAAGGTACAAATAATAAAATTGTGGGAGCATAAATATAAACAAAATAATTATACAGAAAATAAGTTTTTGTTTTTTATGGTGGTTTGGAAAAAGATAATGAGGATCTAGATATAATAGCCATAGAGTAGACAAAGATGGTTATGGAAATGTGATGGAGCAGGATAGAGAAGAATATGAAAAAAACTTAGGGTGAGGAATGGAATATGAAGTTAAGCTGACTAACAGGTTTCTCTGGGCATAGTGGCTAAGAAATTTCTGTCTTCAATCAAGGAGTAGCCACATCATATCACAAATAAAAAAAAATTGTAAATAATTGAAACAGATTAGTCTACCCATTACACAATATATATATATATATATATAATAATATTATAATTCTATGTCTGTAATTTCTTCAAAGCAATATACGTAATTATATAATTGAATATTTATAAATACAGTAATCAGATATATTTTAAAAATTTTATCCACTTAGGAGTGCTTTCGACTATTCTTGTAGTCTTTATCAACTAACACTTTGAAAGGCTAACCACCCACCCCACAATTCTGTGATTTTAACATTTGCTGCCTGCCTGTTAATTAAGTCATGTTCGTATGCTAATATACACATACAAACATGACTTAATTAACAGGCCGGCAGCAAATGTTAAGATCACAGAATTTTGGGAAGGTTAAATAATTCATTTTTGTATTTGTATATTAGCATGCAAACATGACTTAATTAACAGCCAGGCAGCAAACATTAAGATTCAAAAAACTCTTAAAATAACTTTTGTATTTATTTTTCATAATTTTGTAATATTTCTTTTTACTGGAGTTAAAAAAAATAGTTCATCTAGGATTTATATGTGTTCAAGTCAAGATTTTGCTAAAAATGTGTAGAGAAAATATTTTTAAAATATTGTGAATCATATGATAAAACGGATTATTTAGGATTAATAAATAAATAAACACTAAAATATATAAACATATATTTGCAGTTGTTATACATTTATGCTTCTATCACACAATTTAAAACTTACATTTATTCATTATGAATTTATAATCATATACAAATTTTAAAAAAGTTCTAAATTTAAACAGTAATAATAAAAAGCATCATATTTGTTTCAAATAAGATTATCTTTTATAATTGTTCTGATTTAAAAAATTTAATAAATGTATTGTCATTACATTTTAAATATATCAATTTTTAGTCATTGTCCACATTTTCTGCGATCTAAAATGCTGACATAGCAGAATATATCCTTAGATGTTTCATTTAAAAAATAAAAGATATGAAAAGGTTCGTTTAAAAATAAATATTTGAATATATTTTAGATTAAATATTTTTTTAATTATAATATTTTGTTTTTAAAAATTAATTATTGTCAGTGTTTATTAATTATTTTTTAAATATATTTAACATGCACAAAAAATTATAAGATTTTATTCAAATATCCTACCTTGTTTTTTATTCAAGTTGAAGAAAAACACACACACAAAAAAAAACAGATTTAAAAAAATGCAAACAAGATTCTAAATAATAATAAGAATATAAACAGATTCTAAATAGAAAGAAAAATGCAAAAAAAAAATTTAAATAGTAAAAAAAATACAAGACTTTTAGTAATAAAAAAACACAAACAAGACTCGAAATAATAATAAAAAAATCCAAGACTCTGAATAAAAAGAAAAACACAAGATTCTGAATAAGAAAATGATATGAGTCCAAAGAAAGTTTAAGCTATTTAAGCTTATTGCCATATTTGTGTTGAATCAAAACTAAACTTATTCTACTAGATAAAACAAATAAGGATTTTAAAGTAGATGAAAAATAATTTTATTAGTGTACTGGAATTAATTGTTAATAATACATGCTGTTTTTTTTGGAATTATTTAGTGTATTGAAGAAAAACAACCAAATGTTGCTATGTGTTATATAAATACAATGGATGATATGTTTATTTATGATAATTTTTTATATTCACATTAAAAATTTGAAATATTTTAGAAATTTAAAAAATAAATATTAAGAATATTTATTGTTATATTTGTGGATGATTTTTAACTTTTTTCCTATGTTTATGTACATAGAAATTATTTTGTATGAACTCATCAGAATATCACATAATCACCATTTCTTATGCTTGCTTATAACTGTTATTAAAACAGGCAAAACTCTCTATATGTATTGTCACTCAGTGCAAGCCAGAGTAATCAATGGATGCCAGAAGGCTTGTGCATAAAATCCCCCATCTAGTGCCTACTCATCCAATATCCCCAGACTAGTTTCTGGCTTGTGGCCTTTGTCACCAAGATTTCTTCACTGATGAAGGCCACAAGCTGGAAACTCGTCTGGGAATATTGGATGAATAGGCACTAGATGGGGATTTTATGCACAAGCCTTCTGGCATCCATTGATTAATCTGGCTTGCACAAAGTAGCAATATGTATAGAGAGTTTTTCCTGTTTTAATCATCAGAATATATGTAGTTTTTTCATGCGAAATGAATTACACCCGTGGAGTATAATTTAAAGACTTTAAAGACACCTGGTATAAAGCACTAATACTTTTTTTATTTCTTTATTAATTAAGATAATTTTTTAATGTTTTTTATTTCATAATTTTTTAAAAAAATAGCAATTTCATTGTATACTTTAAAAAATTACTAAATATGGTAACATCTAAAAGAATCTTGAGTTTTATTACTAAATAAATAGATTTATCAATGTCTTAAAATACATATTCTTAACTATAAAAGCTAATTATTGTTCAAATGTAATTGAATTTGATAATACTAAATATAAATATTTTTTATTGCATGACTGATAAGATATAGCATAATTTCTCATTTAAAATAAGTTGTAAATACCTTTATTGTATCACAAGCATTAGAGATAGATAACAGTTATTGTAAAATAAATAAACATATTATAGCTATAACAAATATGATGTAGCCAGATTGGTTGTACTATAACAATTCAGAGAGAGAAAAAATGTATTTAATAAAAACTTGTGAACTAATAAATATACAAACTGCTATTTATGTGCATGTGCATATATGCATGTCATTTAAGAAATAAAAATATAAACCAAAGGTTAAGAAAAAAATTAATTTATGCAAATATTTACTTTGTAATATGTAAGAAACCAAATGATAAAGTAGATTGTAATGGGAAAAAAAATCCTTTTAATACTTTAAACATTTCAAAACTTATATAATCTGTCTTTCAAATGGGGTTTTAATTAAACAACTTGTTCACTTTTATAAACAATCTGATGGTTGGATTTGAAAATAATATTAAAGCTTTGAATTGATAATGTTTTAAAAAATTATCAACCATTATTTGAAAATTTGCAGTATTTCTTTCTAAGTTGGTGAAATGTATATTGAAGAGAGAGAGAGCAATTTTCTCTTCTTTTATTTCACTTATTTATATATAAAATCATAATATAATGTACATAAAGTTTGTATCTACAACATATTTTGAATAAAATAAAGAGGGTGTTTTTCAAAAAATATATTGCTGTAATGGTGTAGAAATTATATTTTCCCTAGCTGGTGCTGTATATATTGTTTAAAAACCATATTGTTTAAACAACATCAAATATCAATAAATAAGTTTGAAACAAGCAACCAGGCATTATTAATTATTATATTCTTAGTACAGTCAGGTAATTCTGACTCCATATTGCTTTGTAGTGTGGTTTATTTTTAAAGCATAGTTGCAATGATCTGTGCTGAGGCTATATTTTGCTGACTATTTTTAAAATATTTTACAATATTCCGATTATAAAAGCCAGTATGATGGGTTTTATTTAGAAGAAAATTATCTATTATATATGTCTGGATAGCCAAAAACCATAGCAGGCAAAATGCTTGGAAAATGCAATCAGATCCAGAAACTGATGGTAAAGTTTGCAAAAACCAGCCTGGGCAATACCTCTATAATGCTGGGAAGGAAGAAATTGAACAGTGCCACATAAATTACCTAAGACATACATTTGGGAATACTTGTACTTTCAAATTACAAATCATCATCATCACATTGGTTAATATTATTATATATTATGATTGAATCCTTTTTTGTTTTAATTTTATTAACCATTCTATTTTGATATTTATTTGAACCAAAATTTATATTACACATTAAATAGATCATTATATATCTATGAATATTACTGTATATCTTATCTATTTTATAGGATCCAGGTTCAAACCCATATTTCATTTAATATAAACATCAAACATGTGCACAATGGAAATTGTATCATTACATAATTAGTGTCCCATATTGGGCACCAATTATGTAATGATACTTCTATAATAAATATTCCATGATATCTGGTAGACAAATTCATTTCTGAATATGTAGTAATTTATTCAAAGGTATACACATATATAATAATATATTCAATGGGTTCCATCAATTTTGGCTCAAATAAATATGAAAATTTAATAATTGATAAAATTCAAATGAAAAAATGATTCAATATAATAAATTAAAAGATGGAATAATGATTGTATTTTTATATTGGACTATTTCCATCATGCAATATGTGTATTGAATGTCTTTAGAAAAATTTGACTTTATTTAAATATTCCAAATACATTCAACTGTTAGTAATAGCACATCAAAATAATATATACACAACATTTTGAGAGGTATTATTCTCACCTTTTTATCAGGTGTTGCTGGCCTGGCCAGTGTCAGTACTAGCATGGGATTTGAACCTGGACTCTTAGATTCTTGAGTATTGAATTTTTAACATACTTCTCTAACCAATTAATCCATCCTGCCAATGGCAACAGTCTGTAGTAATTTCATATACTTATCTATGAGGTTCCTCCTGATTTCTCCACTTTTTCATAAGAACAAAGTTGATTAATGTTTTCCATACATTAGGTATAGTCACACTAGGTTGGCTTATGGGATTTTTTGTCATTGTCATGTGAGCAGCTTTTTTACGTTTTCTTCATTGCACCTTTTCTTCTCTATCCAATATATTTGTATTTTTCCAATTGAGCATATGTTCATTGGTACATACATGATCTGCTACCTTAGTCACATCCATTTTCTGTCTTTTAATCATCAGTTTGTATTCTCACAAGTGCTTTTCAATGGGATGACTGGTTTCACCAATATATATTCTTCCACATTTACATAGTATTTTATAAATGCCATTTTTCCTTTTCAGCATTTTATGTTTAGGCTTTGTAGATGTTAGTATTCCTTGTAGGGTGATATGGCTCTGGAAATTTATTCTGATGTTATACTGATCACAGATTTTTCTTAATTTGTCTGCTATTTTTGGAATATATGAGTATACTACACTATCAATAATTGTTTTTTCTCTTGGTAGTTCTTTTTGTTGTCTATTTAATGTTTTCTTAATAATAGCTGATGGATAACCATTTTTATAAGAGTTTGTTCTATATGGATCTTTTCTTTTTCCAAATTGCTGGTTTCTGAACAAACTTTTTTTGCTCTGTTTCATAGTGATAGTATATCTCCATGTTTTGTGTTTTTAGTTCTATGGAGGAGTTTTGATTTGCCTGAATCCAGGACCACTTCAAATCAATCATTACCCTTAAATAACAAGATAGTTTGCTAGCTTGAAAATCATCAAGCTCTAGACAAAGGGAATTTCATAGCATACCAACAAATTACTTCAACGCCTTTCCTGATGCTGACAATTGCCTGGATTGTGCCTATTTTGATGATGGACCAAAAACAAGCTTACCAAAAGAAAGCTTGAAGAATTGATATACATATGCTGCTGTTCATCTACATATGCAGAAAAGAACCAATAAACATATATACAAAAGTGAGTTGTTTTAAAATAATTCATTTAAAAGACATTTTTACATTTCTAATATTTAATTTAAAGATCTTATGACTAGTTAAATGCAATCTGTGATAGCTTTTTATATAGTAATGAAATTTTTAATAATTCCTTTGGTTTAAAATGACATTTGAATCTATAACTTAAAATAAAACAAGTAAAAATTTGCTTTAGTCAAACATCTAAAAGAATGAATCAATCCAAAGATGATTTGATATATATATTTTTATAGAAATTGTTTTTAATAATTCCTTAAAAATGACATTAAAAAATATAACTTAAAATGCAAATATTTATTGAATTATAATTAAGAGTTAAGAGTAATTCATTGACCATTGTATTTTAGACTATTAAAGAAAAAGAGACATTTTAAATTTACAGAACTTTTATCTAACTTCCAAAAAAAATGTTGATAGTATATATTTTTTTAAAAAAAACGAAAACTAATCGATAAAAAGTAAAACTTACTATAAAATAATGAATGAAATATATATATTTTCAACAAAGAATAATTGTGAAAATAATTTTTAATAATTGTATTGTATCAAATTAAATATGTCTTTGCTTATCAAATAGGACATATATGTAAAATTCAATCATTTTTTTTTAATTTTATTAAATGTCAAATGAAATAGATTCATTGTATATGATAATATGTGAATTTGTGCACAGATTATATATATATATTATAACAATCCGGAGAAGGCCTTAATGTAACCTGCACTACAAGGGCACCATCTAGGCATTTGAACCTAGAAAATTTATATAGTAGGCAGATACGTAAGTTCAAAAAAAAATTTTTTTTATTTTAATTTGATTCTGGTCATTAGCCTATTGTCACTAGCTCAATGGAACAACAGAGATTTATATTTTACAATAAATTCTTATCTAAGAATATTTTAAAAAAAGAATAAAATAAGCCACTGCCAGTAATTAACATACAAACATTTATTTACGCACATATATATATATAAAATTTAACATTATTCTTTTAGTATGTTTACTTTAACATTTAACATTATTTTTAGATTTTAATTTACATTTCAATTTTTATACTATTATAAGTTCGCACAAATGGAGTTATAAAAGTTTGTTTTATAATGTTGAGTATAGATCGGTTACATAGATTACACGGTCAAAAACATTTCAAAATAAACATGAACGATCAAAATATAAAATCATTGGTGGAATTGCAGAGGGAAATTTATAAGAAACCCAATAGCATTCATCATAAGATGCCGTATAGACACCAATAACTTAAAAGACATCTGAAACAAATACATCTTAGATACTTACCATAAGGTATCAGTATTTACCGAATGTCTATATATCTTGATCAAATATGAAAACCAAAAAGATAATTAACCAGTAATGAACCCATGCAAGCATCTATACCCAACTTAAATTTAATGCATTTTTATTTAGAGTGTCGAGTATGAATAGACTACATAGGTTGCATTTGAAAAAAAAATATTTTATCCCTTATTTAATCTTAGGCCAAAAGTTCACAGTTAAACCAATGTCTATCTATCTGATATATTGATGTATTCAATGTAATACGAATACGACAGCACTAAAATAGGTTAAGAAAAGAAATTGACTCTCATCAGATAAAAATACTACATCTATCTGATAAGAAGAGCAATAAAAAACTCCATAGGAAAGGACAGTGGTCATTTTGCTGACTTATGATCGCATTCCATAGGCAAAAAGGAAGTGTGCGGCATATAAAGTGATTCTGCCCGTAGCGAATCTCGTACATCTACTAATTACACCAATATATTTAATCCATTGACCCAATTTAACTACAAAACAAATAACCTAAGATTACAAATCTATATAGCCATTCACGCCTGACTTAAGTTTAACATTTATATTATTTAGTTTGACGAAAAACAGAAATCATAATAAAAACTTAAAAGAACAAAAAAAATGGAAATGATTTTACAAAAGAAATACATCCAATTAAAATTATAACTAATTAATAAATAATTTAGTTTGGTCAGATAGGAATCTATTTCTATTTTTTTTTAAATACTGGGAAAGTTTATATTTTTAAAGTTCTTAGTATTTTCGAATTAATATTCATTTAAGTTTATAACATGCTTATAGTTTTAGAAATGTTCACCCTTTACAGTTGCATACCATTTGCAATCCAGTGTTAAATCCTCTGATGTTCTTATGGTCCTCAATATAAGAAAAGTGATGTTTCATTTTTTATAACAACTGAAGAAATTGAAAGTGTGTCTTTCAATCCCTTCACCTCCAACTCTCTGACTTAATACATCTCTGTTTTCTTTTGAATTTTCTTTACTCACTAAACATTTTATTTCCAAACTTTTTCTTTTATATGTAACTTTAGAATCCAATGGACATTACATCATCAATGATGATGATCCTTCCATTGAGGTCTGACTTCCCAATGGATTTCTTTCATTGGCCATTAGTTTCTATTGTTTTCCTATCTGCCCATTGCTTATATATTTAAATGCCCAAGGCTAGTTTACATTTAACTAATTAAAACAATCATTTCCATTTTGAAAGATTTAGTTTTTCTATTTTTAATAGTTTTACTTTAATAATTTTTTTTTCTGTGTGATTTTATATATATACAAGTTTAAGATGATTTTTTTTAATTTTCAATATTTAATTCTTAAAAAAAGAAGTTTTATTTGTGAACTTTTCTTTTTTCATGTTTAATAATAAAAAAATAATGTTAACAATGTCTGTGCCCTTTACAATATATATATATATATATATAAATAAAAAAAAGCTTGTTTAGAGTTATTAGCACGCTCTTAATTTTATATATATATATATAGTAAATGAACCCAATATGAGGTATTGAAAATCACAATGAAACAAATTGGATTTTTTTTTATATTAATTCCCACCTATAAAAAAACTTTAATAATTTATTGTATTTTTATATATCTTAAGATTTTGATAATTATTTTGTAACAAGTCAAATGGGTTCAGTAATTACATACACACATGTATGTGTGCATATATAGATCAATGCTTGTCAAGTATAACACATATGTAAATGTTAATCATTTTTAGTATTAAATGTCAATTTGAAAATGTTCATTTTTTATTAATCAACATGTTTGTGTTTATTTTCTATTAATCAACATGCCATGTAAATCATAATGTAATATCTTAAATTGTGTATAGTAATTTTGTAAATCACAGTGTGATAATTTTTTATTACAAGTTAATCAAAATCAGAAGGCTTAACTTATATGTATGGCCATATTCTAAAGACCTTAATTTTAATTTTTTATTGTTGTTAATAAACTTGAATTCAATTGTTCAAATTGTATTAAATCATTATCTCTTGGTCAGTGGTGTATCAGGTATATAGCTTAAAAATCACATGATCACCATTTCTTATGCTTGCTCTTAATTGTTAAAATAAGTAAACTCTCTCTATATATATTGCCACTCAGTGCAATCCAGAGTAATCAATGAATTCCAGAAGGCTTGTGCATAAAATCTCCATCTAGTGCCTATTCATCCAATATCCCCAGACTAGTTTCTGGCTTGTGGCCTTCATCAGTGAGGAGCCTTAGATTTAAAAGCACTGCACCCAGATTTTAGGATCTAATGCATAAACCTTCTGGAATCCATTGAGTACTCTGGCTTGCACTGAGTGGCAATACATATAGAGTTTTGCCTGTTTTGATAGTTAAAAGCAAGCTTAAGAAATGGTGATCATGTGATGTTTATTGACTTAACCAATCATGCCTAATAGGATAGTGGTGGCTATGGTTATTAAAGAGCCAAAAACACAAATTTATGGGTACTGAACTGAATTCAGACCTATATGACCATATAAGTGACTGAGCTTGGATTGAAAGTGTTATAGTGTTTTCAATTTAATACTCATAGTTTTGTAATTCAGTAGAGATAAAAGCTGGCTGCTGGATGGTTACATTAGATTCTAAAATCTAGGTGCAGTGCTCTCAGATTTAAGCTCTGCACTGATAAAGGCCACAAGCCAGAAACTAGTCTTGAGATATTGGATGAGTTGGCACTAGATGGGGATTTTTTTGCACAAGCCTTCTGGCATCCATTGGTTACTCTGGCTTGCACTGAGTTGCAATATGATAGAGAGTTTTGCCTGTTTTAGATATAAAGCTTGTGTTCTTCTGAGCTACATTTGTGTATAGCAGATGAATATATGAAAAAGGATGTTATATTTATTGTATGGGCATCCAGATGATGATAATGATGACTAAGTTGGTGAAAAGAGGATATTTTTTAAAATTCATGCACTACATAATATATGAAAAAGAATGTTACATTTATTGTATGGGAATCCAGATGATGATAATGATGATTGGGTTGGTGAAAAAAGGATATTCTTTAAAGTTCATGCACTACATTTTATTTTAGTTTAATCTTAGAAATTAAAGTTTATAGTTGGCCAATACATTAATGGTACTAAGTGGCCAATGTAGAGCATTGATGATGATCAGCCAGTTTTACTGTCCCATCATTATTGTTTTGATCATTATGTATTCTGATGGATGGGTACAATGGTGCATCCAAATTAATTTTCAAATAATTACCCCAAGCTGGAAAAGTCTAAATAGTAGGCCTGGTCTACAGGAGACACATTTCCAATCTAGTTGCCAGATTGACAGTTGATTTTTATTTTTATTCTTATAATCCAGTCATAAGATTGACTGTTGATGTAGTCTGTTTGATGGATCATTCATGATGATGGATGATTATTTTTGTGTGGTATTTACTCTTACTTATTGATAATGCTGGTTGATGTATAGCTATTCTACTTATAGTTACTATAAGGAGTTAGCTGGACAATCTCACAGAGATCTTAAGATCTCATGCTCTCTTGATATATAAAATTGCTTATATATTTTATGATTATTAAACATTACTTTAATAGTTAATTTGAAATTTCATTTTATTATTTTACTTGGAGTTAATGATTATTTTGCCATCACCCCAGGTTGACCACCCAGATCCCCCCTCCTGTTAATATATATATATATATATATATGTTTTCTTACCTGCAGGGTATCGATAATTTTCTTATATTATGGTTCTTCCTTTTGCCAGTGGGGTAATTTCATAAGTTCAGCCTCAATGTCATCACTGGTAGAGTTAATCTTTATAGTTATTGGCTGATCTCCAATGATTGGATTATTTGGAAGCACATCAACAGGATGCCTACTTAAAATATCTGCAACAGGGTTTTCTGGTCCCAGACAGTAGACCACCCTATAGTGAAATTTTTGGAGGGATAAACTCCACCTCATTAATGATTCATTGGTTAAGAAACTACAGTTAAGAAATTCTAGGCATTTGTGATCCGTGATGATGACAACTTCAGAGCCTAGTAGTAGTTGTGTAAATTTGTTGCAAGCCCACACCATAGCCAGTGTCTCTTGTTCAGTAACAGCGTAATTTACTTCAGCTCCTTTAAGAGTCCACCTACTAAAACTTAATACACAATGTCTTTCCTCTTCATGTATTTGAAAAATAACTGCACCCAACCCTCTTTCACTGCTGTCTGTTTGGAAATAAAAGGGGCAGATAAATTCTGAATGGTGGAGAATGACGTTATCTAAAAATTTGTCCTTAATGGATTCAAATGCTTCATTATGCTGAGCAGTCCATGCCCATATTTGGCCCTTCTTTAAAAGATTTATCAAATAAGATGTGTCCTGGGCAATTTGGGATAAAATTTATTATAATAATTACATAATTCCAGAAATGATCAAAGTTGTTTTCAGGTGGTAGGTGTTGGGAAACTTTTGATTGCTTCCACTTTGTCTGGGTATGTTCTTACACCCTTGCCATCAGCAATATGTCCCAAGAAAGAGATTTCTGAAAGGGCAAAGTAACTTTTCTCTAGGTTGATGGTAATATTTTTATTAGCGCACTCCTGAAAAAATTTATTTAAAACCTCAAAGTGCTCTTTTGGATTTCGTCATGCCACTACTACATCATCAACATAACAAATTAAATGTTTTTTTAATTTCCACTGATAAAGATCAGTCCAGGCACCTCATTAACCTCAACCTGCTGTTCATTAATCCAAATGGGACCCTTTTAAATTGGTGGGTATGCCCATTATACCTAAAAGCGGTATATTTTCTATCATGGGGATCAAAAGTCATTTGCCAATAACTGGCTGTGAGGTCCAGGGTGAAAAACAGTGTTTTGTGATGCAAACAGGTAAATATTTTTTGGACAGATGGTGAGACATCATGCTCTGGGATAGTTATACTGTTTAGTTTTCGAGCATCCAAGCACAATCATATTGCACTGCTTTTTTCTTTACAACAACAAGGGGGTTGTTGTAAGGGGATGGTTTCTTTTCAATAATTCCCCACTCAATAATCTTCTGGATCTGATTTCCAACCTCTTCTTGATACTGGAATGGTACTGGATAAGTATTGGCTTGGAAGTACTACTCTTCTTTTACCCTAATTCGGTGGGTATATCCCTTGATCTCTCCAGGCGTATTGGAGAAAACTTTGGCATTACAGTCCAAGATTTGATATAATTCCTCTCTATCTTGTGAGTCCTCCAACATAGCTTCATTTGCTTTCTTTTTTAAAATATTCTTGTCAACTGCTTGGGTTATACACCTCACTTTGGGATGCTGATCATGATGATCAATTTGAAATGGAATTTTCTCTCCCTCAATCAAAAAAATTGATGGTGGTAATTCAAGATGCATCAGTGCTGCTTCAGAAAGTCAGACCCAATAACTAGGTTATGGATTAAATCTGCTATGATCAAGAATATATGTGCTATTTCTAGTCCTCCAAAAATAATTTTCAACCAGACCTGGTAGTTCTCAGTCCTTGTTTTTTTTTCCATTCACAAGTGTGAGTTGTATAAGGTGAGTAGACAGTTTTAGAAAGTGTTTTTTTCTGTTTCTAGTTGATCATTCCAGCACTTGGATATGAGAGAAATCTGGCTCCCTGAATCCAGAAAGGCATGTGTGGTAATCGTCCCTACCTTGAGATTAATAATTGGACATGGGCCAATATTTGCATCTGGGAAAGGTGTGTCTGCTTTATTGACAATAGCAAAGATTGGATGTTGATATTCCATCTTGTTCCTTGATCTGTTAATGGGACCTTATGGGCAGGAATAATCAGACGGGGTCCTTAACAGTATTTTGACTGCCTTCTGTCAGAATATCTTTTTGGTGCAGTTTGATTTTGGTTATATGTTGGTATTGCTTGATTGTTCCATTCTTGTATGGCTGCTGAGGGAATTCTTGGGGCTCTAATTTTCAGATCTTTTCCATGGGTTCATAATGAAAATTTCCAAGTTCCATTGTGGTTAAAAACTGGGTCATCTCCACCTTATTAATTTGACTTATTACCATTGCTTATTGGATTGATGGTGGGAGGTTTGCTTGCACAGTCCTAATGATATGGGCTTCTGAGAACTGGAAAGCAGTCAGTGATTGAAGTTGATCCAATTGTCTCAAAAAAAACTGAGTGTGTGTCTCTTTTCCACCATACTTTTCATGTGTAACCTGATGGAGTATCTTTTCTTGGTGGGCCTCACTCCCAAAGTTAGCTAGTAATGTGCATTGGTATTCTTGGAAGGTTGTTGGTTTATTTTGAATGGATCCCCACCAATGTGTAGCAGGTCCTTGTAAGTAATGTTTAGCTATGGCTAATTTATCCCCTTTATTAGTGGGATGAAAGTAAAAAAGTTCTTTCAGGCTATCAAGATGGAAGTTTGGATTCTCTTTTGGCTCTCCTCTGAATACTTTTACATTGATGAATCTTAGGAAATTCGGTTGCATTCCTACATCTGGGATTTCTTGTGGTTGCATGGGTGTGCTGTCATGGTTGATCTGTTTTGTAGAAAAGTTATCAGTAATTCTTACTGGTGAGGGGCTCCTTCTGGTTATGCGAGGTTGTAGGTTATTTAATCATTGAAACTGTAATTGATTCTCAACTTCCCTTTTAATTAAAGATGCATAGTCTTGTCGTTCACTATTAATAGATCGTATGATACATTCAATTTCCCTTATGCTATCATCAGTTCGGTCTTGCCTTTTGCGTAACTCCTCAACTGTTTTGTAGTACTTCCCCACTTCTTTTCCATTGTTTGTAGAACACTGTCATTGTCCTCTTTGCATTCTTTTAAACTTTTTTGGATTGCCATCGTCATTTCTGTTCTCAATTCCTTTGCATCCCTTTGGGTTTGAACCATCATACTATGAAGTAAGGTGATCGGGTTCTCATTTTGATAAGAAGATATAGGGTCATGTTTGAGTTAATGGAGAAGGGGAAATGGATCCTTTATTATGACATCTGAAATTTGTTCCCCCATGTTTTTTTCTTTCACTGAGATGTTGGCATCAACATCTTCACTTTCCTTTTCTTCTAGGCTGTTATCCATTTGGATTTCAAAAAGTTTGACACAATAAAGGTAATACTGCTGATCTTAGAATTTAAAGTTATTTTACTGGAACTATGGCTCACTGAAACTTTAATACAATCTTAAATAACTAGAACATAAACGTATTTTTATCTTGGAATTTATATAATCACTAATTCGAGCATTTGCTTCCCTTACTCTGTCCACTCTTCTCATCATGTTTTACTGACTGTATCCTTTCTGTCCTGCACTACTAAGTCTCTACTTGTTTCAAGTCAGATATTTAAATAAATGTTTCAACTATAACAAAAAAACTACTATTTATCATGAGAATGACTGATTTGTTTCTTGATTCTAGCTGGTCAACCTTGGACACTCCTTGCTTCGCCTCTGAAATGGACTTAAAAAAATCATTATTTTCAAATTTTAATACATAATCTTGTTGTGATGAATATTACATTTCTTATAATTTTATTGTTACATATTATACCAGTTATAAAATTCTTCACTCCCCAAATCTCATATATATAAAAAAAAAATTTGTTGCTAGGAATTACCGCAGTTCTTTATTTATTTATTTATTTTTGAACTTGATAACAAATTTATAATGGTAATAGGTACTCTAGTCCCTACACCAAAGCACCAGTTATCAAGGTCAGCACTAATATAGCACTTACAGGTAGCTCTACTATATAATAAAAAAACAGGTATGTATATAAAAACAATATATGTACTTTTATCAATTGTTAACACAGTGTGCTCGTATGAATAAACATTAAATACATCTTGTTACAACTTTTTACACATAAGGCTTATGGATGTAGTACATGGGCTTTAAAAAAAATTTTAAACACATGAAACCACAAAACAAATTCATGTGTGCATGTAAAACCAGATACAAAAAAAAATTCTACATATGGTTGTAATACATGGGTTTCAAAAAAAAAACTTTTACAAAATATATATATGGTTGAAAAACCAGGTCTACAGATTAGTAAAAAAAAAAAATAAAAAAAACCTTTTACATTTATAGTTATAGTATTTGGATTTAAAAGAAAACTTTTTCATACAACATTTTATGGTTGTAAAACACAGTCTTTGTTTTTTTGTTTTTTGATACTCATGAAATACAACCTGGGGAAAAACAATCCCTGTACCAGTCGAAATTGTCTGTCCACATAACAAGACCTAGCATCTAGGCAAAAGTACCTCAAGTCCAATCATCTGTGAGATACACATGTCAGGAACAATCATGAACTCTGCCCTGTATACCCAGATTCCAGATCTACTAACTTATGAGCAACAAATCTGATGATACTGGAATATTTAATTTACCACTGGCCAACATCGCACATCGGAAAAACAAAGACACTCAGGGGGAAATCATGACAAATGTGTATATACATTTTAAAACAGACAAGTACTTATGCTTAACTTTAGTAGGATCTTAAATCATTCCACAAATCATGACATTTAGAAGTTAACTAAATCAATTAACTAAAGAATGAGCAATAATCAGATGTTTAATTTTAAAATTCTATTTAATAACAAACAAATAGAAATAAAAATATACATTTGAATTATATTAAATGATGATTAGCCTCATATTACAAATAAGTTATTTTGTGCCTACTCGCACTTGAGCCAAAGTATTTACAAATAAGTTTGGAAGAATTTTGATGTGGCATAATGACATTTCAATTAATCTAGCACATTTATAAAGTGTATAATTTATAATGATTCACCCGAATTACAAATGAAAACACAACCTTGACTGATCCCAGGATGGGTTACATAATTGTTGGTTAAATAATGAACAAAGCTATTATAAGTTTAATATATATAAGAAAATATATTTTTTAATAAAGATTTATTTGCTTGACGAATGTATGTGGAATTATTTCTTTAAGTTATATATATATATATATATATATATATATAAATAAATATATTTCATGTATATATATATTGTAATATATATATATATATATTACAAGACATGAAAGATGGGCATTTAAACATGATTACATTTAAAATCATTTGTATATAATGAGTGTGGGAAGCAAAATAGTTCTTAAATAAATAACTGACAATTATACAGTCAGATTTAATTGATTAACAAAATTGTTTTGAGAAGGACATGCCATCATGGCAGAGAGCATTTCAGGTTTGCAAACAAATAAAGATATAAAATTATGATGGCAGTATGCTGTTATAGATTACAACAAAATAAATGAAGTTTGTTATGAACTTCTGGGTGGCTTTACTAAAAGAAGTCCCTGGTATATATAGGTAGATGATGAGAAATGCTGGCACTCCAGCCAAAACATGTGTCTGAATAATAATAATAAATGTGATGTTCTGGTCTTTCCATACACATCTTAAATGGCAATGCCCAAAAATGGATCCCTTTGTATGAACTACGTCTACTTTGAGGGAGTGTGAAAGATTGGACTGGTCATAGTTAAATTTCCGAAGGTCCTGAGGAGTAAGTAGCAAAGCAAAATACTAATAATAAATGAATGGTTATACCTATAAATACATAATGCCCTAGACATATGCAGATAGTGTATCACTACCGAAAATAATAACTTAATCCCTGATTAAAGTAATCAGCTCCCTGACATTATGAAAAGTCCCAGAAACTTTAGGCCATCAATGAGTGAATCATAAATTATATTATAAAAAGGAAGGCAAGAATTAAAACTAAAATATAAATTGTTTTCCACACTTTACAAATATTTCAAATAACTCATCACGGAAGATTACAAAATAGGACTGTCTTTAATTAACCTAGACAGATTGGGCATTAAATATCAAAGTCACTTCTGGTGAAGTTTGACTATATACAGCATAATAAATTATACATTGCAAATTTTCTATTTTCTGATAAATAAAATATATATGTATGAAACATATACTGATAAAATGCTTTCAACAATTTTTTTAAGACATTTGTTTTACAGAAATCGTAATAGATTTAACTAACTGATTTAATTATGAGGGCAATTTTAAATTGGAGGTAATAATAAGACACATAACTTTTAAAATCATTTCAATCATTTAAAAATAGATTTATAATATGATGTACAAAACTAAACGAGCTTTTTAATAATTAATTTCAGGAAATAAGTCTCCTGTAATGATTTTGACTGGAGAAAATAAGAGGGGGAGAATTTAAAGTTAATAGCTCATTGAATTTTGTACTTGGCAATTTCAGTAAGTCAATATTATAAATAAATCAACAAAATTTAATTTAAATTTGCCGCATCAAAATAATGTGGGATTTTGATAAGAATTGAGATTTTAATTTTAAAAGAAAAAAATTTAAACGACGCATTTTAAATCTAAGTTGTATAAACAGATATAGATAATATAAATTAACATTGATTTAGAAAACAACATAAGGTAGAATTAGTGTCTTGTGGAAAATTGGGATTACCTCAACCAAATGGTAGATGTTACATGGCTTGACACATGCAGTTATATAAAATCAGATAATTCAGCAGGCTTCCTTGACACAGTATCGTCTCAGGCTAGGTCTTGAGAGCACCAGAAGGGCCTTGATGAGCTGGTGGGACAGAGCTCCGGAAAGCAACAGTCGATCTTTTTAGCCAGTCATTCTTTAATCATGATGTACTAAATCTAAACTACTCTCTTCAGTGAACTCTTCAAATAATTAATAATCATAATCAATAATTTTCACTATTTATTTGACCTGGCTTTATCTATAGGATTTAATCTACAGTGACAATTGCCAATTGCAATTGCTCTAAGTGTTTCTCTGAGGTTAATGCCTGCTTTGGAGGGAAATCTGTCAACATGCCCCAAGGGTTCATTTGCTAATTAAAAGAAAACAACAACAAGCATATTCAGTTTATCAGTCATTGTACTAAGAAGCCTATTTAATTAAGGTTTAGATTAACAAAAATATAACTTTTATTCAAAAAAAATTTAGGAATTTGGTACAATGACTTTCAAATTAATATTTGATATAAAAAAACTTAAGTAGAAATTTACAAAATATAATTGATCCTTTAATATACATTTATCAAAAGATAAATACAAAATGTTACCAACTGATTAATTTAAGAAAAAATGAACTTTAATGAAGAATTTAAAATATTTGTAACATTTTATAGATATCTAGGATTCAATTACATATAAATACCAATTTAATAAAATAAACATAATATACAGTTTTACAAATATTATAAAATAAATAAACTATTATAAAAGGTTAGTTAATCATAAAATACAAATTAATTAGATACAAGATTACAATATTGCTTATAATTATACTACCACCAATTATGAGGTGGGTGTCAGTTATTATAAAAGGTTGGGTTCAAACCCACACTAGTGCTGATGACATTGGCACTAGGTGAAGCAGAAATATGTACTATATTTCCAGCTTCATATTCCTCGACTTGGGGAAAAAAACAACAAAAAAACATTCTACTTGGGTGTCCAGTGACAATAGAGACTGACCAAGGGTTTACTCACCGGGATTTATTATATTATTATAGGAATAGTAACAGTGTTCACATTTTCTAACTTCTAAATTATAGTTTATTAACATGATTAATTATAGTTTTCTTGGTTTATTCCAGAAAGAAAGGGCCTCCCATTTTGAAAATAATTTAGACTTCCCCTGGGTCTGGAGATATTTCATGATATGGTTTGAGACTCCTTGCATTAAAGGGTGCCTTTATTCAACCCATTATCAGTTAAAGCAAAGGCATTATTGCCACATTTGCTCTGAATCTGGTAGGGTTTTTGAAATAGGGGGAAAAAAATTTTGAATTGTTTGTTGGTTATATTACTGGCTCTGGGTACTCATACCCAAACTCGATCCCCTACCTGAAATGCATGTGGATGAGGGTTTCCTCACTGGCCCCACAACTTGGCCATTTGGTTTAAATGCATATGAGTCTTATCTTGGTCTCTTTTTCTGTTAATTTTTTTCTGGTCAATTGTCCTTGGTGTTTTGACTAACATTGGGCCCAGCCTTCCAAAATGGAGTCATGCTGGAGTAAATCCAGTGGACTCACTGATGGTATTATTTATGTAATTTATTATCTTTTGGTGACTGTTTACCCAACCCCTGTGATTATCAGGTATGTATGTCTGATATAGCTGGTTAATCTCTTTCATCACTCTCTCACAAGGGTTGGATTGAGGGTTTCTGATCAATGTAAGGATGTGCTTAATGCCACAGTATGCTATCCATGCCTTCCACTCTTTAAAAGTGAAAGTGGATCCACGATCAGATAGGATTACTGTGGGTTTTCCTACTTTGAATTGTTTTTCTTATAAAACTCTGATTGCATTCCTGGAATCTGTCCTCCATACTGGATATGCACAGGCACATTTTGAGAATATGTTGTATGTTACCAGAAGGTATTGATAACATTTAAATGCTGGCAATGGTCCATAGTGGTCGATGGTCAAAATTTTGTTGGGTCCAGATGGAAGAATGGGTACATTGTGGCCTGCATAGGACTTGTTAGGCATCTTACTCTTAGCACATATTGAATATTTCTGAAGAGTGTTAAGTACATGAGTATATAATGGAGACCAGTGCCTCAATGCTTCCTCTGTTTTTCGAGAACCATAGTGTCCAATTAACTGATGTACATGATTGGTTAATCAGGTCTGTAATTTTTGGGGCACAAGAATTTTCCATGGGCCATCAGCATCCAGCATGCATATTTGCAGGATTCCATTGTTTAATCGATACTTCTGGGTAATGAAGGGGAGTATGTAGATTCGTAAAGCATCCACTGAACGAATCTACGTCACTCAAATTTTCAAGAAACACATTCTCTCCATGACCAGGCCAACTCTAACCAGCCTGCCACTAATGATGAACATCCATGAACCTGCTGCTATACCGTGAAAAACAATCGGGTGATCTGCTACCTGTTTTCCAAAGGTAACGCTGTAAAGTGCCGCCTTTATAAACTCAGAACTTTCTCCTAATATGAAAATTTAATATTAATTATTTGTACTTTTATAGTCTATTTTATTCTATAACCATTTTGATTAGCCTCACAATTTCTTTCATTGTTAATTTAATGCGGCAATTATTTTATTAATATTGTTTTCTAATATATATATTTTAAATGCTAAATGATATTTCAATGAATTCTCACCCTCACCAGTATAGTTATTTTTACCTTAGCTCCTCGCATTATATAGGAGTAACACTTATTTAATTAGTTTGTTTTTACTTTTAAAACTATAACGCTTGCTAGGTTGGGAGAAGATTTTTTTTAAAAAAATGTTTTACAAATTATTATACTTTTGTGTAAACAACAGAGGGAGAAATAAAGTTTCACCTTTGATTAGTTTACGATTTATACAATGTTAATAATCTTCGTAAGAGCACAATATTAATGCAAACAAATATATTAACTATATATATTACTTTTTATGTCTTTATTCTCACCCATTTAAACATATATATGGGTATTTTTCTTAAAGCACACCTTAGACTTAATTGTATACTATGTTATACATATGTGGAATTTTATTAAATAAGTGTACTAAAGGGGGGAGGGGATTTAGAATTTTCATTGGAATTAAAAATACTTTTCTAATAATAACTTTAAACTATGTTTAATAAATAAGATCATACCATTATCTTCAATGTTATCATTATAGGTTATATGCTTAATTATAGATATTTGACTAGTTATTTGTCTGTCCCAAAGCGTTATTAGCATAGGCCATTCTTCATAGTATTAAGCTTTATCTAGAGATGTGCATCGGAATGCCCGAGTTGTCTCATCTTCGTTTCAGGTCGTAAACAGGGCAATGAATGTTCCTGGACCATATACATAAATATACTCGCATAACGAGAGCAATGCCTGGGATAATTCGGCAAAGTTCGGCCCAGTGCATCTCCATCCAAGGACCTGTTGTCAGCCGATTCCACAAAATGTGGGGTGGCAAGTTGGCTAGACTGTTTTCTTTAATATGATAAAGCACTTCAAAGTACTGGATCCGCAAATATTCAACCATTATGCTAACACCGTGACACTTTATATTAGATCCCTTTTTTTAAAAAAAAAAGCTCAAGCCTATAAATATCTGTATCTAATGTTATGGTCTAACTAAACGTATCTCATAAATTAAATAACTTTTGATGCGTCACTTAATGACTCTATATATATATAAACTCATTATTATTTTGAGTCTCTTTGTGAACCATGATTTCCAGCTGGGATGGAATAAAAACAAGCACTGCTCGGGTCATCACAAATGTTATCCATTAGTCAGAGAGGCAATAGTTCAGGCAAATAGGTTAGGATTCACCTTGCCCTGACATCTGTATCTTGTGCATGATTGGATTCAAGGTACTTTTGCTTGGATTATTGGTCTTGTTGAATGAATACCTGATTTTGACCGGTACAATATATAAAGAGTATGCTAATACTCCTAAACAAGTTAATTTTATTTATTTCTCTCTCTTTTAGTTCTTCTGATAAATGCCATAAGAGAATATATTTGAAATCTGTTTGGAAATAGGGACAATTCTAGATAAAGATTTTGAATGCATTCTTTTGTGGCATTTATCAGAAGAAGAAAAAGAGGAATAAAATAAAAATAAAATAATCTTGTTTAGAGCTATTAGCATGCTCTTTATTATTACATATTTGTAAATACAAGGTAAATAATTCACATAAAGTATGATTTGATTTCATTAATATTATAATTTGGCTGTTGATGTTTTGGCTATATTAAATTGCTAAGGCTATTAATATATGTGTATCTGAATTTAGTTCAATTCCATATGGATATTTGATTTGGAGAGCTGTATTTGAAGACATATAGATGTCTAAATAATTTCAGAACTTCTATTTAATAATTAAGTATTAGATAAGCTGGGCTTGAGTTTGTATTTTGGATCTCATATCTGGATGTTCTAGCTCCTCACTGATGAGAGTCATAACTCAACACCAGTTTGGGAATGGGGACAATTCTAGATAGAGATTTTGAATGTATTTTTTGTGACATTTATCAGAAAGAAAAAAGAGAGAAAAAATAAGTAAATAAAAGAAACTTGTTTAGAGCTTTTAGCACTCTCTTTATATTATATATTTGTAAATACAAACTATATAAGTCATGTGATGTATGACTTGATGTCATTAATATATATATATATATATATTAAACAAGCTAATATTTTAAATTTTTGTATCTTACATTATTTATTCGATATAGAAGTCATTTATATACATTTACACTTTATTTTGTTCATTATTAGATTACATTGTGTAAATATAAAATAATAATAATAATAATCAAACATTTCATTTGCTTCACTAGATAACAATTGGGTGACCATTAAGAACTTTCAAAGATATTATAAGATTATTATATTTAACAGGGTGGTATTAAATAATAATCTGGATACAATTTGTTAAGAATTAAGTATGTTAGCTAGTTTTTTCAAAATTATGTTTTTATCATTTCTGTTTTCCTCGAATTTGAACTGCTTCAATTAAAAACAGTAATTTTTGGATATATTTAGGTAATATTATAAGTTAATTATGAGTTTTTACCTTAGGTAACAAAAACCATGACAATCCAAATCTCAGAAAAGCAGATTAGTAAAATGTAAACAAAAAAAATATTGGCATTGAAAAAAGATAATATCAATATTTAAAAAAAATCAAGATAGTGCCAGAAATGATCTCAGGATCTATAGTCTACACTCTACTACTGTGCTATAACTGTACACACAATAGTGGTATTTATAAAATATGATTGATAACTGTAATCATCTGGTAATTATCTATTATACGACTGTTGTCCAACATATTGAAGAATTATTGTAATTATTATGAGGTAATTTTTTTAAAAAGCTTATTTTTCAATAAATTGCTAATATTAATATCATATTTATATAAGTTAAAATAATTAAATAATATATATTAAGACTATAACCTTAAGACTATGCACCTAATTATGACAGTAGGGATCTCTACAAAGTCGTTAATCTTGTGTTAAAGATTTGTAGAGGTCCCTACTGTCGTATTTAGGCACATAGTCTTGAGGGTAAAGCCTTAATATACATTACTTAGGTAGTGACTTTACGCTTAACAAATTATTAGTTACAACTTTAAATAATTAAATAAATAACAATTATTTTTTTTTATTAAAAACAAACTTTATTAAACCAAAAAAATAAATACATAATATTGTATAAAAAAAAAAAACAATATGTGAATTAAAGTTCTATAAGTAGAAATTGATCTTCAAGTGTCAATAAGATCCCATGTGCTATTAAATAAATCTTGTGATGATATTCTATTGTCTCTTGCTTTTATCATTCTGATTTTTCTAATTATAATCTTCAGAGGATCTGTACAATTAGAATTAAAGATAATATCACATCGAGTTAGCCATAAACTATATATTAAAAAAGTGACACTTCTAATATCAGCAAAAACTCCCGCTTTAATTGCTTGTATCAATACATGTATCAATGAGCCTTTATGTTTATAAATTAAGCTAATAAAATATCTACAAACTTGCAAATAACTGCATTCACCAAAAATGTGTTCAATCGTGTCTTCATCTCTGCGACATAAACCACATAGACCATCAATTGAAGTAAATCCATGGTTTCTTGTTAAAAAACTACAAGTGGGTAGTGCATTTAAATTTATTTTTATCAGGAAATCAAAATATTTTGGCTCCAGACCCCACCATCTGAACTTTTTCAGCAGATTAAATGTTGTCAAGTTAAGACTTGAATTAATAGGCACTATTGCTTCATTAATGAGATAATAAGCCTCCCAGTATTGAACTTTTTGTGATTTAGATGGATTAGGAATTAGGTTCATTTTTTTAATTTCAAATAATAACTCAGCCAACCAGCAATTCATTGTTGGAGGTGGGGTATCAGTAGGATCAACATCAACTAAATAAAATTCTTGAGGGATAAAATGATTCAGTCTCAAAAATAAGTTGAAGGCCCGCTGGAGTCTAAACACTTTCAGTGAATGCAGCCCAAGACCACTTAGTCTGGTAGGTGTGTGCATCTTTCTGAGGCTAATTGCTACAGTCTCCCCCCCCCATAGTAGCTTAGAACAAATTGAATTGATACCATGAATGAATTTAGCTGTAAATTTAATAAAAGGCATGAAGTAAGTAATCCTTGGAAATAACAACATGTTCAAAAGGGCTGTCTTGGAATAAAGAGACATATATACTTTCTGTAGAGAACCAACTATTCTGTTAGTTACTAATATGATTGAATTTTGGACCTCTCTCCTCATTGCAAGCTGAGAGAGATTAAAAGCAAATCCAAGAAATTTCTGTGGTTTAGCTGTGAAGGGTGAGGGAATGTTATTTCCAGAGGATAGTCTCCATGCTGCTGATTTTTCAAGGTTGAAACTAAGCCCTGAATCTTCTGAAAAAGAGGACATAAGCTTCATGAGATCTGGAATGTACTTACGAGAAGGCAGGAATATGGCTATATCATCCATGTATGCAATTAGATGAATTTCTTTATTAATGTAAGGAATGAAGATTCCAGGAATATTTTTCTCTATAGATTTCAAGAAAGAATTAACATATAAAATAAATAAAAGTGCACTTAAAGGAGAGCCCTGAGGAATAGATTTAGTAGGAATGAAAGATTCCATTAATTTACCATTTAAAGATATAGCAATTTTCCTATTAGAAAATAGATTAGAAATTATATTGATTATCCCAGGATTAATATCCATGTCAGCAAGCAACTGAACCATGTGTGGAATCCTGACAGAATCAAATGCAGCTGCAATATCCAGCTGGACAACAATGGGTTTTGATTTTCTATTCCTTCTGATATGTTCAACAATTAATTTGAAAAGGCTAATCGCTTCTAATGTCGAAGCCCCTTTTTTTGCAAATTGACAGCTAGATATTTGTAACAGAATCTGATCCTGGATTTTATCCTTGATTATAGATTCAATAATCTTTATTAACAGAGGAGTCATTGAGATAGGCCGCAGATTTCCAAGAGGGGAAGGTATAATTTCCTTCTTGAGAAATGGTACCATGGCAATAGGATATAGATCATCAATTAACCATGAACTTGCAGCAAGATAATTAATCATATTACAGATAATTGGTATAGAAAAGGCTTCAAGATGCTTTAGTATAAATTTTGGAATACCATGTAGACCAGGATGAGTAGTACTATCAGGTATTGATGCAAGTTTAGAACGGACATCTACCTCAAGTATTCCATGTTCCAGCTCACATGGCTCATTATTTAACTCCTGTTGAAGTAGAAAGTTAGAATCAGCTAATTTTGTTTGATAGTGAAATAAAATTTTAATCAACATAGGAATCCCTGAAAATATGTCATCCCCTATTTTAATAGCCATTGGAATCTTGGCTTTCATCTTGTAGCCAAGAGCCCACCTTATATACCCTCTTGAAAAAGTATGAGGTTTCTTAAGGTATAATTTTGATTTTTTAATAGCCAGATACTCATAAAGAATTTGTTGTGTATTGAAAAAAAGTTGTTTTAGAGAGATAACCTTCTGTACTGCTGATTGACTCGGTGGTAATTTTTTCAGGCTTTCTTGAATTGCATCAATTTCATTGAGAAGAGCTATTGGTCCTCTATTTCTCTTAGTATAAAACTGTATTAATGTAGATAAAATGTTTATGAATGCAAACCAACCCTCTGTTGGTCCAATAGAAAGAATGTTAATTTTATGAAACAAAATATATGCTTCAGAAACAATTGCTTCTGGAGCAGCAGATTTCAGCAATAATCTAATCATAGTCTTGGCTTGTAGAGAGTGTTGAGAAGGAAGGTCAATGTTCAAAGATACTATAAGAGCATGATGATCAGAAAAGGCAACCGGAGATAAAGATGAGTCAATGTAAAAATGCAGATCTGGCGAGTAAAATAAAAGATCAATTAAGGAGGAGTGCTGTTTAGTATAAAAGGAACATGCATCAGGAGGAAAGAATCCCTGTGCACACATCAAACATGTGTTTAATAAATGTAGATATTTGCGATTAAATTCATCATAACCAATATTAAAATCCCCAAGCAGGAATGTAGGAAAAGGATTTGAATTTAAAGCAATATTTATTAGTTGAATAACATTGTAAACCAGTGAAACCTCTTTTTTAAGATATAGAAAGATAACATTAAAATTATAAGAATTTAAGTTGATGGTAACAAAAATCATATAATTATTCAAAAGACAAATCTTAAAACTAGTAACTGTAGAAGCATGAGGAATTAACATAGCAACACCACCAGAGGGATGGTTTGCAGTTGAAAAGTGGAATGATCCAAACTTGTATAACTTTTCTAATAATACAGGGTCTGATTTGAAATGAAGCTTCGTTTCTGCAAAGCATATCATATTTGGAGAGCAAACTCATAACCAATGACCAATAGCATCAATCCTCTTTGCAGAGTTCAGTCCATGAACATTAACACCAGCCAATTTAAAATACATGAATAAACATCAACAAATAAGAAAAACAACAATGTATCATGTAAAAAAAATAGAAAGAAATTTTTTCCAGCATTAACTTTTTCCTAAGGACAATTATTGTATTTGTACTAATCCTGTTAAACTCTTCCTGTGTAGGAATCTCAGATGCATCCAGAACCCTATCAGTATCAGTAAGATCATTACCAAAAGCACATGACAGCTAAACTGGTTGAGGTAAATCAACTTTAAAAGAATCCTGAAGGCAATCATTCCACATAGAATCTATGATTGATTCTTTACTGTTATGCTTGAACTTCTTCCCTTTATTTCTTCTAGAGCCCATCTCACTATCTGAGGAGCTTCTACTCACATCAGAAACACTCTTAGAAACTATTGATGAAGAAAGGATCTTTGACTTAATACCAGTATTTGAGGCTTTCCTCTTAGTCTTTAGCCATTGTGTTGGTAGCTCTTCAATCAACATAGAATCAGATTCCAAACCTGTCTCCAAAGATTTAGATTTGTTAAGCATCTTATCTTGTGAAGCAGAGTTCAACAAGTCATAAGAACTTTTAGTGGATGCTTGTGCTATATTAGAATCAAGAATTTCTATTAATGGAGGCTCCATAACATCTTGTGTATCAAACATCAGTAGGTCAGTTGTGTGCAAGCTTGTCTGAAGTTTATCATTGGAATATTCATCTTGATTAATAGAAGTATTATTTGGTGTGCATTTATGAAATTTTTTTGTTTTTTTAATATGACATTTATTACAAAAACGATTTGGACAATTACTCACTATACTGGTCCGCATTTTACATAAGAAACATTGTGGTGGTACACCTCTAAATGATATAATTATTGGTGCTGTTTCACTGCAATGGATAGTTGGTATAGAAGTGGGAACTATTCCTTTATAGAGAGACAATTTGAATGTTGCAGAGTTTGTAAGCACATTGCAATTAGTGTTATTCATTCAAAATATAAGAAAAATCACTAAAAATTATTATCTTGAATAGAATTGATTATTACAACAATTTTCATAACAGTCACACAACTTCTTATTGCTTCTCCAAAATATCAATATTGACTATTCGGTTTAGTGCAGTGATAGAGAGTATAATATATAGTATATATCAAGCAATTTACACAAGTCTACATAAACAAGTAATCCACCATATTTAAATAAAAATATTTACAATCAGAACGTGTTTCTAACAATGGAATGATTTGGAAATCTAAATATTTTCATTTATATATGAATTTTATTAATTATCATGATATAGCACTCCTCATGACAAGGCACCTTTGAGCAGGGCCTGCACACCTGCATGTGATGGGCTTGATGATCATAACTTATAACCTGTGATAAATAGTTTTTAAATTATGCTGCATATTATTTGATTATTTTTTAATAATAAAAAACAAAATCATATTCCACAGTGATTTTTAATTTAGTACAAATTTTAAATATTTTTAAATATGTGTAAGGTGATTTATACATATTTAAATTTCTCTTTCTTGCAAAATTATGACTTAGAAAAACTCAATATTGTTCTGACCATGTAAGCTTTAGAGCAAAAAGAACAAAGTTTTTAATGTTGCATATATATATATATATTTGAGCTTTAGTTTTGTTATCTTTCAGTTTATTTATATTATTATGAGTATATGAGCAATTTTTGTTTTTTTTGCATATATAAGCTTAAAATTTATTACAATTCAGAAAAAAAATCACAAATAACCCTTCCATACATCCCTAAAGTGGGTAAACAACTTATAAAAACTCTTTCAAAAGAATTTAGAATTGGTTTCTGCACACCCCCTAACACAAATAGATTGATTAGCATTTCCAAAGACAAAATTGATCCTAGCTTGACACCTCAAGTTGTGTACAAGATCTTGTGCCCACAGGCAGGCTGCAGCACTACATATTATGGGAAAATGAAAGCCACTGTTAATAATAGAGCTACCCAGCATATGTATCCATACAAGAAAACTCATAATAATGGAAACAACAGTTCAATATTCTTGGAACACAAAAAAGCAGCCAGTCACAAGTTTGAACCCTCTAACCCTGAGATCATAAGTACTGAGAGAAATGACTGCAAAAGAAAAATAAAGGAGGCATATTTCGTCATAAATGAACCACATGCCATTAATAGAAAAAACACATGTTTCTCTATTTTTAAAAAGTGGACAAGCTGATTGATCTGTATATATTAAAAATTGTCTTACATAAGAAGATTAATTTGCATATATTATCATACATCAACAACAACACAATATTTCTAACTTTTCAGTCATGAATATGAGGTTAAAAGATCTCAAAAGTGCTAAGCCTGATATTTAATTTTGATAGTTCTAACTTCATCAATGAGAGTTCAAAGCATGGTATAATTACAATTTTTTAGTTGAAAAGTAGTGTGCTTGTATCTTTCTTGGTAGAACAAAAACAAAGTTATTCCAAACTTTGGATTGGCAATTTTAATTCCTGATTACCTAGTACCATCATTGCTGGATATTTTTAATTATTATTATATAGATTTACTTATATTAACTATTTAAATCTCAATACGCTATGAGGTTTGATGTAGTTGATAGTCTGACTTGGTATTTGGAGGTCCCAGGATCGATTCTGGCACATTTGAAATTCTTATAAACTCCTTAGCAATAAAACCACATGCCTTTATTTTTATCCTGTGTGGTTTGGTAATGTTGGATAGATCCAACTTGAGATCAGGAGGTCCCAGGATCGATTCTAGTGCTCACAATTCCTGATCAATAAAGCCATGTGTTTTTTCTTCATATCCTTGATATTTTGGTGTAGTTGGTAAAGCATCCAACTTGGGTTCAGGAGGTCCCAGGATTTATTCTTGTACTCGCAAGTCTGGTGCTCAATCTTCTTATGAATTCCCAAGCAATAATGCCATAAGCATTTTTTTATTTTAATTATCTGTGAAAATATTTAACGTTTTCACATTTATATATAAGTATTACCAGAAGGTATTTCAATTGTTTATATCATAATTATCTATGAAATATTTAACACTCACATGCATACACATGTATATAAATATATATTGTAACGGTATATAATATGCCGTTACATTATTTTAAATTAAAATAAAAAGATTATAAATAAAAATTGATTTATTAAAAAGAAAAAAAAACTTAACTTAAAAACTGAAAATTAAAAGTTGTTTAACGTATATAATATATCACACAGATGGAATGAAAACTTTAAAAGTATTATTTACTTTTTTAAAATAAAATAAAAAAAGGTATTTGAATGTACTTTTTTATATAAAAAAAATACAAGATCTAAAGATAAAATATTTTTGTTAAAAGATTTCTATGTAATTTCAATAAATGGAACTGATTGTTTTAGAAATTAAACGAAAAGCAAACTAGCCTTTGGGGCTCTTATATAAAAAAAAGTCAGGTGAAAGATATAGATAAGAGAACAAAAAAAATTAGATGTCCAATAGAAACAGCAAACAAATGCTTGGACCTTAACGAAAATTTGGAACAGGAAATTTATGTTCAGTGAATCCGGACGATTGGTATAAAAGGAAAAAATATTCAAATTAAAACAGTTCCAGCTTGATTTTATTTTTGAGAGGGGTGATAAGACACACTTGTCACACTCTCTCATTTTTTTCAAATGAAATGAATGATGAATTTTGAACGGTACTATTGCAGACCCTGAATCATATGGGTCCTGCAATAAAATAGTACCAGGATTGAACCAGATAAGACCACCTCCAGAATAACAGACCGGTCTTCCAATAAAGACTTCGCAGGAATTAGCACCAGGAACCGGGATTCTTCTACTGTAAGATATGAACTATACAATTTTAAAAAAAAATTAAAAAGTAAAAAAGAACTTTCATCAAGATTTGACAAGCTTTTAATATTCATCTAACCTAAATTTTAAAATGAACTTTTATCTGACTTTTAAGTTTTCAAAATTGATTAATGGTGTTTAATTTTAAATATTGTGAGTTTGTTAATTTAATCGTTTCAATTTTTTTATTAATATTTTGTGACTAAATTATTTAAATGCATTAAATTTAAGTTGAATATGGATAGCTGCTTTGACTCATTTAAGTATATGTTAGTTTAAAGGGGAATTGATTTCGGACTATTTGTTTTGTAGTTGTGTCAATGCTGGTGGAGAGATATATGGATGTTTACATCATTATAATGTGAAGTGTGTTAGCACATAAGGGCAATGAGTCCAACTGAATGCATGACCCCAAAGAGGTAGTCATAGCATTGCAATTGTCGCAGATGTATTTCCTGTGCCATTGACCCATTCCAGCTCTATGGATTGGGATGATAAAAGAGCAAGATAGACTGCTCTCCTATCCATACATAGTGTTATTCATTGTATTAGATTACATGCATGATTCCTTCACCAGACAGAAGTACATTCCTGTACTGTATGAAGCTCATGTTTTTTCCAATAATATCATGCTGTTCAGATGCACATTCCTGTCTGTGATTCTATGCTAACATGTTCACATTGCATTGGTTGCTGATATATATCTGGAAGTGAGCATTGGTGTGGCTTCTGACTTTTAGCCTGGAGTCAAATGTTTTGAAAATATTTTAAGTACGTCGTCAGAGTAGCCTGTCTATACTCAACATTCTAAAGTAAAATTTATTAAAATGTCCATCTGTGCGAACTGTTTAAAATAGTAAATTTAAAATTTAAAAGTTAATATTAAAATCCAAAAATAATAAATTTTATTCCTCAATTTTATTTATATGTGCGTTAATAAATGTTGTTTTGTGTGTTAATTACTGGCAGTGGCTTATTTTATTTTTTTAAATATTAATATATTTCAATTATATAAATCTTTATTAAAACTTATAAGAATTTATATTATAAATTATATCTGCTGTTCCCTGAGCTAGTGACTAGGGCTGACGGTCTTTAACAGTGTATATCTGCTTACTGTATAAATTTTCTAGGTTCAAATGGCCTAGTGGCACCCTGTACAGCAGATATGGTAAGACTGAATATTTCACTTCATTTCCTGACCATTATAATTGGTGCCCAATGTGGGGCCAATTATAATTAATTATAATGGTCAGGAAACGAAGTGAAATATTCAGTCTTACTATATCTGCCATACAGGGCACCACTGAGCCATTTAAACCTAGAAAATTTATAGAGTAGGCAGATATGTGCTGTTAAAGAATGTCAGCCCAAGTCACTAGCTCAGGGAACAGCAGAGATAATTTATAATATATATTCTTATAAGTTTTAATAAAGATTTATATTCTCGAAATATATTAATATTTAAAAAAATAAAATAAGCCACTGCCAGTAATCAACACACAAAACAAAATTTATTAATGCACATATAAATAAAATTGAGGAATAAAATTTATTATTTTTGGATTTTAATATTAACTTTTAAATTTTAAATTATTATTTTAAACATTTCGCACAGATGGACATTTTAATAAATTTTACTTTATAATGTTGAGTATAGATAGGCTACTCTGACAACATACTTAAAAGATTTTCAAAACATTTGACTCCAGGCTAAAAGTCCGCAGCCACACCAACGCTCACTTCCAGATGTATATCAGCAACCAATGCAATGTGAACATGTTAGCATAGAATCATGCTGACAGGAATGTGTATCTGAACAGCATGATATTATTGGAGAAAACATGAGCATCATACAGTACAGGAATGTACTTCTGTCTGCTGAAGGAATCATGCATGTAATCTAATACAGAGATTAACACTACATATGGATGGGAGAGTGGTCTATTTTGCCCGCTTATCATCCCAATCCATAGAGCTGCAATGGGTCAATGGTGCAGGAAATATGTCTGCATCCATTGCAATGCTATGACTACCTCTTTGGGGTCATGCATTCAGTTGGACTCGTCACCCTTATGTGCTAATACACTTCACATTACATTGATGTAAACATTCATATTTCACTCCATCGGCATTGACACAACTATGAAACAAATAGTCTGAAATCAAATCCCCTTTAAACTAACATATACTTAAATGAGTCAAAGCAGCTATCCATACTCAACTTAAGTTTAATGCATTTAAATAATTTAGTCACTAAATATTAATAATAATAAAAAATGGAAATGATTAAATTAACAAACTCACAATATTTAAAATTAAACATCATTAATCGATTTTGAAAACTTAAAAGTCAGATAAAAGTTTATTTTAAAATTTAGGTTAGATGAATATTAAAAGCTTGTCAAATCTTGACGAAAGTACTATTTTTACTTTTTGATTTTTTTTTTTTTTAAAAATTGTATAGTTCCTATCTTACAGTGGTGTTAATTCCCACAAAGTCTTTATTGGAAGACCAGTCTGTTGTTCTGGAGGTGGTCTTAGCTGGTTCAATCCTGGTACTATTTTATTGCAGGACCCATATGATTTGGGGTCTGCAATAGTACTGTTCATACTTCATCAATCATTTCATTTGAAAAAAATGAGAGAGGGTGACAAGTGCATCTTATCACCCCTCTCAAAAATAAAATCAAGCTGGAACTGTTTTAATTTGAATATTTTTTCCTTTTATACCAATCGTCCGGATTCACTGAACATAAGTTTCCTGTTCCAAATTTTTGTTAAGGTCCAAGCATTTGTTTGCTGCTTCTATTGGACATCTAATTTTTTTTGTTCTCTTATCTATATCTTTCACCTGACTTTTTTTATATAAGAGCCCCAAAGGCTAGTTTGCTTTTCATTTAATTTATAAAACAATCATTTCCATTTATTGAAATTACATAGAAATCTTTTAACAAAAATATTTTATCTTTAGATCTTGTACTTTTTTATATAAAAAAGTATGTTCAAATACCTTTTTTTATTTTATTTTAAAAAAGTAAATAATACTTTTAAAGTTTTCATTCCATCTGTGTGATATAGTATAAATGTTAAACAACTTTTAATTTTCAGTTTTTAAGTTAAGTTTTTTTTTCTTTTTAATAAATCAATTTTTATTTATAATCTTTTTATTTTAATTTAAAATAATGTAATGGCATATTATATACCGTTACAATATATATATATATTTTAACGATCGGGGAAGGAGACTTACGTAAACTGCACTACAGGGCGCCATCTAGGCATTTGAACCTAGAAAAATTTATAAAGTAGGCAGATACGTAAGTCAAAAAAAAATATATATATTTTTTTTTTTTTTTTAAATTTTGATTCCGGTCGTTAGCCCATGTCACTAGCTCAGTGGAATAGCAGAGATTTTAAAACATTTATAAGTTTCAATAGACTTCTATTCTCAAAGTATATATTAAATATTTAGAACAATAAAATAAAAGAAGCCACTGCCAGTAATTAACACACAAATAGATTTTTATTAACGCACATTTAAAATTGAAGATTAAATTTATTTTTAGATTTTAACATTAATATTTTTTTTTTTTTTTTAAATTTAAATTACTATTTTAAATAGATCGCACAGATTTGCTTTAAAATGTTGGGTATAGATCGCTTACATAGATTCCATGGTCAAAAACATTTCAAAATAAACATAAATGATCAAAATACAAAATTATTGATGCCAACAATCACAGGGGGAAACTTATAAGTAACCCAATAGTATTCACCATAAGATACTTGCGTTGTCACCAATAACTTAAAAGACATCCGAATAAATACATTTTAGATACTCACCGTAAGGTATCATTATTTATCGAATGTCTATATATTTTGATAAAATATGAAAACCAAAATATAATTAACCGCAAACGAATCCATGCAAGCGTCTATAAACAACTTAAATTTAATACATTTTAGTTAGAACATAATACACACACAAAAAAAATGAACTGGAAATGATTGCTTAAACATCTACATAAAAAAATAGCAATAATTGAATTTGCATTCTTTAAGTCAGATAAGAGTTATTTTCAGTTATTAATTACTTGCAATTTTAGGAAAGTTCTTATTAGATAGACACAATAGTTTATACTTTAC